>JPKY01000021.1:0-249410 GCA_000769265.1 Hapsidospora chrysogenum ATCC 11550
TGTGGGGGGGGGGGAACCACTCCCGTGTTAGATGGAGTTGGTGCTATTGGAAGCGGAGAGTTGCGGAGGTGATCCAGACGACGGGGATTGGGTAATTGGGCGGAAACGCATTATCCGGAGCAGTTTTGTCTATTTTTTATTTTTTTCTCTTTCGTTCTGTTTTCGGTAGTATAGGCTATAGCCTCAGGTGTAGACCACTTACTATACAGCCTGGACGGACATTCGGACTCTGTGTAACCCCCGAGGGCTACCAGCCGGGTGAAGCCTTTGGCGATGCCTCCATTGGAGAGCCCCGTCTGATTCTAGAAGTTGGCCACCCGCACTCGCTTTACTGTGCCTTTGGTTACCTGTAACCTTCAGTCCCTGCTGCTGCTTGAGCGATACTATACTGTCTACCCTGTAGTTCCGTCTTCTTAATGTCTGTTCCCTACGTGATATCTCTCTCCCCGCGTATTAGAGTCAACTTTACAGCGTTGTGTAAAGTAGAGTAAGTAAAAGTAAATCTGTGGTATCAAGAATCCCAGGTAGGTATCGTGCAGCGTGGCTTTCCTTCTTCCGCTTCCCCGGGCCACGCCCGCGGATTCATACTGCCGCATCATGTACGAGGACGGACAGGCACAGAGTCAGATCAACGGCCTATCACCGGAAGACTAGGTAAGGACTTTGGACTTCCAAGCTGAGGCATCTAGACAAGGGAGGGGGATCTATATGTCCGAATCTACTCTATCTGCTACCGACACTTGTGTGCATTTCCCGCCCACGTGGCTCACCCTCTCCCCGGACCTGGAGGCGTCCGTCCTGCATGCATATATCCTACAGCTTAGCCTTGGCGCCCTTCTTCTCCAGCTCAATGGCATCCCTCTTCGCCCAGTCGCGCATCGTCTTGCGCTGGATCTTGCCGCTGGCCAGCTTGGGCACCTCGTCGATAAAGACGACGCCGCCCACGAGCCGCTTGTGCTTGGACACCCTCGGAGCCAGCCAGTCCTGGATGTCCCTGGGGGTGACTTTACCCCTGGAAGTTTCCTGGATGACCACGTATGCTCGGGGCCACTCATCTCCGTTGCTGCCTGCCGTGTCAGTCGAGGTGGCCTTGTACCATTGTTGTGTCGATGGGGCTGTTGGAGGTGACTTACAGTGTAATTCCCACGACCGCTGCGTCGGCAATGTGGTCGTTCTCCAGGAGAGCGGCTTCCAGCTCGGCCGGCGCCACCTGCAGCGCATTGACTTTGATGAGTTCCTACATGATGGTCAGATCTCGTTCCACAAAACAGGACAGGACTGCAGGGTGTTGGGGAAGGGCAGCAAAGCTCACCTTCTTCCGGTCGACGATCCAGAAGAAACCCTCGTCATTGCAGACGGCAATGTCACCAGTCTTGAGCCAGCCCTGGTCATCCAGACACTCCTTTGTAGCCGCCTCGTTCCTCCAGTAGCGCAGGCACACGTTTGGCCCACGGATAAGCATCTCACCGGGCTTGCCCACCTCGACATCGTTGCCGTCCTCGTCGACAAGGCGACACTCGCAGTTGGGATCCAGCTGGCCCACCGAGCCCGAGTCATCCTTGATGCCGCCAGGGACATGCAGCGCACCGCAGGTCACCTCGGTCATGCCCCATCCCTGGTTGATCTGGACCGAGAACCTGCGCTGGCACTCGTTCTGCAGCTCGCGCGACAGCGGCGCCGCACCGCAGAGGATGTCCTTGACGCTGCGCAGGTCGTACCGCGCCGTCTCGGGCCTCTTGGAGAGCATGACGAGGATGGGCGGCGCGATCTGCAGACTCGTGATGCGGTACTTGCCGATGCAGAACAAAAAGTCCTCGTATCGGAACTCGGCCATGATGTAGACGGGGACCGCCAGCTTGATGGCCATGAGGATGGTGTACAGCTGCCCATAGGCGTGGTACAGCGGGAGGAATCCGATCCAGCGCTCCTGGGGCCGCGACGCGAAAGGGTACGGCCGGTGGGCGTAGCGCATGAAGATGGTCTGCTCGACGTTGGCGGCGAGGTTGTAGTGCGACACGCACACGCCCTTGGGGAGGCCCGTGGTGCCCGAGCTGAAGTTGATGGTCGCCACCGTCTCGGCCGCCTCCCGGGGGCTCAGGTCCGGCCACTGCCAGGCGTCGCCCTGGGCGGGGGTCCCGATCATGTCTCGCCAGTCGAGGATGCCCTCGCGCACCGGGTTGGCCACGTCGGAGAACTGGAAGATGCGGTCCTTGGAGACGCCGGCCTTGGCGGCGGCGGGGAGGATCTGCGTGAGCATCTTGGGGTGGACGAGGAGGACCTTTGCTGTCGTGTTGCTGATCTGGTGGACGAGTTCTGCGAATTTTCATTATTAGTATTTTAGTTTCCGTGTGTAAGTCAATGCGGCCATCAAGGGGCTGCGCCGAATACAACTCGCCCCGAATACAATTCTCTGCCTTCCAAGTGCCTGGGGGAGGAGGAGGAGGAGGAGGAGGAGGAGACCGCAACTCACCATTCTCCGTGTAAGCAGGATTAGCACCGCTAAAGATGAATCCTGAGCCCACAGTCCCAAGGTATGCCACGGGGACAAAGATCTGGTTGGGCGTGCAAATCATGACCACATCACCACGCTTCAGACCAAGACGCTGAAGGCCGAAGCCCAGCCGTCGAACCCATTGCAGCAGCTGCGCGGGGGAGAGGTTCCTGGACGGATCCTTGCTATCGTACCATAGCGGCTCTTCGGAGACGTGGCCCTGGCCGAACAGGTAGCTGAGGATGTTGGTCTTGGGAATGTCGAGATCGGGATATGGCGACTTGAAGGTCATGGTTGCGGCGGCGGGTGCGGGAAGCAGGCTTCCCTCAGTCGACTAACAGATAGAGAGAGAGAGAGAGAGAGAGAGAGAGAAGGACAGGACACCGGAGACGTACGACCAAACACCAACACGGGGGGAGGCCTGATCAAATGTTGATATTTACCCAAACTCGGAAAACCAATCTTCTTAACTGGAAAGGTCAACCCGCCGGACTAGCAGGGGGGGGGTGGGTGGGTGGAAAGAATAGACCATCTGAGATGCAATAGGGCAGGCCGTTGAACTTTGAATAAGCTTGTTATGGCCACCATACACACAATGTGCGCGCGCACCGATATCTCCCATGGCCAACGTCGGTCAACTTGGCCCGAGGTCAGCAGCAGGCGGGGACCGCGGGGTAGGCAAATCACAGCCTGGTGCCGTGTAAGTGCGGATGTGGATCGTCGCCCCCCCAGATTCCGGTGCCGCAGCCACGGCTAGAAGAAAAGATGGAGACCAATGTCCGATTCTTCTCCACATACCACCCTCATTTCACGAACCCGGTCGCTCCAAGATGGGCATGGGAAAACAGACGACATGAGAAGATCGACTCGACATTGACCAAATCTGCTTCCCCCCGGCTGTTTGTAGAATCCATACTATTCCCTTCTGCTTCTTCTATACGAGTACACGCCAAACACACACACATATACACTCACATACACTCACACATACACACACACACACATACACACACACACATATACACACACACAAACACATACACACACAAACACACATACACACACAAACACACATACACACACAAACACACATAAACCATGTCGCAGCTCAACAACTTCGACTCCCTCTTCAGCCTCCAGGGCAAGACGGCCCTCGTCACCGGCGGCTCCCGCGGCCTCGGCCTGCACATGGCCACCGCCTTCCTCCGCGCCGGAGCCTCCCTCGTCGTCATCACCGCGCGCAAGCGCGAGGGCGAGAACGGCATCGACCAGGCCGTCGAGAAGCTGAACGCCCTGCAGGGCATCCAGGGCAAGGCCGTGGGCATCGCCGCCAACGTCGCCAACTCGGATGACATTGTCCGCCTCGTCGGCGAGGTCAAGGGCCTCGTGGGGAGCAAGGGTCTCAACATACTCGTGTGCAACGCTGGTGCTGCTTGGGGCTCGAGGTTCGAGGATGCGCCGCCCAGCAGCTCTGTCAAGATTCTTGATCTGAATGTCCGTGGTGTGTTTGAGCTGGTGCAGAAGTAGGTGTCAATCCATAGCCAATCCCCCCCCCCCNCCCCCCCCCGCCCTTTCTTTGACTTTGGATATCCGGCTAACAAAGGTCAAGGTCTCTGCCGCTCCTGGAGACGGCCCAGACATCGGGGGATCCCGCCCGCGTCATCGTCGTCAGCTCCACTGCCGGTGTCAACGTACCGCACGTCGGCGAGCACGGCACCATCATGTACTCGACATCCAAGGCCGCCGCCAATGTGAGTGCCCCTGCAACATTCCCCAGTTTGGCCTTTGTCAAGCACACCCTCCACTGACACGAGACTTCCCAAAACAACAGCACCTCGCCCGGAACCTCGCAGTCGAGCTCGGCCCCAGGAACATCACAAGCAACATCATCGCCCCCGGCTTCTTCCCCTCCAAGCTCGCCCAGGGTCTCATCAGCAACCTCGGCGGCGAGGAGTCACTGAAGAACGACAATCCCCTCAGGAGGCTAGGCGAGCCCGAGGACATGGCTGGCGTCGCCATCTTCCTGTGCTCGCGCGCTGGTTCCTATGTGTAAGTTTACTCTCCAGTGGCTATTCTGTTATTATTTTTTTTACGTCGCGTGTACTGACAAGAGCAGCAATGGTGTCGATATCTCGGTGGATGGTGCGGCGAGGCTGTCCGCAGGAAGAATGTCGCGCCTCTAGAGGGTTGTGTGTCATTTGATTGTAAATAGCTGGTATAGATAGCAGTGTAATAACCTTTTTTTTTTTTTTTTTTTTGCTTCTTACTTTATCTGTTCCTTCAAACGTTTTATCCCCATAATAATCCAGAAGTGAAGGTTGGTTTGAGCGCGGAATAGGATGTGTACATGTATCTTGTACTTGGTGGCATGTAATAGTACGTATCTGTAGTTCTGTACGCTGCGCCATCCACTTACAACCCTGGAAGCACCACTCATGAGGACACTCGATGATGACGTTTGAACAAGTAATTTCTTCATTCTTCATCTGAATCATACGCATATATGTACGGATACTCTCCCGAGATTCCCCCACTGCTGCCTAACTAATCATGTTAA
This sequence comes from Hapsidospora chrysogenum ATCC 11550, assembly GCA_000769265.1. Taxonomy (NCBI): domain Eukaryota; kingdom Fungi; phylum Ascomycota; class Sordariomycetes; order Hypocreales; family Bionectriaceae; genus Hapsidospora; species Hapsidospora chrysogena. Next base: position 5,049 of record JPKY01000021.1, read on the forward strand.
TACCCACCATTGCTTAACCTTCACCCCTATTGCTTAACCATGTTAATAAACACCGTCTTCCTATCCGTGTACATCCGCAGCGCATCAATGGCATTCTCCCTGCCCAGACCAGACATCTTGGTGCCGCCAAACGGCGCACTCAGGAAGGCCATGCTGATGGCGTTGATGCCCACCATGCCGGCATCGACGTCGGTGGCGAAGCGCAGCGCCTTGTTGATGTCCTGGGTGAAGACGCCGGCCATGAGGCCGTAGTACGTGTCGTTGGCCTTCTCGATGATCTCCTCCTCCGTCTTGAACTTGTTGAGGACGGCGACGGGGCCGAAGATCTCCTCCTTGGTGATCTCGGCGTCGTCGGCCGTGCCCTCGAAGACGGTGGGCTGGATGTAGAAACCCTGGGGGGAAAGAAGAAGAAGATGTTAGCACATCTTTCGCATCTGCAAGACGAGAAACCACGAGCAGAAAATCAATCTCTTACCTTTTCGCCAACGGCGTAGCCACCAGTGAGGAGCTTGCCCTGCGTCTTTCCACGCTCAATGAAGCCCATGACACGCTCATGCTGCGACTTGTCGACAACAGGTCCCATGAGGGTCTCGAGGGAATCGGGGTCACCGACGCCCTTGCCCTTCTTTTCCATGGCGGCCTTGTACCCCTCCACGAACTTGTCGTAGATGCCCTCCTGGACGTACACCCGGCTGGCGGCAAAGCAGACCTGGCCAGTGTTGGTGGTGATGGCGTTGGCGCACCAGGCAACGGCGTTGTCCAGGTCGGCGTCGTCGAAGACAACAGCGGGGCTCTTGCCACCGAGCTCGAGGGTGACGCGCTTGAGGTTGCTCTTGGCGGCCATCTCCTGGATGCGGCGGCCCGTGCCGGTCGAGCCGGTGAAGCTGACCTTGTGAACCTTCATGTGGCTGGCGATGAGGGCACCGGTGCTGCCATCGCCGGTGACGATCTGGAAGACACCGGGGGGGAAGCCGGCCTCCTTGATGAGAGTGCCCAGGGCGAGGGCACTGAAGGGGGTCTTCTCCGAGGGCTTGAGGATGAAGGTGTTGCCGGTGGCCAGAGCGGGGCCAGCCTTCATGCCTGCGGTCAAAGCATGTTAGCAAAGAGAAACCCATACCCCGATACACACACAATCTTGGCCTTGGATAGAGAGGCTCAACGTACCGACGTTGCCCAGAGGGCCATTCCAGGGAAGGATGCCAGCGCAAACACCGAGGGGCTCGTTGCGGACAATCTTGAGGAACCCATCCTCCTGCGGGTAGGACTCGCCGGTGAACTTGTCGCACCAGCCGGCAAAGTACCTGAATCCCTCGGCGGCAAGGGCGATCTCGAACGAGCCAAAGGTGGACCAGGGAGCGCCCAGGGACAGGCGGGTGAGCTCGGCGAGGGGCTTGGCGTTGGCGTCGATGAGGTCGGCCAGCTTCATGAGGCAGTCGCGGCGCTGCTTGGCGGTGGTCTTGCGCCACGTCTTGAAGGCCTCGCCGGCGGCGGCAACGGCGGCGTCGACATCCTCCTCGCCGGCCAGGGGGATGTCGTTGGCGATCAGGCTGTCGTCCTTGGGGCTGCGGCTCTCGAGCTTCTTGCTGTTCTTGGACTCGACGTACTGTGTGGTTGATGTCGGTTAGCCCGGGGTCTGAATATGGATGAATATGGCGTGTATTCTTGACCAGTAATAGTACATGCCTACATGGTACATACCTCATTGTTGATGAACAGCTTCTTGGGCAGGTTCTCCTTGCTCCAGGGGATTGTGGCCGTCATCTTGGTGGTTCTCTTTTTTTTCTTCTTTTTCTTTTCCTTTGTGAGCCGGATCTCTCAACAATGTGCAATAGTTAGCGAATGAATGGTTGTCTGGTCTGATAAGAATACTGCCTTGACGTAGGTACGCAACGTTGGATCCAGGAGCATTATCTACGTCTACCGGGACACGAAAGAGGTCCTATATCAACAAATCCCCGGCCCCTCCCAAGACTCGTCGGATGAGTCCCCGGCCCACCTCACCTGCGCAATGCGGCATGCCATCATGGACGCCATGGCTTCTGATGCCCAGTGATACCCCGCATCCGCGTGCGTTTGGTGCTCGCGTACGGACATCCGTCATGCGCCATTATGGGGTATCGATTTCCTCCTCGGCTGGCTGACTCAGGTGTCCACATTCGAGACTGGCGCGATGACTCGGGGCGTAGATACGGGTCCCCTCCGCGGAGTGTCTTTGTAATAGCAATGAATCAGCTTTTCCCCCGCAGTGGAGTACAACAGGTCGAGTGGGCAGGGGCATGTTGAGCACGGTATTAGTGCGGACTCCGGGGTTCCGTACGGAGTATCCGTACACGGGGGTCCGATCGGACGTGGCCATGGATCTGCATCTCCGCTCCATTACGGATAGTGTTCGTGACAATTAGGAATTGACGGATGAATTACGAATTTCCACGCGAACATGTGCCCAAGAATGACTTACTGCTCCTGCATTCTTTCTCCTGCATCGAGGTTCATCCGCTCCAGGAGGAGAGCCAGACCAGTCACCTCCCCAAGACAACCAACGCCACCACAACTGCGGACATGGTCCTGGAGACCTGAACCCAATGAGCGGAATGGGTCGACGGCAAGTGAGAAACACTGGATTCCCCACGCCACCCGCGCGTTCTATTCCAACACTCTTGAAAGGTGCCAACGCGAATTCCCCTTTCTTCCAGTGGTGCAAAACGGGGCATCTTGCCGATAGGAGTTGTAGTCATGGTCGCTAGACCACCCGTCCTCAAAGAACTTTTCAGAGTACATGCACATGAACTCAGCCGCGTACACCTAGCCGGGAGGATCTAGACCACAAGCACGTCTCCAGTCGTCCGCCATTATGCCGTCTAGGGTTTTGCGTTCATGGTCCGCCAAATTATTACAGTGTACGAGGCGACGGTCCTCCGTTTTTGCCATTGCCGAAAGTCCGCCCTGTGGGAATCGGGGTCGTCGTGGGAACTAATTCGGGCTGTTGTCGGAACTAGAGCTGCCCCCGGAATTGGGGTTTGCCTCTGCGGCTAGAACTTCCGCTGCGTCTGACACTGGTAATTAGGATTCGAGCCCATCGTACTTGGAATGGCCAACCGCTCTAAATAAGGGTTCCACGAAAAGTTCAGGTCCACAGGGAATATCAGAACTGCAATGTTGAACCGGGTTTGCTAGACAAGATACGGTTTCTCTCTAGCTGGATGGGCGATTAGACATACAATGCATGCCTCAATGGCGCTTTACTCTCGTTTCTCTATGGTAAGCAGGGGCACACTTGATATCGGTCTGTGACTGTACAAAAGTCGGCACATCTAGAATTTCGACCTCGATCACAGCACGCAGGTCCTCCCACCTGCACCTGGCCTCTGGCAAATTAGACATGACCTTCAGTTCGACCTTTTCGCAGCAATTGGGGGGGGGNGAGGGAGGGAGGGAAATATACAATAAATGATGTGCTGGAACGAGGATGTTCCATTGCTGTGCGACCCACGACGCGTGCTCTAGATGAATGCCGTGCTTCACAATTACTGAACCTGCGCTAGTGGCATGGCTGCACGTTCTGCAGTAATACCCACAGAGGTTGAATATGATCTAACATACGAGTACGAATAGAGATCTGATCATGATACTCGGACAAATAGTAATAGAACTCGTATACGTGGTAATTAGTGGCAGTGGTCCCGTAACGGGTGAAAAGAGGTTGAGTGGAACCACCGAGCCACGCCAAAGTCCCTGCTGTGAAAACAGCGGCCAACAATCGCGCCCTGGACGACTGGGGAGACGTGCTCCAATGACCTGATAGGGGCGACAAAAGCTGCCATGTGATGGCAACTGGCTGTTGGGTTTCCACAACGAAATACGAATTACACTCCTTTACGGGCCCCCGAGGTTTTAGTCGTGGGAAACAACAACGATTACCCCCAAGTTCCACGGGTGTAATCTGACGCTGTGAGTCTGAGACACCTTGGCACGGCACATAAACTCTGGTGCTTCCAAGGCAATGAATGGCTGGCGTGCAGATGGGGAACCATTGGGATGCGTTTCCCCGGACAGGGGGGTGAGCTGGTACGTACCTACCGAGGTACGGGGTAGTCCCGCTTTTCCGCCCCAAGCTGCGGACCTACTTTACATCCCATTGGCCAGGAGGCCCCCGTGGCCCCCGGCACCCCACCCCCGTTCCAACCGCGGGCAGCTCGGCTGCTTTATTATATGCGGAGAGAGGAAGGATCCATTCAAAAAAAAAAAAGAATTCCATAACTACCCAGCCCATACGCGTTGTAGTCTATCTACCTCACCTCGTACCCAGGATTCGACAAAATAAAAGGAACGGGAAAAACGAAAACAAAAAAGGTCAACTACCGGCACGATGGCATCGAATTCAATCAACCTCGACGGCCCTGCCTTCCGGCACATCCCCGCCGGCGTCAAGGCAAAGCTGCGCCCCATCGCCATCGAGAAGATCCAAGCCATCTACGACTGGGTGGAGAATGAGTGTATTCCTCGGGAGCCCGTCATGGAGGCTCAGGTTCAGGCCAGGAAGTGGGCCATGCCGCCTCTGATGAAGGAGCTGCGCGAGAAGGCCAAGGCCAAGGGCCTCTTCAACCTCTTCCTGCCCAACACCTTCAAGGAGAGCCCTGCGGGTCTCACCAACCTGGAGTATGGCTGCTGTGCCGAGCTGCTGGGCAGGACGTACTGGGCCGCTCAGACTGTTAACTGCCATGCGCCTGACACGGGTTAGTTTCTGAGCATGCCCCGCCCAGCTGCTGACTTTTCTTCCTCGGATGCTAACACGGACAAAAGGCAACATGGAGCTGCTGGCCAAGTACGCCAACGATGAGCAGAAGAAGAGGTGGCTGCAGCCGTTACTGGATGGAACTACCCTCTCCGGCTACTCAATGACTGAGCCATCTGTCGCTACATCCGATGTGAGTGCCTTCCCACAATTCTTAAACACTCTGAAGTCGCATAGCTCACACATGATATAGGCCACCAACGTCAGCATCCGGATCACAAAGAAGGGCGACACCTATGTCATCAACGGGCGCAAGCTCTACGCAAACTGCCTTTGGAACAAGGACCTGTCGTTCTACATCCTGATGGGTCTCAGCGACCCCGAGAACCCCGACCAGTGGGCGAGGCACTCCATGCTCATCGTTCCTGCCGATACTCCTGGCATCACTCAGGTCCGCAACCTCACGGTTCTGGGTAAGTCTTTTCCCCTAAGACGGGGAATGATGTCTTCTTGAGCGCGACATTGTTTCCCAGCACATACCGCATGAATCCCCCCGGATCCGAAAATCCATAAATCTCTCGAGCCGCTGCTAATCCTGGTTAGGGTATGATTGGGCTCCCGAGGGACATGGTGAGTATGTGTACGAGAACGTTGTGGTGCCCAAGGAGAACCTCATTCTCGGCGAGGGCAGGGCGTTTGAGATTGCCCAGGGCAGACTCGGAGGTGGCAGGATTCACCACTGCATGAGGTAAAACATATCCCCCTCCTACCGTTCATCTTCCTCATTAGAACCGCAACTAACATGGCATTCGTTTCTTAGGCTTCTGGGCCAGGCAGAGCGTGCTCTGGAGCTGGCAGTCATGCGGGCCAAGGACCCGCGCTTCAAGCCCCGCGGAAAGCTCATCGGAGACTTCGACTCCAACATCGAGAGGATTGCGCAGATGCGCCTGAATCTGGACGCCATGCGCTTCATTGTCTACAACGCAGCTGAGACCATCGACCTGGTTGGACCCAAGGCCGGCCGCCAGGCTATTGCGCAGTGCAAGATCCTGGTGCCCGTGGGTGTCGAGAAGCTCGTTAGCGAGTGTATGCAGATGTTTGGAGGCCAGGGCGTTACCCAGCACACTCCTCTTCCGGTAAGCTTCCCTCCCCTAGGAAAGGCTCTGATGCAAATAAAAAATAAAAATAGAAATAAACTGACACTGGGTAGACTCTGTGGGCATATGCTCGCTGGGCCCGACTTGCCGATGGCCCTGACAGCAGTCATCGCCACCAAGTAGGCCGCGATGAGCTGAAGAAGGCTCCCGCGATTACTGAGAGGCACCAGACGTACAACCGCCGGGCCAAGGAGTTTGCGGAGCAGTATGGAGAGAAGATTCTGATGATGCCCGAGGACTCTCTTTGATCAGCCGGTCCGATTCTTGTCTCGCCACTGAGCATAATACAGCGAAAATCATAGATTGAGGGTTTACTATGTACATATTAGGTTGAATCAATGAAGGATCAAGATAATCTCAAAAGTGCAAATCGCCCTATCTATGCCTTGATGACTTTGCGTTGGAGGTTTCTCCGTTCACCAAGCAGTCAGGTACATGTAGCTACTAACGTTAGTACGACAGGCCTACATGTATGTGGGACGAGTCCCGCTCAGACTGGGGCCGTGAATCAGACTTGCCAATAATCGCCCATAATGAATTTCAGGAAAACCAACGTTGCCCTCCGCTTGTTGATCAATTCGTCAGGGCGCTTAATGTATTTAATCTGTATCAATTTTGAGGAGAACATCGTCAGGGCTTACAACGTAGCATGGGAGCATTCGACTGTCATGCCAACATGAACCTGTATCGCCAGGTGACTACGTCCACACACCCTAGAGGCATTCCTGTGTTTGGTGAAGATGATTGCGATTATCCTTGGGCATATTATCCCTAGAAAAATCCTAGTCTCCATAATCATACTCCTCCGGCTTCTAGGGGATAATCTTCGCCTTCCTGTAACGGTCGAACGCCGTGTACCAGGCCGTCTTCGTGTCAACCTCCGCCTTCTGATCGCCCATCATCTCATGAACCTTTGTCATATCCAGATGCCTGTCAAAGTCGAAGAGTCTCATGATGAAGACGGGCTTTACTGCTGTTAGTCAAAGACCCCAGTTAACGAAAAAGGGGCGGCGGTGTACTCACGAATCCAGAGTAGCTGCGCTCATTACCCGCCCTGCCGGTCACGAGACCATGCTTCTTCTCAATCTCTCTCCACTTGTCGATGTTCTCATTGATGAACTGGACAGGGTCGGGTCCAACATCTCCCGCCGGGGGGCCGACACCCTTGAGGCCGAAGTAGTCGCAGATGACGGGCCACTTCTGGCTCCAGGAGGAAGGCTGGGCGTTGTCGGCGGCATTGTAGCGCTCGCCACCCGACTTTTCCGGCTTCAGGGATGCGATGATGGACGTCTTTGCGACGATGTCCTGGGAGGAATCGTTGGAGAGGATCTTGTACGACTTGTCCGACCCAGGGAAGGGCACCTCACTACCCGCGCCGTACATCTCCCGGCGAAGCGACAGGTACAGCCCCAGCCACTGGGCAAGAGAGTAGACATTGTTCTGAGGGACGAAACCGACAATCATGTCGGGGATGACGTCGCACCAGGTCCAGCCCTTGCCCTTGGATAGGCTACGCAGCTCATCGCACTGCGCGAAGTAGAAGAGCTGGGAGGCGTAGGGTTCGGGAATCCGGGGAAGCGACTCCTTCAGGGGCACGCTGTCTGCGAAGGGGAACTTGTCGAGGAGATGGACGCCGTAGGCTTTGGTTCCCGTGGGGAGGACCACGAACTTGAGGTTCGGCGAGAGCTTGTCGACGGCCCTGACCGCGCGAGAGAGCATATCCTTGTTGATGGCGACCTCCTTCTCACCATCAGGGTCCATAACATACGCTTCTATCAGTCAGCATTACCGAGTCCGCATTTTTTTTCTTTTTTTTTTTCTTTTTTTTTTTTTCGTTTGATCGCGGTTCCTCACCGAAGAAGTAGACATGAGTGATCTCGGGCAGGTGCTTGACCTTGGCCTTGAGTTCCTCCTCGAAACCAGCCTGCCCCTTGTCGGTCATGATGTTGATCCCGCTGACGATGTCGAGCTTGTCTGATTCGGGCCATTGCGCAGCTTCGCGAGTCAGGGGTCGGTTTGTGAGAGCGGTTACGGAGCCGAAGGTCTCGGGCGTAGGATAGCCCTGGATGATGAGGTTGGTGATGGCCCAGCCGGTGATTCCGCTGGCGCCTGGGAGTTTCTGTGAGTTTTTTTTTTCTCTTACTTACACAACAGGACGATTTGAAGCTTTAGATCAGTGCTTACCGAAGACGAGCGCATGGTTGGGAGCCATGGTGCTTTTTTCTTTCTTTGCCAGTAATCAAGACAGTGTGGAGCTGTGTGCTTCACGATATCCAGAGGAGCAATCAGATGTACTAGTAGACTGGCAGACGGAAGCAGGCACAAAAAAAATATTAAAAAAAAAATCGGGATGCAAAACAAATACGTGGCGTCGGATATACCTGTACGTAGAGGCGCTCACGGCATTACAAATAGTCACTTATACATTCGAGGGGCGACCGGGCTCCTGGACGTATTGTCCGTAGACAACAAGCAAGCAATTCCTTACCCCAGGCCCCTGGGAGAACACACCCCGGTGGAGGGGGCGAGCGGGGGAGGGGCAGCCCCCGACGCGTGCGTGAGCAGATTGGATTGCCATTTTGAGCCACACACCACCACCTGCAAGGGGGTGCGCGGATATCGTCAAGCTTGATTGAGCATAGGCGGAGGATTGATTGCCGTGCAGACTGCCGCAGCACGCACAGAGTCAGGGGCAGCTTCAGAACCCATCGTAACAGAGTCAGAGACTCAGGATGGCCTGTTTGTCGGGCCACTTCCAGTCTTGATCGTCCTGTTTTTGCCCCCCCTGGCAGCGCCGCTTTGAGTCGAGATTGTCCGACGTTGATCGTGGAGAATGGAGATATTTACCGGCGGGAGGCAAAAGCGCCCAGGAACAAAAGAATCATTAGCGCAGCGAGACGTGGGGTCGAGGACATGTAATGATTTAGGCAAGTACCTGTGTAGGTACGAGCACAGCGATGGGGTCTTATCAATTTCGGCGGTGGGAGTGTACCAGCAACCTATAGTGATCTATTCACCGACAATTATCCGGCGACAGCAGCACCACTAGTCCTACAGTAACTCCAGTAGAAATTCGCTCCTGGATCTGTTCTCCGACCCCCAGGAAAAGGTTTCCCAGCCCTCCCCCCCCACAACCGCGCCTCGTGAGGTGTCACGCCCAGCACCATCCCCCATCCCCCACGACATCGCCTGAGCTGCCCTCCCCCATTACCGCTGGCGGTCCCCAATGGTATGGTCCATGGCTCGACCCTCTTCGATGCCTTGCCGTTCTCGGATGGCACCGCCAGCCCCCCACGGGACCTGGCACATGTCGCACTCCAGGCGGTGGAAATGCGTATCCCGGGCTCGATACGCCTGTGGACGCCCTGCCCCAGATTCGCTCCTCAGCCTTTCGGAAATCAACATGCGCATTTGAGCTGTCGGACCCTGCCAGTGTATGGTCGCACCCGGCCGGCATGGGGCTGGCGGGCACATGGTAGTTAGTGTCCGGTGACACCCAGCCGTGGGAAAGACTCACCTTCGTGCGAGTACAACCGGCAGAGAATAATATATCTACTCGAGCAGCGTGTGCCACCACACCTTTATTGAATCCTGAACTGTACTTACCTGTTTCCGTCTCTTTCTCCTTTTTCTATACCCTGTGTCAGCACTGGCCATAGCATCCAACAGCCTAGGTGCCAGATTTCACAATGGCCCCTCACGCCGATGAGATCACGCCGAGCATCACCAACGCGGCTCACGGCGAGACCATCCCAAAGAATGGCCAGTACCTCGAGAACGGCAGCGACCCCAAGGTCGAAGAGTTCTCGTACCCTCCCGTCGTGCCCGCCAACACCCCCTACAAGATCCTGAAGCAGTACCACTCGAAGCCCACCAAGCTCCGTGTCGCATGCGTCGGCGCCGGCGCCTCCGGCCTCTGCCTGGCCTACAAGATGGAGAAGATGCTCGTGCCTAACAGCTGGGAGCTGACCCTGTTCGAGAAGAACCCTCACTTTGGCGGCACGTGGTACGAGAACACATACCCCGGTGTTGCTTGCGATGTAAGTCGTCGCCCCTTGCTGTGACTGTTTCTCAATGGGTCTTGGGACGAGGAGTATCTCCTAACATGGGACAAAACAGATCCCCGCCCATCTTTACACCTTCAGCTGGGACCCCAAGCCCGACTGGTCGCACTACTACGCCCATGGCCCCGAGATCCAACGCTACTTCGAGGATTTTGCCGAGAGGTACGGCTCCAAGAAGTACATGAAGCTCAACACCAAGGTCGTCGAGGCCCGCTGGGACGAGGACAAGGGCCTCTGGAGCCTCACCCTCGAGGACCAGGTCACCAAGGGCACCTTCCAGGACTGGGCACACGTCCTCGTCAACGGCACTGGTATCCTCAACAACTGGAAGTGGCCCGACATTGAGGGTCTCCATGACTTTGCTGGCCCCAAGATGCACTCGGCTTCCTGGGATCACTCTGTCGACTTTAAGGGCAAGACAGTTGGTGTAAGTGATTATCCTTTTTTTCTTTTTTTTTGGTCTCTCCTTCTAGGCCCCATCCCCAGCCCAAGGGCAAGGTTTTGTCTGACTCGGTACTAGGTAATTGGCACCGGCTCGACCAGCGTCCAGATCGTGCCCCAGCTGCAGAAGGAGGTCGAGCACCTCAAGGTCTTCATGCGCTCGTCGACCTGGATCTCGCCACCCTTCGGCGGCGGCGTTCTTGAATCCGACCTCCGCAAGGGCAAGACCGGCAACCAGCCCGGCGAGCGTCAGTACACCTTCAGCGAGGAGGAAAAGAAGCGGTTCGCCGAGGACCCGGAGTACCACCTCAACTTCCGCAAGCGCATCGAGGCCGAGATCAACAGCCTGTTCGGCATGTACCAGCAGGGCAGCGAGATGTCCAACGCCTTCCGCAAGCTCATGACCGAGGAGATGAACACCCGCATGGGCCCCGGCCACGAGAAGCTCAAGAGTTTCATCATCCCCAAGTGGTCCCCCGGGTGCCGCCGCATCTCTCCCGGCGACGGCTACCTCGAGGCCCTCGTCAAGCCCAACGTCGAGCCCGTCTACGGCGGCATCAGCAAGATTGTGCCCGAGGGTATCGTCGGCGAGGACGGCAAGGTGCACAAGATGGACATCCTCGTCTGCGCCACCGGTTTCAACGTCGCATTCAAGCCCGCTTTCAAGGTCATCAACTCGGAAGGCAAGACCATCCACGAGGACTGGGGCGACAGTGTCAACCTGTACATGGGCGTGTCTGCGCCTCGCTTCCCTAACTACTACACGATTGTGGTGAGTACCATGCACTACACAACGGAAACTCACGCAGAGTTTCTGGCCCTTTTTTTCTTCTTCTTCTTTTTCCGCTAACTGTTTTATGCTAGGGCCCCGGCGCTACCTGGTCCTCCGGCACTCTGCTGCCTTCGATCGAGACGACTGTCGAGTACTCGGTGAAGATGATGAAGAAGATCCAGCACGACAACATCCGCTCCATTGCGGTAAAACAGGATGCCCTCGACGACATTTACGCCCACTTCGACGAGTTCCACAAGACGACGGTCTTCCAAGAGGAGTGCCGCAGTTGGTTCAAGGACGGCAAGATCAAGAACCGCATCTATCTGTGGCCTGGTCCTGTAAGTTGTTACCCCGCGCGCAAGCCAAGCCCAAGCCAGCCTACACATGCATATACACAACCCTCTTTCACCCCTTCCTTCAAAATCGAAAAAGGGAAAAGGGAAACGAAAAAAACAATTCCAGGTTTCCCCCCACCACATCCAGGATAGGATCGCATGCCCGCTTGGCTCAGTTGAGTCTGAGAGTCGGAGCTAACTCCTGCCCCCTCCCCCTCCCCCTCCCCCCTTGCCCCCCGGCCATTCGTGCATCATGCGGACCATGTACCACACACAGCCACTGAATAACCCCATTGGTCCCAACTGCTGCACATGCAATGATTCACCATCCGTGGATCCCCATCACTGCTCGCTGAGGCTGACATGTTTGTGTGTGACAATAGACCGTCCACTTCCTCAAGTCGATCAAGGATCCCCGATTCGAAGACTACGACATCCGCTGGCGATACGGAAACAGGTTCGCTTACCTCGGCCAAGGCGAGGTCAAGGCCAATCTGACCAAGGACTTCCGCGGCCTGTCCACATATGTGCGCAACTCGGATGAGGAATGGGGTGTGGAGTAAGGATAGGAGCAGCTACGGCGAATGGACAAGGCTAGTGGTAAGAGAAGGTACCTGTTATGGAGCAATGTCTTTTTCTTTTCATAGACAAACCCCCCATCATGTTATACTGTACGTTACGAGCCCAGGTGAGAAAGGAAGAGTGGTTACGCCTCGCAACCAATGTATATCGGAGGCAACGATACGATGCACAATGAGAACTTTACTTGATTCATAACAACAAACCACTTGTCCGCTTGCAGCTCGAGGGAAGGCCATGGAATGCGAGAGTTTGAAATGAAATGCACCCTCTCAACGAATCAATCAATCAGTCGGGTAATTACGCGTACCAGGCGAATTCCATGGTCCGATGCTCCCCGGCGGGGGGTGTACAGGTATCTATCTGGTTGCCCCAGGATTTATTTATGGCCAGCTGGTGGCGTGAGGCATTGTGAGTCTCGTGCTGCCAGGAAACATGAATGGAGGCGGCCAAGATCCGGCCGACCCCACACGGAGTCGCCCGTTTGCGACGGAAGGGGGTCCAGGCCAGCCGACAGCACGTGTCGTAGACGCGTGTACCGGAAACGGATACTACCCGGATATAGCGAACTCGACTCTCGTAATTCGCCAAGGTGTTTGTTCCCCTTCTTCGCTGATATCTGCAAGAGGCGCTCGTAAAGGTGGAGGCTCACCCTGAGTTTCTACGGGCACTCGGGCTAGAAGCAGTCCGATACGGAGCGTACACTCAAGTGAATATGCAGGAAGCCCATCTCAGTCACTCGTCTAAAGAATTAGCGTCCAGCACTACGGATACCCATCCACCTTTCAATTGACCAACTTGATTCAGGTATGCCGCTGTGCTGTGCCGCATTGCGGTTGGCCGGGTGCGAAGCCCATCGCCTCAACTCGCTTTCGTACCAGAGAAACCTGAGTCAGGGAGACGGGCGGACCCGAATCAGCCACCAGTCCACCACCCAGTTTACCACGAGATTGCGGGGAAACGGAAACGTTGTGATTGGTTAGCCGTCTAGTCGGTTCCAGCTGCTCCAGCCTGCAGCTGTTCGCAGGGCCACTCAATCTCGCCCCTCGGGAGGCCGGGGGGGTGGGGGGGGCCTGGACCGGGTGCGTACGCAGTACTGTGGGCGACAGTAAAAGAGATGCAGTCTCACGGTGTGTTGTGTGCACTACGAGGAGTTGGGGTAATGTCATGCGTTATCGCCCCTTCTTGTTTTTTGGGAAGAAAAAATGGAAGGAATGATAATAAGCTTATCTGTAGGCTCTGCATTCCATGGATGTATTTTTTATATTTTATTTGGAATCTGGACTGTTTCATTCCGTCGCTGTGAACCTGTAATAGGCCTTACTGCTAGATTCGATCCAGGGTCAGTAAGCATGTTGACCATCTCGCGAGTCGCACCTGCCAGCCAACAGACCCCAAATGCTGCCACGACCTCAGTTGCACCCGCCACCCTGTCACCCGTGACCCGATCCAAGCCAAGCCACCCCTCCTCCTCCCCACATCCGGCAACACCCTGGACCTCTTCCACACCACACTATACCCTTCGTCCATCTAGTAGCCAACCTGCATGGCCGCCAACCTGCCGCATTCATGTCCCAAGAACTCAAGCTGCCGCCTCACACGGCATGTTCCTTCCCTCCTTTCCCCCCCCCTCTCTCTCTTCTCACCCTCCCCCCCCCCGCGAACATTGCCCCGCTCGTCTCCAACGAAATTGCCGGGAATTGCCCCGGCAAATCTAAAACTTTCGGCTCCAACTGCGTCACCCTCCCAAGTCCCAACGAACGCACCACCAGTCCACGACCACCCCCGTCCTCCCAGACGAATCATCGGGACCCCGAGTCGGACCCCGAGTCGGACGCTGATCAGCCCGGTGCTCTCCGTTCGAACCTGGGGCCCCGGCCTTGGCGGCGTCCACAATGGACCCAGATTGGCGAGACCTGGGCCTGAGGCCTCGAGATAGATCGCCAGACTATCAGGCAGCCCGGTGGGTGCTTGCTTGGTTGCCCTCTCTGTGGTCTGACCCTGTGGTCTGGTCCGATTCGCGGCCTGTCCACCAAGTACCCTGGTGGCGCTTTTGCCCCAGTTCCATCCGAACGCGACGGTGGGAAAGATTTCTATCGGAGTCTGTGGGGAAGCCGGCGAGCAATTACCTGTACTCTCAAAAGTGTCCGCGCCGTGCACAATTCCTCAGTCCCTCCACTCGAACCCTCCATCTTCAATCATCCCCATATCCGCATATCCCCGTATCCCCGTATCCCCATATTCCCTCATTACTGTTCCCACTCTCCCGCCCCATGAAGCTTGCCTGACGTGGAGTGAAACTTCAAAACCTGCGATCTGGCGCCACGCATATATTGTCTCGTACGCGACTCTGCCACCCCTGATTGCCTCTTCACGATCAGAAACCCCCGCCAAACGACGTGAAGCAGGCTCGAAGCCCAGGCCGCCATGGCTCCCGGCGAGGAGAAGAAGGAGATCGGCGAGACTGGCGACATCACCACCCAGGAGAACGTCTCCCCCCGCAACGCCCCGGCCCCAACACGCCAATCCACCAAGCAGCAGGTCCGCCATCGCGCCTCCGTGGCATGTGCCTCCTGCCGGGACCGCAGGATCCGCTGTGTCGTGCCCCAGGGCCAGTCAGAATGCAACCAGTGCCGCCGGACCGGCACAGAGTGCGTCATAAAGAATGATGATGAGCGCAGACGGTGAGTCCTCTTCCCCTCCTGAACATCTCTATTCGGGGCGGTCACTCACAACCAGCGCGTTTTTTCCGTCTACAGGCCCATTTCCAAAGCCTACATGTCTTCCCTATCCGAGCGCATCAGCCTGCTCGAAGGGATGCTCATGGACAAGGGTGTAGTCCCGCCTCCGGCTTGCCATCCGCCAAAGACCAAGCACGAAGCTCAGAACAAATCAGACGACCAGCAACAGAGCTCGAATGACGGGCGCTCCAAGTCGCAACAGAGAGCGCGGGCCACAAAGTCCCCTTGCGATGTCCCCTCGCCGCCGGATTCGGCCAACGACTTCATCAAGCCCGACTTGGACCAGACAGGTGCCATGATGACCGACAGTCAGATCCTCCAGGCTCTCTCCAAAGAGGAATCACCCTTCCGAATGCTGGATCCAAGACAGGAGGACATTGTCCACCGCCTACTCTCCACCAAGGGAAATCTCTCCTTCGACCAACTCTCCGGGCGACTACGCTTCTTCGGGCCCACGGCCAACAGCCATGTGTACGCTGAGTCCCCCGACCAGTTCGACTCCCGCGAGCCCCCGGAGCAGGTCCGGCGAGCAGAGCGCATCATCCGGTCCTTGAGCGCAAACACTTACGAGTATCTGATGAATCATTTCTGGGAGTATTACAACGGCGTCATTCCCGTAATCGACCGCGATGCATTCGAGGCCGATCGCGAGTCCCAGAACCCCAGATTCTACAGTTCCTTCCTCCATATTGCCATCCTGGCCATGGGGTACCGTGGCTGCGATACGGAGCGGGAGGACATGAAGAGGATTTCCCTAGGCCACCGTGAGAGCACACTTCACCGGGAGGCCAAGTACATGCTTGATATTGAGCTGGAGCGCCCCGGTGGCATTCCCAGCGTCCAGGCCCTGCTGTTACTAGGCGATCTCGAGTGTGGTGTAGGGAGGGACAACACTGGGTGGATGTATGCGGGTAAGAGCTATCCCTCCTCTAGGCGCATTAGAACAATCTTTGCTAACTCATCCCGCCAGGAATGGCAAATCGCCTCGCTTTCGATATCGGCCTTCACCTCGACTGCCGTAGCAACGGTATGCCTGAGCAAGAAGTTCTTATCCGCCGCATGGTCATGAGAGCCTGCGTTATCTACGACAAGTACTGGGCACTCTTCCTCGGCCGTCCGACGAGCATCAAGAACCAAGATCTCGGCATGGAACTCCTATCCGACAAGATGGCCCTTCTCACCTCCGACGTCCCAACGCCGCCGCAGCGAGATATGAACATGGAGATCTACGAGCAGCTGATCGAAGTCATGGAGCTGTCTGGCCGAATCGTCGAGTCCCGAGATCATCACGTCATCAACCAGAACACGGAGCAAAACAACGTCTTTGCCATGAGCGAGGCCGAGGACAACGCTTACCTGCACGTTATCAATCTCGACAGGCAACTTCAGAACTGGTACCGCCGCCTCCCCGACCATCTAGCGTGGAAGCCGGCGAATATCAAGACGGCGCCGTACAGCTTCTTCCTCCTCCACCAGCAATACCACGTCTCCATGATCCTACTACACCGGCCTTGGGCGAGGTACGGCTCTATCACCGGCGACGGCGCCAGCACGGGGTCACACCCCAGCCCTGAGTCCGGTGGCCATCTGCCCGTTCCACCGGAGGCTGCATCGCAGCATCCGGACATGGGCAACGACCACTCGCTCGGCATGGGTGATCCGCACTCCATGGTCCATGACAGTCGCGCGTCGCTCTCGCGCAGCATCTGCACGCAGCAGGCCATCCGTGTTGCTCGCATCTTCTGGCAGCACCGCCAGCGCTTCGACGGCCGCAAGATCTTCATAACCGGTATTCAGCACGCCGGTACGGCTGTCCTAGCTCTCATCGCCGCGCTGGCGCACCAGCGGAGCGAGTCAGACCGCCGCACGTACGTGGGCTACCTGGAGATTCTCAGCGATGCCCTTGGCGACATGAGCCAGACCTACCACCCAGCTGGACGCATGGACGACCTCCTCAAGGCGGTACTGACACAGATCCGGCTCAGCGTCGGTGATACTCTCCCGAATGTCGGCCACCGCCGGGGATTCCCCTTTAGCGGCATGTCGGGCGACACGGGGATGAGTGGAGGCAGTCACATCTCCGCTCCCCTCGTTCCATCTCGTCGCGAAGCATCGGACTCGGAGATGGACCAGCCATTCAAGAGGACACGCACGGGGAACAGCAGGAGAGCGTCAGAGTTTACACGTCCGCCCCCGCCCTTCTTCTCCGCCAGCTCAGCGCAGAGGCAGCACATGTTCAACAGCCTGGACATGCACCAGCGTAACCAGTCGCAGATGGATTCCATGCTCTTCTCGCTGGGTGCGGCAGATGGCCATCATATTGATCTCGACTTCATGAATGGCTCTGCCATCGACCTGGATCACCAGGACGAGCACAGGGGCGGCCGGACGGATGATGTCAATCTCGTGACGCCATCGTCAGAGAACTGGGGCATGAGCAGCATGCACAGCGATCATCAGCCCGGAAACAATGGCAGCAACAGCAACAGCAACAGCAACAGCAACAATAACAACAACGGGTATGAGGGCGGCCCCATGAGCAGCGAATACGGCCCTGGTCCGGCGGGACTAAGCGCCAGCTCGGTGCTGGGCCAGAACTCGGCGCTCTCCACCGGCCTCCTGACGGGCGCGAATTTTGGTCTCACAAAGAGCGACATCGACGGCATGGAGGATCGGGTCGGAGCTGGCAATCCTCACATGGGCGGCGTGGAGTCGGGTATGAATGGGATGAGCCCCGTCAGTCTCAGTGGGCTGGTGCAGAGTGTGGAGAAGCCGCCGGCGTCGGAGAATGAGCTGAATCATGATCTGGACTTTTTCAGTTTCAACTAGGGTACGGTTCTGCGAGGGGGGGTATTTATCGGTCCAAATAGCTGGCTAGTTTGGGATCCTCGGTTATGGTACCACCGGTAATATCAGTCTACATGCAAGTGTCACGACGTCGAGAATAATGAACCTCGTGGGCCATGCAATATTCCTGATTTATTACACAACACTTCCTGCGTGGCGATTCTGCAGAGTGGCACGGGTCGCGCAAGGTATCAAACGAAGGAAGACGCTGGGTATTAGAGTGACAAACGCGTGCCCATCGATTTACCCCCAAGAGCCCCCATACCAAAGGTAAGTAGGTATGTATTCCAACAAACAAGGGCTCATCGTCTATTGGCAGAAGGAAGCCAACTGCTTCTTCAGTTGGATGTGAAGCCACCATCAACGACAGTGACCGCGCCTTGCATGTAGCTATTCATAGGCGACGCCAAGCAAACAATGCTATCAGCAATCTCCTCCATAGTACCAATGCGTCGGAGGGGTGCGCGGTCCAAGTCCTGCTGGAGGGGGCCGTCTCGGCTCATGTCCATGGCGCCCTTGACGAGCGGGGTCCCGATGTAGCCGGGGCAGATGGCGTTGATTCGGATGTTGTAGTCGGCGTAGGCGTTGGCGTCACCCTTGGTCAGGCCGACGACGGCTAGATGGCGGGGGGGAAGGTTGTTTAGAGCGGGAGGAGGAAGAATGGATGGGGAGGGAGAAGAGGTTGAGATTGAAGGGCACCTACCGTGCTTGGAGGTTGTGTAGGCTGTGTGTGGGAGACGGCTGTTGGGGGCTATGATGCCGTACATGGAGGCAATGTTGATGATACGCCCGCGGCCATCGCGAGGGCCAAGATCTCTGCGTACCATCACCAGCGTTAGTTCCTTCATCAGAACCCAGGAGGACCAGGGCGGTGGTGGTGGTGGTGGTGGTGGTGGTGGTGGTGGTGGTTACATACTCCTGCTTCACCATGACAGCAAGCTCCTCCTTCTGGCACCGATAGACGCCGTGGATGTTAACATCCATGACCCTCTCAATCTCCTCATCCTCGGTCTCGTGCGTCAACTTGCCGCTGCCGCCAATACCGGCATTATTCACAGCGACGTCCAGGCGGCCGAACTTGCTAGTGATCTCGGCGATGCCGTCCTTGATCTCCTGGTGGTTGCGCACGTCCATGCGCAGGGGCAGGACCTCGACGTTCGGGAAGCGCTCTTTGAGGATCTGCTGGGTGCGCTCGAGGTTCGGCATGTTGATGTCTGCGAGGGCCAGTTTTGTGATGCCGTGGCGGGCGAATGCGAATGCTGTGTGCTGGCCGATGCCTGGGATTATGTGTCAGAGATGATTCTTGTTTTGTTTTTTTCTTCATTCTTTCTTTTTTTTGGGGGGAGATCTGTATTCGATGGTCAATGAATAGGGAATGAGTCCTTACCGCTGGCGGCACCGGTGATGAATGCTGTTCCTTTCAGAAGCGTAGCCATGGTAGTGGAGGACTAGAGATAGTTGTACTGTTGTAGTCTCTTGTGTGATAATATCGTCGAAATATACAGTGTGTAAATGCAAGTGCAGTCAATAGTACTGAAGATACGGATTCGGTAGAAGGGTCGTGCCCGGATGCCAGCAAAATCTTATAGACTTCCCCGGAAAACCAATGTGCTCGATTTCCCATCCTGCGGCTGCATGAAGTCCGGATACGATCAAACGGTCCCGGACCCCCCGCCCGAAGCGGGGGAGTCGGGGGAGGGTCCAGGTCCTGTGGGGGCACAAACCAACCCGCAAGTTGTTCGCAACAAGGGGTCATCCGGAGTCCCGGTAACCCGGTTCCTGGACTTGGTTATCCCGCGACGTGCGGGTCCAGCCAGTCCTGCGCTCGGATATGAGCCGAATGCTGCTTCCTTGCACGGGCTTTGCGGAGGGTTTCGAGTACAAACTAGTACAGTATGCAACACATTCTCGAGATCGGGACTGACCACAGAACTTGTGCGTACTCGTCACGTAGTAGTCATGTCCCCACTCAATGTGGTCGGTCATTTTTATCGTGAGACCAATCGGCAGGGGTCTTCCCGGGTCCCCAACAGGACATTGACAAGATGATGAGGTGGAAGCAAAGCTACGACTACACTACACTGCCTTTACCGTCTCCAAATTTCGTTTCTTGTGCCGTGTCCAGGAGGCAAAAAGACGGGACCTATGTTTGTTTTACTCCGGTGGCTTGCTTGGTTGCCGGATAGCAATGAGGAACCACGCAGTAGGTAATGAGCACGATGGACCGACACTGTATCCGACGAAAGTGACAATTACGGATATGTTTGTTAATTCTCAGCCTCTGATCTAAGCACTAAACAACACACAGGGGATTACCAGCAGTTAGCCAACTACAAAGAAAAAACGAGGCGAGCAAACCTAGTAGTTCTAGGGCGAGTCTCCGGCGGTTCCCCGTTCTGGGTCCATGGCCGATAGGTATAGGGTAAGTAGTCACGTTGTCGGGCGGGGAGCGTATCATCTTTGCAATACGCCCACAACAGAGAATATAATTCCATTTTTAGCCGGCAAGTGAAAGAGACTTGCCCGGTTCATTTTCTGTAAAGTGTTTGATTCGGTTATTCTTCCCCTTGAAGTGCACTACGACTCGGGTGTCGGATGGTGATGGGTGTCCTTGAGAACTAGCAGCGGAGTATAGTCACGTCCATCACCAGGACAACAAAGGGGACAAGGGGGAAATGTCATGAATGAATCAGTAATATAGGTTTAGAAATGGACGATACTTCGTCACTTGGTCTTATTTCTTTGTTGGTTGCCGTTTCGGGCGGTATCGTATTGTACAGGAAACAAAGGAAAGAGAGCCTGATCCGTTCAACACCATGTATCCCTCATCATCAAATAATCATCAAAAAACAAAACCAAATCAAGGAGCGTTCGGACGGGGGCCGCCGAAGCGAGAGATGCTGTTCCCAATACGAGTGTGAACACCCTTGGCCATCCTCTCGAGGGGAAGGCGGCTGTCGATGTTCTGAACGGCGCGGGCGACGGGGGGCTCGATGCGCTGGACGCCGCGCTCGAAGGGCGGGGTGAAGAAGCTGATGTTGCGCTCCCAGCGGGGTGCCCACTTGGTGGTCTGGTTGGCCATGCGCTCCTCAGCGCCGGGCATGATCATGTAGAGGGGCGTGAGGACGCCGACGCCGGCGGCGCCAATGCAGAGGACCTCGGAGCGCTTGGCAACGGGGAGCTTGGGGACGCGGTGAGGCATGGTGGTGATGGTTTGTGCTTTGTTGGTAGAGTGGAGAGATGTGTTTGATAGGTTCGGGCTGTCTGCGACCGATGATGGGCGGCCAAGTCAGCCTAATACTGGTCGGGGAGTTGGGCTTGTGGGAGAGGGCTTATCTCGTACACGATCGATTGAGTGTCACAGAGGACGACTCAGATGATTCTCGATTGCTCGATGGATATAATTCAAGTGTTGAAGTTGATGGAAATAGTACCTTTGTTGGAATGGAACGATGATGAAAAGGTTCAGAGATGTGGGAGGCGAGGAGAAAGGGTGTGAGAGGTTTATATGTGATGCAAGGGGCGGGGGGGAGGAAGGGTGAGTGACAGGCGAACGGATCTAGATTGGGCCTGTCCGGGTGGCCAGGAAGCGGGGTAATATGGGGAAGAATCAACTTGGGAGGGAAGAGACGAGAGTTGACAGTGATGGAAAGCTGCTGCTCTATTGATCCGGCACTTCTGAGAAGTTGCGGCGACGAGTGTCAGTCTTTATCCCTCTCATCAAGGCGTACGATATTGACGGGAAGATTCTCTCAAACTGAGCGAGTACACAGCAATTACTGATACCTTTGGACAGTCTGCTGGGTAATATGCTGAGACAGCAATGTCACGAGAGGGTTGGGTGGCATTGGTGATGGTTGGGCGAGGTGAGATGGTGGGAGGGGGGAGAGAAGAACGAGACTGGTCGAACTGCACGCTGCCGTCCGCCCTCTTCCTCTCCCCCCCCCCCTTCCCAAGTCCATCGCCCTGAAGGGGCGTTGGTACCTGGCATGTGTTTCTTTCAATTTAATCCCCAATATCTTCCAATTTGGCCAGCTCTCGTCGATGTTTTCCTACTGATAGTACTTACACCTGGACGTGCTGTATCGCGGAGAGTGGAGTGGTCAAGTCCGTACTGGTGGAGACACCACGGGAGACAGTCTCAGCGGCCCACTTCCCCAGACGACGCTAAAGATGCCCCAGCCGAAACCCACTGAAAACCCACCCCGCCGAGGGTCGCGGAGGGTCCTCTGGGCGGCTGGGCCCCATTCCCCCAGGCTTGGCAGGGCCCCAGGGCGGCGCCTTAGCAGCTTCGACAGGGCGATCGGACTGCTCGAGTCTGCGATGCGCCGGTATAAATGTGTTAAAACTCGTGGATGAAGTTTCCTGCGATAGAAGCTACCGTAAAAAAGGGACAGGATGCGCCGAGTCGTCTCACGCGGTTGGCGGCCTCCATGACGACACACACCAATGGTGTGTGGCAGTGGCGCAATGGGTAGGTTGGGTAGGTTGGGTAGGTTGGGGAATGACCTGTTACCTAGTCGAAGGGAAGGAGGGATGGTTGCACAGTGCATCTTGCTGGTTGCCGACGATGCCGCCGAGCTGGAGGTCCAGGGGATTCCAATGCCATCCAAGGTAGCTGCCACAGGCAGACAAAAATAGTCCAGTGTCAACGAAGAGATACCCACGCATCACATAGCAACAGGCGGTGCGGTGGGTGCTTCAAGTCGACCCAGTGCCACGGCGGATTGACGGCGACAAAAGTAAATAATTGGTATAGGAGAAACCTCGAAGGTTTATCTTATAGGACAGCATGTCTGGAGAAAAGCGATGTTATTTACTTATGTATCTCTTGACTTCTCCAAGGTATAGGGTACCAGGTATTAATTAGTAAGTACCTGACAGTAATGCATTTTCCGCCTTCACCGTTGTGTGCCGAAGTAACGGGTCCTTCATCCTGTCCACATCATTTCTTCACCCTCCTCACTTGGACTTCCCAGGCACACACAGCTCCTTCCCTGTCGCGCAACCGGGCACCCCCCGGATTCCACAGTCCTCATTCGAGAGCTTGTACTGTCTCCCCCTCCCTACCTTATGGTAGCGATGCAACCGGACAGGCAGACATTGGTGGTCTGACCGCCTGACTGATCTCTTTCCCGCATCCAAACCCCTCCACTCCTTCATCAAGCGCCCAATCAACATCACATCGTTGCACAGCTCCTCCTCCAATGATTGGCCTGGTCCCAGGTGAGACGACACACCCAGCGGTTGTTGTGGCCCCTTGAGTTTGGGGATTCAAGGCAATGTGATGCGCGACCTGGCCACAAGTTGACCGGCCCCCCCATTGCCACCCGCAACCTGAGCTTTTAAGACTCGGGGATTGGGAGTGGAAGCTCCGAGTCGCTGATTCTGGACAGCTTGTTAACGCCTCTCTGGTGTACGCTAGGCGCGCGGTGGTGCTCGTCGATGGGAAGGGTCCGCTGACCTTAGACCTGGCAACCGGCAAGCGCCAAGCCTGCCTCCAATCCGCCAAAAGGTATATCTGGTGGCCTCTCTCATACCTGGTAATTGTGGTTTGATCGTGCAAGATATCTCGCATTATTCGCGGCGAGAGTACTCAGCAGGGTGCTGTCAAGTGCGGGCAGCATCATAGACGCTCGTGCTCGAGGTCCGCATCGCTGACGCCCCCGACACGGTGAGCCAAACCAAGCTTGGGATCCAATCAGCAGCCTACATACTAGTACTAGGTGTACGAGTATGTCGGAATTCCAATTGTCCAGTCGATTTTGCGCCTGCGATTTACGAGTCTCTAGGCTTGGAAGGGTAAGGTGACCCTGTCCCCTGCCATTGACGTTCAACACAAACAAACGCGCAACGGGACGACCACGCTACCCCCCTGGGGATCCAAAGGCCAGATATTTAAGGGCCCGGGCCGGGGTTCTCCAGCGTGCCAAACCTCCTCAACCTGTCTCCCGCAACCCAAGCTACGGCCGTAAGATATGAGCTGCAGCACAACGACGACCTTGAGGCCCGCCATGCCCGCCGACATGGACCCTGTATGACCTCAGACGAGATGAAATTGAACAAGGTGGAAGGACACTCACTACTCATCAGCAATGAAAGGTGGGACCTCTGGTTATGGAGATAATTCACTCCAATATCTTCAAGCTCCCTGTTACTGGATCTAACTGATGGATTTTACAGTGTCTTCTATCGCCATGAGCACGACTGCGGATTTATTTAGCCAACAAGGCTCGCGAATCCCAGGATTTGGTCATGATCTGTTGTTCTCATTGTGTGGCACGCGACAGCCGGCGGAACCAAGGCGGCCACCATTCGGATTTTTGTTGGTGTGGAAATGGCCACACTTCAGCCTATGGAGTATGCCATTATTGCTGTGGAGTGGATGGTCCCAGCAATTGCGGACAGATTCCCAATCAGTTGAAGGACGGCTGAAACCGTTGTCCACTCCACCGAAGAGGATCCATTGGTGGGTCAAAAGCGCTTCCATTTTGCCGACGGGTGTTTCTCCTGTCCAACAGCTCCACCACCACCGTCGGCCTCGGGGTATTATCCTCACGACCGGATCTTGCGCGGCGAAATCGACAAATACCCCAAGACCCGTGCTTGACCGGACCTGCGATAAAATGTGCCCTTCCGTCGGCTGAAGGGCACCGTGGGGGCCTACTCGGCCTTCAAATACAACTTTGGTTCTTCGATTCCTTCCACTCCCTACATCATCGCGCCGCACATCGCGAGCTTCAGTTGAACCACTCGGTCCTTTCGCGGGGGTTGGAACTTGGAAGCTCCAGCACGTCAATTTTCTCTCGGGGAAGCCACCATCGTCGTCAAATATCCTTCCTTGCTGGAATTATGTCACTCTCGGGAAAGGTCTTTGCCGTCACCGGCGGCGCGAGCGGTATCGGTCTCGCGACGGCCAAGCTCCTGTCCACGCGCGGCGCGACCGTCTGCATCGCTGACATCGACCCCAAGGCCATGGAAGAGGCTACGGCCTACTTCACTCCCCTCAACGTCCCCGTCATGTTCACCAAGGTCGACATCTCGAATCGGGCAGAGGTGGACTCGTGGATAGACCTGGTGGTGGATACCTTCGGTAGGCTCGACGGCGCCGCCAACGTGGCCGGAATCATTGGCAAGGTCCACGGTATCACGGCTGTCGCGGACATGCCGGACAGCGAGTGGGATAAGATCATCGCGGTCAATCTCACGGGGACCATGTACTGCCTTCGGGCGGAGCTGCGGAATATTGTCGACGGCGGATCCATTGTCAACGTCTCCTCAATACACGGGGTCAAAGGTTCGTTTCCCCTCTCTCCCGTTCTGAAGTATATCAATAATCTTGGCGACACGTCATGGATCTCTAATGAACACTGTTTTCCACCAGGCTTTGCGAACCACTCAGCATATGACGCCAGTAAGCACGGCCTCATTGGCCTCACCAAAGCGGCAGCACAGGAGAACGGCCACCGCGAAGTGCGCGTCAACAGCGTAGCCCCGGGCTCCATCTACACGCCTCTTATGCAGAAGGAATGGGACCACCGAGGCCGGCCCAGCGATGCCCCCTTCGACGAGCCCACGGCGTTCAGGAGACGGGGCACGGTTGAGGAGACGGCCAACGTCATCGCTTTCCTCCTCGGCCCGGAGAGCACCTTTGTCAGCGGGAGCGTATATCAAGTAGACGGGGCTTGGTATTGATGGTCCTAGGGATTGAATAGACAGCGGCGGCTCACCAAGCGTTCTTTTTTTCTTTTTTCTTTTTTTTTTCCCATCAATCTCAGCGTTCGACATGAGAAGAGTGTGCCGGTTTTACTATTTAGTACAAAACGAGGCTCGCGCTGGTCTCTTCGACCAATGCAAACGTCTATGCCGACACACAAGGCTCTCCGTTGTTACTAAAAGAAGCCTCTCGGCAACCACTTTCGCATTATTACAAGCTCTGCCACCCCGGAACGTCAGGTAAGCCGAAACCTGAACGATCCGAACTATACGAAATCACACTGGAACGCCAGAAGGGCGGTATCAGCCTCGGGCCGGGGGCTGTTGCCGTGGTCTATGTATGGAAACCCTGAAGCAGTATGACGTATCAGCTGAGAGCTTTCATCGCTCTTGATGCCTCTTTCGGCAGACCTAGAGCTGCGCGCGGGAGTTTGCTTGCCCCCCATCCACAGGCCACACACACACACACACATCTGCAATTCGATCGACAGCTTCCCCTCCACTCCCTGGCTCGCACTTATAGGCGGGCCCGTCTTGCCTTGAGCGACGCCACCTATGGGACATCTCCGTGGTTCCCATGTGTCCGCCAGGGCAGACACATGCACGAAATGCAACCCCGTGCCCTGGAAGTGGGCGCTCAGCTCGCGGGGCCTCGACGCCGATCATCAACCACTTTAGTACCTCGGGTGTTACTCCGTCTTATCCACAGCGAATCAAGAACGGGGTCTGGGATGCCACCTCCTCAACTGCAGCAGGCCTCGCATCACCGGCCTTGGTTACGAGCGTCGCGAAGACAACCCAATCTGTCCGTCTCGCGTTAGCTGTCCCTCCCTACAAAAGACCGCCTTGGACCCTTCGAATTTGCTTGAAAATGCTCCCTGCTCCGACGATGGGAGGTCGCCTTTACTTCCTTCCATGTCTGAAGTTTCGGATCACCGTTCCGACACCGGTGAATTGCAACAAGCATGACTGACGACAAGACGGCCTCGCAAGGCAAGGAAGTGCACGGGAATGAACTCCCGGAGCATAATACCACGAGAATATCCGGATTCTCAAGGGTGTATGAGGGCAGGACAGATGAGAATCTACCCGAGGTCTACGTCGACGACACACCCCAAGCCGTCTCAAAACAAGAACAACAACATGCCGCTTTTGCATCCGACGAAGCGCAGTCGCCAAAGTTTGCCGTTGGCATCGTCTACGGAGACGACAGCCCAAGAAGCGCCGTGCCACCCGAGTATGATTCCATTGGCCATGCGCTGCCTCCAGATAGACCAGCAGCAACGTCCCCTCCAGCTGACGCTGGCTCAACTGGGGGTTCGCAGCCCCCTAATGACCGGAGAATATGTGGCATCGGGCGGAGAAAGTTCGTCATAATACTCGCGGTTGTACTCATTATTATTGCCGCAGCCGTGGGGGGCGGTGTTGGGGGAGCTGTAGCAGCATCTGCATCCAAGTCGGGGTCTTCGGACGAGAAGGACGACGATTCTAGAGGTTTCGAGCCAACAACTACAACAGCAAGCAGCACATCCTCAGAGCCACCATCAACGTGAGCATATCTACTCTCACACAGCGTTGCCGGGAGGATTGCTCTGATATATACTAACAAGAACCTTGGATAGTACTACATCAGAGACAGAAACACCCTCCGCGACACCCGAAGTCGAGTTTCTCAACAACCAGACGCACGTCACCGACGAGTTCGCATTCCAGGGCTTCTCCGAGCAGGACTACGGCGGCAACGCGACGGACATCCTCAGCCTAGAGGACGGCGTGAACTTCAACTTCAGCATCGCGAGCTACGTCTGGGCGCCCCAGAATACGGGATGCTGCCTCACCTTCTGCATGAACGCCACCGAGGCCGGCAACGTCGGGTGGCTGTGCAGCGCGCGGAAGCAGCCCGAGTCCTCGGACAGGTTTCGCAGGATATTCGTGTGGTGTGGCGAGGTGCATTCGGGGAAGAATGCTGTGTGCTCGGATCCTGATGATTGACCTTAACATGCCACTCAATTATTGGGGTCCCTTAGACGGGATCTTGATGGAATCAACGAGTAAATGAATGATGGCCTTGAAGCGGGTGGATCTGTGAAGTCTTATGGTAAATATGGGATATGCCAGCCTCTACCTAGTGTATATGCACATTCGTGCTGGGAATCGACCTATTGTTTCTCATCCTAGAACTGGGACGTCTCCCCCCAGGTACTTTACTTTGGCAACGATTTCCCCGTAGAGCCGCTTCTTCTACCTACTGTAGTAAATCTCCTAAAAAAAAAGGTATCAAAAAAGGGGCATCGTTCCCTACTAGCGTCAGCCAACCAGATCGCCATGACCAGTAGCATTGTATATTGCAGCTATGAGTAGTAGACGACCAGGTTATTTGCCAGCAATAAGTAATTCTATTCTTTATACATAACGTTCATTCACTCTAGAGCATGCTCTCGATACTGCTAGTAGTAGGACCCCTGGTTCGATCTGCGGATACGAAGACGCTGCGCGTGTTCCCACGGTCGCTGAGCTTATATCCTTCGGAAGATTTAAATCCTATACAGCCGCCCTTATCCTTGTCACCACCGGATCCGGATCCGCTGGACTGCTTGGATCGGTACTCTTTGGCCTTTTTGATGAAGATTGGCGCAAGAAAGGGAAGGGATGAGACCAAGTTCTGCAACGGAAAAAAAAAATCAGTCCCATAGACACAGACGGAAAATGAAATAAATAGCAGGCTGGGGCGTAGAAAAGCAAAAAGAGTGGCTTACACCAACATTGAACTCGATGACACCCCATAGTATTAGCATAGTGGTGTTGCCGTCGCCGTGCTGGATCCTGTTGATCTGGAGATATCGCAGGATCGAACAGACGGTGGTGAAGAGACCGAGCGCGAAGATGCCAATGAGCCCTAGTTTCTTCTCGAACTGTATGTTCAGTGCCAGGAGCATCGGGATCGGCAGGACTGCGACGACGATGTCGGAGACGATGGTCACGACGGCGTAGGCAGTGAACGAAGGACCGGGGGCCAGGCAGGAGCCTTCCATCAGAGGGTTCCATGATTTCTCGACCTGTGCCACGGGAGGGGAAACGTTGGTCAGTCCCACAATATAATCTGTGACAAACAGAGGGATGATGGGGGCCCCTTACCGGCGTGCAGGCAAAGATGAGGGAAAAGGCACAGCCGAGGTGCGCGAGAAACACCAACACCATGGTCACATAGACAATGACCCTGTAGGTCCTCTGGGTGGTGCCCTGCAGGAGACGGAGGTAGCTGATGAGGAGCGCAATCTTGAAGAAGCTGATTCCAATCTGATAGATGGGCCGGCCTGCAAAGTTGACCTTGGTGTAAGCGACGAGGTTCTCCTCGGGCCGTGAGGCCACCGGAAGGCCCAAGCCGTATCGGGTTTCTGGCAGTTACTAGTCAGTTCTCCCTCCGGACCCTGAGTTATGTGCATACGTGTGTGCCCTGGGGTCCTCGGGGTGCTTTATGACTTACGGGCTATGCACAGCACGGCGTAGGCGAGGGCGAAGATCATGGACAGACAGGCCATCCAGTCGTCACTCGCCAGGCCTCTGCTCCTATGCCGGATCCACAACCGCGAGGACACGCCGGCCATGGAGATGAGTGAGAGGACGACGCAGATGGCGATGATGGTCGGGTACTGCGATTCGTCGTCGACCTCTGGCGGAGCGTTGAGGACCCAGCCCATGGCGGATATGGAGCACTGCCTCCTCGGGAGAAAGGAGTGGAAGGGAAAAAAAAGAATGACCTGCCGGAGATACTTCACATGGAAAAGAATGCAATGGCCAAAAATAGCGACGGCGGATGTGAGGCCGCGGGCGAGGGAACGAGGCCGAGCAACATATATATGCCTGGTATAAGAGACGATGTGAGCTTGAGAACCCGGCTGTCAAAGACATGGACGCCCGACTAGGAAGGAGGACGCGATATAACTCGCTTCTGCCGTCAAAGATTCCCAGCGGTAACCCGAATTTTACACGAGGAACTCCATTAGGGTCAAGCGGCGAGACATCCCTTCCGTATCATACTAGCTAGTAGTACAGTACCGGTAGAGTAGACAAGCCGAGCCACACAAACGTCGGATCTCTCGGACCGCGTCGGTGGGAGGATAAGGGTCTGTGCATGTTAATTCAGGCGCAAGGGACGGATACAGCTCCAAGCACAGGAGAAGCAAAAAGGAGAGATGTAATCACTGCATCGGGGCGGCGAGTGGCCCACACCGAGATGAGGGTAAGACGGAGATCTGATCGTCCTCATGGTGGGACTGAGCGTCCGGCGCTATTCGAGACTGTGCGAGCAGTGAGAGAGGGTTAGTGAGCATAGTCGTATGCATGGAGTAGTAAAATGTGATGCGAAGGGAAGTATATCCATGCTCTAGTAACCCAATTCGGTGGCGGTATCCGCGGTGATTCAGGTGAGCGCATTGGGTTCCCAGGCGGCGGGAAAGATAAGGACCCAACCAGCTGGCCGTCGGTAGTCCACCAAGGCAGGTCTCTGCTTCGACATCTGGTAGTCCATGTAAGGGGGGAGGGGTTTTGGGGGACCTGGAGCTGATGAGATGAACTCATACGCAGTAACCATACGTCTGGTGTTGAGACATTCGATGTCTTACACGGTCTAGTGCTACTAGTATCATCAGTACGTACTAGTACTACGTAGCACTCCGCCAAGACTATTAGTGAGTAGGCATTTTGATCGCAGCACCGAGATATGCGTCCCTGCGCGTGACGAGTAGGTTTATTTTTGCTTTTCTTCGCCCTGTCATCCGGTCGATACTCTGGCTTTGCTGTTTGGCCAAGCGTCAAAGCGCTTGTGTCTCTTGTGTCTTTTGGTCAGATATCACTTCGCATATGACATTTGTCTGTCAAAGCACATTTTGCATGTGTCTCAGCTGCCCGCATGCAACAGCTGTACTTGCGAATCGACACTGCAAGTCAGTGCATACGTATCGCTCTCACCTTCCTGGTTGTTGCTGTGATATATCCGTGGTACGTACTTCCAAGAGTCGCATTTGCGGTTACATATGCCGCGTCCCGCAAATTGAGAATTACAGTCCCGCGTCCTCTGCCGCCAGAGCGACGGTCCTCTGGGGCCAGAGCGACGGTGGCATCCGCCGGGGTTCGTACAGCTGGATCTTGCGGCCTTGCCCACACTGGATGGTTTGAAGGCCAATGTGGAATTGGGGAGGCGGCTCAGTCAGGGGACATGCCGGGCCTGGAGATCGTAGGCAGGGCTCGCCCAGCCCCTCGGCTATCGACACAGGAACGATCCGAAGCAAGGGGTCCATGGCGTCGATGGAGTGGACGGGGGTCGTGCGGACGAGACAGACATGTGCGGGCGAGACCGGTGTCATGATTAGTGGGCTTTGATGCCCATAGCGAACCTGACGCCAACGAGTAATCAAGGCAAAGTGCTTCGAGAGGCCCCCGGCGGTTGTGGAAGCGTGGCGCTCGGCTGATCGCGTCGCTGGCTTTTACAGTATTCCTCCAATGCGGGACACTTTGGTGAGCGGGTTGGGAAACTCTCGAGGGTCTGGGCCTACTGTAGTTAGCACCTGAGGTGATACTACCTACGCTCGGTGCACTGTTTAGCAGCCCTGCAAATAATGGGTCGGCGTTGCGTTGCATCCGCGGGACCGGCCGCCAGAGTACGGTCTGAGCTCGTAATTAGAAGGAATTGTGAAGATGTGTCGTAGCGCGTGGCCATGCAGAGAGAATTCGAGTGTTGTAAGGATACGAGGAACTGTGTCGGTCCAAAGCAAGTGGATCGAAGCAAGACGTCTTATACAAGGTACTGGTGGGCCTGAATTACCACAACACGTGCAGCCTCGCTCCTTCCTCGACTACTCGTACCTGGTACCTGAGAAGCCAACAACAGTGCGGTGATGGTGTGAGAGAAAGGCGTCTCTACCCGCACCCGCACCCGCGAGCAGTTTGCTCGGAAACTATCATGTACGAGTACTCGTAAGAATATGGATTAATTATTCGATGCAACACAGCCAGCCGGACCCAGTCCCGTCTGTCGATCAACGTGGGCTCGTTCAAATTCCGACTAGTGCCCGGTCGACCGGATTGGCTACGTACATACAGGTAGCTCCTTGCACTGCGCAAGTTTGCAACACCCCCTTGTTGGACAGTGTCTTGTACAAAAGTACACACGGTACGGACCAATAATTGCTCAGTGGTTGGTGGACCGGCCTAGGCCGCCGCAGTTTGGCAGGGGCGCACCTTCCCAGGGAAGGACTACAGACGTACCTACCTGCTTATTACTCAGTACGAGTGGTAAGCAAAGACGGAGGATGTACGGACTAACTTGATGATCGAATCATCACTCTCGTGATTATGCCGCCCTCCGTCTCGGCCGTACAGGTGATGGACCACAGGAGGCATTATTAGGCTTATGTTATTGGTCAGACTCCATCAAATATTGAAAGATGGAAGAAATGTTACAAGAGTCCAGACCAACACGCACGCTTGCCGAAACTTCGATAACTAAATGATAGGCGAGAGCCGCGAGACGGCCGATTGATCGGCGGTTTGACACGACGAGGACCAAGCCAGATTGGCTGGCGAAACCAGATGGTACAGTACAGACTACCTATCGTATGTACGTCTCGTACCTTGTGAATTCGATCATACGGCAGTGTCAAGCCACCCAAGAGGCCAAGGAGCCTTGGGAGTTCCCGCTGCGGGACAGTGCGGCAGCCATTTTGCGGCGGTGGCTGCGGTAGGGGGGAGGACAGCTGTGAGGGCAGGGATTACTGCATGCCCGGACAGTGTTATGTACAGTACGGACAAGGTAGAGTGATGAGTCCTTAGCATCTTTCTCATCCTCTCCGTCCGAGCACACATGCAGTTAGAACCTAGAACCTTGGAGGCCACCGGCCCAAAAGATCTGAGCACTACGAGTACTGGTACTAGCAGTAGTACACTCTGTAGTATTGTCTCACCCAAAATCCAACAGCAAGAGCGTCAGACCACCTTGAACATGCCGCCGACATCCATCATCCATGCTTCCTTCCCGTTATTATCCTTGGCGTCCGTCCCTCGTTCCGTCCCGTCTTCATTAAGATCCCCAATCCCGCTCACTCGAATTCTCCTTTCCTCTTGCTGTTTGTCCCCCGGCATCGTCATCCCATTTTCATCACCGTTCGTCGTCACTCCTTTCTTCTCTTGCGTCCAGTGCCCGTTTGCTGTCCCTTGATTGTCCCTTGATTTCTCCTTGATTCTGGCAAGCGCAGCGAATACCTGTTCGAGATCCGACAAAGGGGGGTGCCAGTTATGAGAAACAGCCCCGATTGAGTGTCGTATCCGAAACCTCCGGTCGCCACACGTCAGATCGCCCATCGCCCGCATTTAACACCCCACGCGAACAAAGCCAACCAACAACACCACGCTCCCGGCCCTCAACTGCCCCTTCCGGGCCGTCGCCTCCCGCCGCGATGTCGTCCGTCGACGAGAAGAGTCAGAAGTCGCCCTCGGACCTCGAGACCGCCAGCCCCCCACCCACCGGCCGCCCAGCCTCCGACACGGGCGTGGATGGGGCCTGGAAGTTCCTCAACGACCATCGTAATGCCGCCGCCGCCGGCGATGTCGCCGTCGACATCAGGTCATTGCGCCGCAAGATCGACTTTCACGTCGTACCCCTCATGTTCTGCTGCTACACCATGCAGTTCCTCGACAAGGTCATCCTGAATGTACGAGCGAGCCCCCTTCTCTTCAACCACGCCCTGGCCTGGCCCATCACGGAGTATTACGAATTATCCTTGGCGCAACTTCATGTAACTAACCTTCTTCTATCCAGTACGCCGCCGTCATGGGTCTCCATGATGACCTTAAGCTTGTTGGGAACCAGTTCTCCAACATTGCCACATTCCTCTTCGTCGGTCTGATTTGCTTCGAGGTTCCGAACAGTGAGCATGCATCCCTCCCCACTCACCCATCGCCCGTGTCGCATTCAAGTACTTACACCGTCCCTCAGTCTGGTTCCTTCAGATGGTGCCCGCCGCCAAATGGCTAGGTATCAACGTGACCCTTTGGGGCGTCGCCACCGCCTGCGGCGCTGCAGCCTTCAACTACCAGACCCTCCTTGTTTCCCGAATCTTCCTCGGCATCTTCGAGGCCACCGTCGGCCCCTCCCTCATGCTCATCAGCAGCCAGTGGTACACCAAGTCCGAGCAGGCCCCTCGCTTCTCCTTCTGGTACCTCGGTCTCGGCCTGGGCCAGATCATCGGTGGCGCCGTGTCCTACGCCTTCCAGCACGTCGCCCCGGGTGCTGGCCTCGCCGGCTGGCGCATCATGTTTGTCGCCCTGGGTGTCGTCACCGTCGTCATCGGGCTCTGCACCATGTTCTTCATGCCGGATACGCCCATGAAGGCCAGGTGGCTCACCGACGTCGAGAAGGTGGCCCTCCTGAAGCACGTCAGTGTCAACCAGACTGGCATCGAGAGCCGAAAGTTCCGGCCCAAGCAGATTTTGGAGGCTGCCTGTGACCCGCAGATGTGGCTCCTTACCCTGTCTGTTGTTCTGGTAGGCCTTAAAAAACTTCACCTTTGAGGCCCTATGCCCTTGTTCTAACATGAACCCGTTAGCTCTCGGTTTCTAGTGGTGTCGTCACCACGTACTCGGCCACCCTGATCCGCAACCTTGGATACACTCCCAAGAAGGCCGCCCTGATGAACATGCCATCTGGCGTCGTGAGCATCTTCTTCACCCTCCTCGTCGGCTTCGGTATTCGGATGCGCTCGCACCGTTGGGCCTGGATCATTCTCTGCATCATCCCTGCGTACGTTGTCCTCTGTTTCCCCTTCCCTCTCCTTGGTTCCACAAGGCATTCTAACGTCCGACCCCAGTATAATCGGTGGAGCTTTGATGTCGTTTCTCCCCACGACCAATCGATCCGGTATCCTTGCCGGCATCTACCTCGTCAACGCCGTCGTTGCCCCTCTGACTATCTTCTACAACGTGAGTTTCCATGGCCTGGCCGCATCTGACGCCGTCCTCTTGTTAACGCAACCTCCCCAGTGGACCGCCGCCAACTTCGGCGGCGCTACTAAGCGCGCCTTCGCCACGGCGATCATCAGCGGTTCCTTCTCTCTAGGCAACATCATCGGTCCCCAGACCTTCCAGGCCCGCGACGCACCCCAGTTCCGCCCGGCCAAACTGGCTGTCATGGGCACCCAGGCTGGTTGCGCCCTGACGACCTTCCTGCTCTTCCTCTACTATGTCTGGGAGAACAAGAGGCGCGGTGCGCGCCTGGAAACCGAGGAGTCCTTCATGGAGCCTGAGGTCTGGGCTACCCTGACCGACAGGGAGAATAAGAGGTTCCGGTACACCTATTAATCTTTATTTTTGCTTATTTCTTATTTTTTTATTTTTTTTTGGTTTGAGTTGTTTGGCCATAAAAAGGGTGGGAGGTTGATTAGAATTAGGGTCATGTATACATGTCATTTTACATCCCATTGTTCTTGTACTTATGACTTGGTAACTCGAGGGCCTGCTATGTTATGTTCCAAATATCTGCGTATTCGTCATTTCGGGAACTCGTGAACTTGATTCTATATATAGACCCCTACGAATTCCTAAGGTTTCACTTGTTTACAGTTGAGGTTATAATCGCATCCTGGCCCTTCATCACGCTACAGGATACGCGCGGGGATACTGGAGTCAGAGTAAATACGCATCGGTCCGCACCTAGTCTATCGTGACCAAGGATATCTGTCATGGTGCTTCGATATCTGATCTTGTTGGCAGATAACTCGGTCGTTGGACCTGATTGACGCCGCTAGTGGCTGCGCAGATGTGCAGCTGTTGACGGTATTGATGGTCGGTCCAGCTCTACCGAGGTTTACAAGAGAAGGTTGGAGAATGTGCGATAAAAAGAATCCACCACACCTTATCACGCGCCCACCCACCGCACCGGACACACCCACCGAGTCTTCGCCTCCCCCGCGCAACGGCAAGGGAACCCCGCGGCCTTCAACGGGTGAGAAGTTCCCCCCCGCCTACGCCCAGTGGTGATAAAAGATAGCTGCCAACCATCGAATTACTTATCTACCAAAGCATCTCTACGACCGTACTCGAGCGTGACTTTATTTTATTCTTCTTCTGTCACCCTGCGTCTTCCCGAACCTTGCGCTCGAGCCGTTTGCTCGAATAATGACGACCGAATCAAGCCAGAACCAAAGGCTCGATGCCGCACGACCGAATGGCTGCGCATCCCATTCGTCTTCGTCAGCAGCAGCAGCAACCGAGGCGACGACCGACACCCTCCTGCAGACATGCCTGGCGCTACGGAAACGCGTTCTCGCGTTCCTGGACGAGGATCATACGGATGACAAGGTGCTGCGGAGCCTCCAGGGCCATGTCCGGGTCGCCATGGAGGTG
Organism: Hapsidospora chrysogenum ATCC 11550; assembly: GCA_000769265.1. NCBI lineage: Eukaryota > Fungi > Ascomycota > Sordariomycetes > Hypocreales > Bionectriaceae > Hapsidospora > Hapsidospora chrysogena. The sequence continues at coordinate 40,831 of JPKY01000021.1, forward strand.
ATTGGGGAGGCGCTGCACCGATATGGGTAGGTCCTACGTTCTGGTGGCCTTCCCAGCCTCCGCTCTCATGTCCGGAGTTGGAGGTAGGCCGCAAATTGCGCCTGGCTGGGCGCAGGGCGGCAGGGTGGGGGGGAGGCAGTTGTGTTGGGGAATGATGGCAATGATATTGGCAAGCGATGCTAACACGTTACACGAAACGTTGGGTAGACTCGAACACCTCTCCCTCTCATACAATGGCGGCAAGGACTGCCTCGTCCTCCTCATCCTGATACTGGCGTGCCTGCCGGAGCTAGTGCCTCGAACCGATGGCCAGACAACATCCGAACCGCCGACGTCCCGGCATAGTGACCTCTCCAAGTCCCTCCAGGCAATATACATCGTCTCGCGAGACCCATTCCCCGAGGTCGAGGACTTTGTCGCCTGCACTGCCAAGCAGTACCACCTCGATCTCGTCCGTTGCGCTCTCCCCATGCGACAGGCTCTCGACGCGTACCTGAGCGATAATCCTGCGGTGGAGGCGGTATTCATGGGGACCAGGCGGACGGATCCGCATAGCGATACACTGGGACATTTCAGCCCGACGGACCCGGACTGGCCGCAGTTTATGCGCATCAACCCCGTTATTGACTGGCACTACGCGGACATCTGGGCGGTAAGTAACTACACCCCGCTGTGGGAACGATTGGGATCCTGTTCCGCAGTCTCTGAAGTAGGGCGCAATGTGGGTGCTGACACATGACTACAGTTCATCCGTCACCTCGGCATCCCGTATTGCTCCCTATATGACCGGGGGTTCACGTCACTGGGAGGAACGTCGGACACGCGACCCAACCCAGCATTGGCTATTGACGCCGAAGCTGGGAAGTTCCAGCCCGCATACGAGTTGACACGCGATGACGAGGAGCGACGAGGTCGAGTCCGATAGAGGGATGCAACTCTGCAAAGCAAACACTCGCAGCACTATATGCGAGAAAAGAGACCACCCGGGTACATATGGTAATTGTTCTATAAATCTTATAGATGCTGGATGTGTTGCTGCTCTGCTCGACCGCGGGACAGGGACCTGATTTAAGAAAAACCAGCCAGGCGTTCACGGAGTGTGCGCGTTTTGTGGTGTATATTAGACGGATAGAGCATTGCTGTCATTGGAGGCTGGGAGGGAAAACTCTCATAGCGTTGGATATCATATCCTCTCCCACCATCCCTGGGATGAGGGTAGAAACACTTTTGGATCGGGTTTTGACTGGCACGAGGCCATGACAGTACGAGTATTATCGTACCTTGAATACCTACATCCAGAAAGTTCCTAGAATTCGCCGGCTCCTTGATTGCGTCACAGCCATTGGCCAAAACGGGGGTCCCCACTGTAAATTCCGCCCATCAAACTTCCGCCGGCGACAGAGGCACTCGTCGCCGAAAGCAAAAAGTACAAGAACATCTCACGACGTTTCGCGCGAAGTGCAGACTGGAACATCATGGCGCTCCTATGGCATCTGGCGCGACCGCGCGCTTTGATCCCAGGTTTCCTCCGTCCGGGGCTGGTGAGCCCGTCCCACAGAGCGTATTCTCACGCAGCTGTCGGACCGCTGGTGTACGACCTGCATGAGCCTTCGAAGCCGCGGACGGACAAACAGACTGAGCCCATCCTATTCCTGCACGGGCTGTTCGGGTCGAAGAAGAATAATCGAGGGATTAGCAAGTGAGTAGCTGTACGGGCGCTCATTCGCAGATGAATATCGAAAAGCTGATGGGGTCGTCAGGGCCCTAGCTCGAGATCTTGGGAGATTTGTCTACGCGCTGGTGAGTTGGTGAACTTATCCCCATCACGCTCGTAATGATTATTATTATTTTTTCCTCCCTAGGCCGCGGAGGGTCGCGTTTAGCTGACGAGTGTGATCCTAGGACCTGAGGAACCACGGCGAGTCTCCTCACGACAAGCGCCATGACTACGAGGCCATGGCGGACGACGTCGCAAACTTCATCCATGAGCACGGCTTGAAAGAGTCCAGCATCATCGGCCACTCAATGTATGGAAACACTCCACAAGACATTATTCGACACCATCCGTGCGAGAATAGTTCGACTGATGCCCAACGTGATCAGGGGCGCAAAGACTGCAATGACACTGGCACTGCGCTCCCCGGAGCTAGTAGCAAACATTGTATCCGTGGACAACGCTCCCGCCGATAAGGTCTTGGGTCGAGGCTTCGCAGAGTACGTGCGCGGCATGAAGCGCATCCAGGACGCCAACGTCACCCGCCAAGCCGAGGCCGACAAGATCCTCGAAGAGTACGAAGAGGTAGTGATCATGCCCCCCCCCCNCCCCCCCCCCCCCCCCCGCTACCACGCACGCTCCTCCTCGAGTGTGAGCGCAGAAAACAGAACAAAACACCACTGACAAACTCACAACCCCACTCAGTCCCTACCCATCCGCCAGTTTCTACTCGGGAACCTATACCGGCCCAAAGGTGAACAGACGCAAAAGTTCCGCGTGCCGCTAGACATTCTCGCGCGCTCCCTAGACAATCTCGGCGACTTTCCTTACAAGAATCCCAAGGAGGTCCGGTTCGAGAAGCCGGCCCTCTTTGTCCGGGGCACGAAGAGCACATATGTGCCCGATGAGCTTCTTCCCCTGATTGGCGAGTTCTTCCCGCGCTTCCGCCTCGTCGACGTCGATGCCGGGCACTGGTTGATATCGGAGCAGCCGGAGGTGTTTAGACAAGGTGAGAAGAGATTTTGCAGGCCTCGATGGCAGCATGCCCCCCCTCCCCCGTTAGTTCAAGTTCGTAACCCTCACTCACAATTTTCCACAGCTGTTGTCGAGTTTCTGCAACCAGCGGAGTGAAAAGTCGCCATGGGTTGGAGTTGTATCAATACGTACCCCTGCCGCGGAGCTGGGAAAATTCTCGCCAACCCCGTCGTTCGCCTTGACGCCGTACGGAGTCCCTCCATGTAGGTTGGCGCTGATCGAAGAGACTGGGACCAAGGCATTGAATTGGGTGTTTGCAAAGCAAGAACTGGGCATAGAACGATAGACTACGTCACAAATCTAGAATTAAAGAACATGAACCAAGCCGTTTGTCCATTTCATGGGAACCATTGCCTACCAGGTTATAATCCCCTTTGATTCTACGCCATTTGAGATGACCTTAAACAATGCCAAGGGGGGGTGAGTTTTGCACACTCGCTCACCAGGTCCCTATGCTCCAGCTGCACCCATTTCCCGTAATGCAGTACCGCTTAGACCTCATCCAAGACACGCTCCTTGAACTCCCGCTCAACCTTCTGGCCCTGGTCGTCCGTCCCCGACTCGCCGTGGAGAGCCATGAGGGCACCGAGGTCGAACCGGGGCTGCTTCAGCAGCTTGACCTTGCGGATGTGTACCTTTTAAGTAACATGTGTAAGCACAAAATGTCTTTCGTCAAGCGGGCCGAGCAAATGATTCCACTCACGTTCTGCAGGGGGTAGATGCCCTGGGTGGCCTTCTCGATCTCACGGCCAATCACCTCGGGGATGAGCTTGGAGGTCAGCTGGGTGAGGGTGCACGAAGAGGCCTCGCGCTCGATGATGTCGAACATCTTCTTGCGGATGGCCCGGATCTGGGAGGAGGCGGCGTAGGTGGTCTTCTTGATCTGGTTGGGGCGGCGCTTGGTGAAGGCGATGGCGAAGAGGCGGATGAGGTAGTCGTCGGTGGTCTTGACGGTGACGTTGGCCTCAATCAGAGTCTGCCACTTGCGGACCAGCGAGCGCAGCTTGTCGGATGTGATGTCGAGGCCGTGGAAGTTGGTCAGGCAGTTCTTGCCCTGGACCTCGTCGACGCGGAGGCGGACCTTGCGGAAGGAGTGGTCCTCATCCTTCTGGAGATCGGCCAAGGAGACCTCGATGACGCGGCCCTTGAGGGCATCGTTCGCGTTCTTGAGACCGGTCGTGCGGTTCACAAGAGTCTTGCCAACACTGCATCGGTGGTCAGCCCATAAGCCCCCTTCATCGCTATCCAGTAACACATGTCGATGGTTCGTGTCGCATCGAATTTCGAGGGCACTCACTCTCGGACGTTGAAAGGGTTAGGGGCCTGGAAAGCCATGTTAGATTCAATTCGGTTCTCCCATGGGTCGCCATGGGTCGATGCAGCGTGTGGCTGAGCATACCTTGATCGAGTACCAGTCCTTGCGAGTGAAGGGGTCCACGGTCTTCTTCTTAAGGCCCTTCTTGCCCTTTGAGAGTCTCTTGTTCCTGTAGTTCCAAGCAATCAGCCGTCTGTATGATTTTCGATCGCGGTAGATGTCTTGTCGGGGGCGTGCTCACTTTCCAACCGCCATGATTGTTGGCTCTGGTTTGACGCAGTTGGAGAAAAACCGACGATGGTGCTGGGGATGGATTGGTGGAGGGGCGAAATAATTTCAATTGTTGTGTGCCTCGCCTTAGGTCTAAGCGGACTCACGGGCTGTGGAAAAAAAGCGGCCGCATATTTGTCCGAACCCGCATCTGGCCCACAGGTGGGTGAAAAAGACCCATGCTCACGTGATGGTGGGAGGGGAGGGGATATGCTGAGCCCCACCCTTGTCCTTTTGGGACAAGCGCCAGTTGGTTGGTAAACAAACTTCAACTATTGTTCGTCCACACTTCGGAGTTTGGACATTTCCAAGGCAGACGGACAGGTTACCTACCTATTAGCACTATGTCGCCATGAGATGGTGGAACATGCAAGGTCGATCTCGGTTATTGCCCAGGGCCATCACAATATACGGCCAGATCATGAGGAAAGTATTATGATTTTTTCTTTTTACAGAGCTGTCTACACTGACGCAGTCTTGGTTAAATACTAGGTACATGATGAGATGGAAATGCGAATACGCCAGACCGCTGAAATACTTATGATGCACCCTTTCGTTTGCTCTTTTCGTACAACCGTCACGCCAATATCCTCCGCAAAGGACTTTGACCCTCTGGGTTTAATGGACGCGAACCCGATGTTCTCATGCATCCTTCGCCCCTCTCGAGGGCGCACTATGGTTCCTTGTGTCCTCGGTGCGCTTGCCAGGACCTTGAAAGCATCATCACCCCGTGGCAATGTGGAAAGCCGTGACGCGGAATCCTGGCGGCCCGATACTCGAGTCCTCTGGGGCCTGTTTGCTGCCCATGACCTGTTACCTTTGGCCGGCGCCGGGATACTCCCTTTGGGAGAAGTTCCTTCTCACTGATGTTGAGTCCACTGGCAGAGAACCCCGACAGATCCTTTAGACCTTCAACGATAGGTCTCTTTCTCGCCCCCTTCCTCTTCTTTGGGGCTCTCCCATTCATCAAAGTTGGGAAAACTGATGTAGGAACCTGAGCCTAAGATAACCTGTCAGAGCACGTTCGTTCACGCAGAGAGCCAGGGCAGGCGGACGGGGCAGTCGGGGGCAATACGAACCAGATACCGAGTCGTCCGGCGTTGACATTTCGGTGCTAATAGATCGCTCCTGATTCTCGTGCTGTATCGCGATAGGTTCCGATACTCGATGACTTGGAGGCTCCGCCATGGGTGCACCCAGGTCGCATGTGTGCGGGAAGTAGGCGACCTTGCTCAGCAAGGCTGCTGCCGTGTGAGGAGAGTTCGGCGAGACGAGGGCCGCCTGTATCTCGTTGGATGCCGTGACGGAAGCCTGGGTGGCGCTGGAGCGGAGAAGCCTGGGCCGCTGGCGAGATGATGTCGATGTATTTGAGCCGCGGCGTGATGGTGAGGTATACGAGTACATGTTTTGCTTTGTTCCGTTCCCGGATGCTTGTGGTACGAGGCTGATGATTGAGAGACGGGATGCTTCTGCTGGCAGCTTTTGAGGCACTGGCACTTTTGTCGTTGGATACGAACCAGTCCGCACAAGGTTCGGTCTTGGGGATATCTACTTATGCCACCTCCCCTGGACCAGCCGTACGAGGTACCTAATGTACCAGGTAGGTAAACACCAAGAGGAGGTCAAGGGGAAGTGGGTGTGCCTGACGTCCGACGCCCACATTGGGACCTAATCGATCCCGCCCCATCCGCTCCGCTGACGAGATCGAGACATGGGCGCCACTTGGCAGCCCGTCTCGCCAGGAACCTGGACGGGGAATATCGTGTTCCAAGTTGTGTGGTCGCATGGGGGGCTGGGCCACTGTGGAGGTCCGGGCTTGACTTCCAGGTTGGCAGCCTTTCCCTGACCGACCGACCACACGAGTCGCGCTGCCTGCAGCACGCAGATGCAGCTTGGCGGGACATGCGGAACGCCTCGCGCCCACCGCCAACCACCCGTGCAGCTCGCCCTCTTCAATTGATACCCAACCCGGGCCTTACTACACATGCCGCGTCTTGTGACATTGCTGTTACGGATCGCGACGGGTTCCCCCCGTAACTTCCGTGCCCTGTTGGCGGTTTGACCCATGCCAAACTCTCCTGTCTATTCCCCCCCTTCCGGTCAAGGGCCGCATCTCATACTTATAGTGTATCGCTCCATACCTTACGTCCTGCACTCCGTGGAGGAGAATGCATGCGCTGAGAGGTGACCAGAGGGTCCCCAGTCCCTCCGCGGAGGAGAATGCATGCGGTGACTGGTGACCAGAGGGTCTCCGGTCCTCCATGTGATAAAGGCGTTCCCATTACTAAAATCTACGTCTGGTGTACTGTGGTATGCAACGACACCGGTCTGATATTTCCGAAGTGTGGTATGACGCCTCCGTATAACGTTCCGCCGGCGGTGTGGTGGAAAAGTGGGATCGATCAGTGATCGATGCTGTGAGTTTTTCAAGTCAGCAAGGTATATCGCGATTCGCGGACATGCCGCCATGATACGGGGATACAGGGATGGCCGGGGTGGGTGTGGATGTGTGCGAGTGCGTGCGGTGGTCGTCGACTTACTCCTCCCACATCCTACCCTGCACAGCCTGCAGCTCCTCCTCCGTCAGACGCTTCCCAGACGTGAAGTAACCTGGCGCGGGTTAGCCAGCTTTTGCCTTTGCCCAATGCCGCCGCATTGCATTGGAATATCGGTTACTGACCAGCAGTGATCTTGGCATCAATCTCCACCCTCGAGTCTGCCGGGATGAGCTCGTCCGGCAACTCAACTCTCTCGTGAATCGGGATCCTGTAGATGATGAGTTCAGAACTCCACTGGTCAACGATTCCCACGTCTCCGGCTTACCCTTGGCCAACGATGGCATCATGCTTCATGCTGCGGGAACCGTCAGTTGCAGAACCGTGACTGCCTCGTTGTCGTGGTGGACTCACTTGCTCATGCTCAGCATGCGGTCAATCTTCTTGATGCCGAGCCAGTGAAGGATATCAGGCATGAGCGCCTGAAACCGCATGTCTTTCACACCGGCAATGTTCTCCGTCCGCTTGAAGTAATCCGAAGCACGATCAGCGCCCCTCTTGCGCGCGTTGTATACAACTAGAAGTCCTTGGTCAGCTTTGCGGATCGACCGGCGCCTACTAGCCGGGAGATGCGTCACTTACGATACTTCATTGACAAGGTTAGCACGCTTCGACAATAGTGTGAGACCGGGACATACCTTGGTAACTTCCCCAAGCGCCCTGCCTTCCTTTCGGAAGTAGATGACGACGCCGCTCCCGCCGTTCTGGGCTTCCTTGACAGCTTCTTCGATGCCAAAAATGAGGTACGGCCGACAGGTGCAGATATCTGAGCCGAACACGTCACTTCCGTTGCACTGCTATGCGTCAATCCAACGTTGCCTCCCAGCGAGTATTTTGTCAAAGCGTCCGTGTACGAACCTCATCGTGTATTCTCAGGGACAACCGGACGGACTCATCGGACATCTTGGCCGGGTCCCCGAAGCAGTACACCGTCAACCCGCCGATCGGAGGGAGGAATAGCTTGATGTCCCCTCGGGTGATGAGCTGAGAAAGAGTAAGCTTTTTTATTCTGAGAAAACATTGACACCACAAACCTCAGGATAGCTTCCACCTGTGTGCTCAAAGAGCGATCGTCGCAGCGTTCCCTCATCTCGATATTGTCAGCAGCGTACAAGTGCCGAATGTTGGTCACTGGGCATACCGATTCCGAATCTTTCAGCAACACCGGGGAGATACCAAACCTATATTCCGACATGATTAGCTGGCAGTGCCTGGGCAGAGGATTTTGCAATGAGTTACCGGCTCCACGGCGAACTTGGTGACGGCCAGCTCGCCCTGTTCGTTAAGGCAGACTTTCCCGTCCGGCACCCTACTCCTCGGTCAGTGCCATCGTCTAATGGGAAGGGATCGGGTGTGTTAGACAAACAGTCGGCCCTTTTTAACGCTATCTTCGAGTTCTGGGAGCTGCGGTATGCGGTTAGTATGAGGTTTTTGTTCATGTCCAGCTCAGGGGCACTGTTGATCTTACTTTCATGTGCGCCTTGGTAATAGCAATCGTCGGTCGAATATCGACTACACAATTGAATTAGATCACAAACCCCCCTACCCCTGAGTGGTTCAGACATGGATCCAACCGCACCGTCCTCCTTCTCGATCGTATCCTTGAATATCCAAGGTGCCAGGTGACCATACGGATCCATGGCTACAATCTTGTCGCGGCTACCCCACTGGGGAAAGGGCCCAATTCGGGCGGCGGGTTCGGTGTTGGTGAAGTCGGGTCTTGGCAGTTTTTAGCTCTCTCACTCCATTCATCGCCCAGGAGCCGAGTTGAACGCACCGGTGATCTATGTTCAGCTCTTTGCTGGCAACAGCCAGGGCGTAGTAGATGGAGTATGAGCCACCGCTGGAGTGCATGTTTTAGCTTTTCTGTGTCTGCATGTAGCAGCGGGTGAAGACCACTACTTACTGGGCTGTCATATGTCAGTCTCGAATATATCCTCAAATATCTGCCAAGACGCGAGCACTCACCTCCAATGGCTGGAATAGGGACAGGGCATGTTAGCTCAAAATAAGGGGTCAACACAGAGCTTCGACGAACCGTTACGCCGCCTGATAGTAGACGGCGTCCTTGAGACTACCACTGGACCTCGCTTGAGAGGGTCAAAGTTGCCCCAGTCCATTGGGAGAGGGTTGATTCCAATTTGCTTTGGATAGGTCCTGATACAATCAGCATCCGAAAAATAACGGACTAGGTCCAAGGTGAGAATAAATACGTGAGGACGATGCGAGATGTCAATGCTGCCCGCTGGTTCGAAGAAGAAGTTGACGGTGCTTGCAGCGTGCCACCCTCCTCACGCAGGTCAGATCGGATCACCGAGTCACTGGATGTGGGAGGAGCTTTCTCGGGCTCGTCCTTGCGCTTCGGCTGCGACGACTTGTCCAGGGACGAGGCATCAGGAGTGGGAAGCGCCGGGGTGCCGACGCGCTCGGAGAGGGTCTCTACAGCGGCAAGGAGCTGGGACTGGGTCTGGTGAATCTCCCTGAGAGTGTCCATGAATTCGGAATCGGAGAACTGCGTCGTCGAATCCATGATGGGCACTGGGTGGTGTGATGCAACAACAGGCACGGGTCAGGGTGAAGGGACTATTCGAATGGGTGATTGTAAGCAGACGATCGATAACAACGGTGTAATGGACGAGATAGCCGGGCGTGGGAACTTGAGGAGACGGGGTGGGGGCCGGGGGGGAGGGGGGGAGGAAGTCAAGTATATTGCGATGATCTCGCGAGGTTTGCGTTGGAGAAGGATATTTCGAACTCGATATTCGAGGGTGTGGGAGCGTCGCGAATGGAGGAGGTGTGACGGGGAGTTCTGGCGGCGGGGGATCGAGACCAACCAGATGGCAAGGAGCACCCCTAGGTAGTAGGCCGAGTCCTAGGCCGAAGCCTGACGCCAATGTACCCTTTGCTGCAACTTGCCGCATGGTCCCTTCAAGGCCCGAGTTGGGATTATCCTAAAGCTCTGGGCTGATCTATCGCTTCGTCTGATCCGTGATACGGCATTGCATCTTGGCCACCAGATCAGACCTCGACACACCCGCACGCGAGGACGGATCCAACTCGTACCCCAGAAGTACTCGTGCTAGCTACTACCTGGTACTGAGTACGGACTACTTAGTAGTGACACTATCAGCACCTGGCCTAGAAGAGAAGGACACGGCGGCGGCCTGCAGTCACGAGACCATGGTATTGTGGATGATGTTTTGAGCATCTGAGGGGTAGGTACCTGCAGCTGCAGGTTGCAGGTCCGTGAGCTCCCCCGCAGCAGCCGCGACGTCGGATGCCACCGAAGCCCAGGCGGCCTTCACCGCTCCCGCACTCCGTTAACGCCATACTCGGTTTGGGACATGACGAACGAAAGGGCGGGGTGGCGGTGCCGCAACTTGGTCAAAAGCGGCACACAAGCCACAGGTACCTATGCTGTCTTATCGATAGCGCGACAGCGGGCAACCACCCAAACATGACATGCCAAACAACAACCAACCCGAGTGATCTTCCACATTGCGACAAGAGCCTGATTCACCAACCCCACAACGCCGTCGCTCCTTTACAGCCGTGCCGTTGAACCGCTTCAATACTCCCAGGAATACTTCCAGGTTAGAAATCGCGCCCGATCCGAGGAAACCCTATCCAGACGCCATGGGAAAGCGCAAGAAGTCATCGCGACAGCCCCAAGGGCCGAAGAAGGTACCCAGGACCTCGAAATCTGATGCGACAGCAACCTTTTTTTTTTCGCCGTTCGCATCGCTAACCCGACTTTGAAACAACAGTCAGATCCATTGCCGACGACCTTCACATGTCTTTTCTGCAACCATGAGAATTCGGTAACGGTCAAGCTCGATAAGAAAGCTGGCGTGGGCCAGTTGGACTGTCGAACCTGTGGCCAAAAATTCCAATGCGCAGTCAACTGTAGGCTACAGACTCCCTGTAAATTCTTACCAGACGTCGTGCACTGGGGCTGATTCGACGTTTCTTGCAGATCTCTCGGCCGCGGTGGACGTCTACGGCGAGTGGGTTGACGCAGCAGGTGAGTAGGATCCCTCTGGCTCGTCGGGCGTTGAGAATTCTCGCCGACTTACACTTTGCGGATAGACGCTGTAGCTCAGGAAGACACCGGCGGCCGACCCGGATACTCTGGTAGCGCAAGGACACCGACCTCGAGACGTACGACAACGAATAGAGCCGCGGGCGGCGATGACGACGACGGCGAACGGCAGCAATACGAGGGAGAGGGTATCGTGGGAGACGATGAGGCGTTTTAAACTGCTGATTGGGTATCGCTACCTTTAACTTCTGCGCTCGATTCCGCCCGGCGCGCTTTAATGAGACAAGACCGTCTACATGCGAACACTGGCCGCGTCCGCTCTTCCTCCGTCTCAGATGGTGTAGAACCTGTCTCCGAAGTCTCCCAGACCGGGTACGATATAACTGGTCACGATGTTAGTCGATTCCTACGAGTTGGGTGGTGGGACCAATACTTCTTCTCGTCCAGGCCCTGCATGTCCATGTCAGCACATTGTTACAAGGGAATATGTGGGATAGGAGGGGGTGGACTCACCTCGTCAATGAAAGCAGTGACCACCTTAAGTCGTGGGAATTTGGTGGCGAAGTTCTTGACTCCTTCAGGGCTGGCAATCAGGTTCAAAAACAGGATATGGTCCTCAGGGACGCCCCTCGATTTGAGGACCTCCACGGCCATGATGGCTGAGCCTCCTGTTTTTGGTCTTCCCGTCAGTTACCACGACTTCAACGAACCGATTGTTGGGGAGCGGGGAGCGGGAGGGGGCTCTCACCGGTGGCGAACATAGGGTCCAGGAGGAGAACCCATCGCTGCGCAATGTCCTCGGGAAGCTTATCGTAGAAAAGCTTTGGCTGCGCCGTCTCGTCGTCCCGCTGGATCAAGATCTTGCCAATCCTTACGGACCGGCAGCAGTCGCGGAGACCCTGCTCCATGGCTTCACCTGCCCTCATGATAGAGACTCCACAGATCTTCCCCTGGAACATCAGGCCGTTGTATGTGCGGCCGACTGGGGTGACAACGTCATGTTCGATGACGGGCAGGTGGTTCAGGCCTTCTTCTACGAGGAGACGAATAATCCGGTTCGAGTAGAAGATGAAATCCGCCCTCTCCGTATCCTTATTCCGGATCATGCTAAACATTCTGAGTACACATTCTAAGGACTGGAAAGTGGTGGCAACGTACGACAACAATGCAATCAGCTGCGGCGTCTGGGGGAGCACGCGGACATTGTCGTATCCAACCTCGGATGAAACAGTGGCAGTAGGCTTCTCATCCAGCGACTTGAAAACGGGGCCGACTGTCTGCGTTGGGGCATTGCCTGGAGCCATGGTTGCCGCGTTGGGATGAAGTGTACAAGGGAAGCGAACCTGCGTTGGAGCCAGGTCAGCAATCCATAGTTATATTCCAACTCCAACTCTGTTCGCTCCTAATTACCCTGGGGCCTCGGATCACGTCTTGACTTCAGGTAGGCAGAGCACTCCCACTACCACTAGTAGGTAGGGAAGACGCGATATCTTACCTTGTGAGGGTGAGGGGAATAATGGGAACTTGTGAGGATTGGACTTGCAGTGGACGGTTTACGACGGTCCAAAAGGTGGAGGCGAACAGCCGTCCCTTAATATAGAACAAAACCCACCCTGGTTGGTGGTGGCTTGAAACGGCATGAGCTCTCGTGAGAAGCTCCAGCGAGCGAGACCTTACAACTAGCGTTAGGTGATCGAGGCGAAGTGAAGGGAGAATTGGGGGTTAATCGCTAATAGAGTTTATGCACCAAACGAAGCGCTGCCGAATCGCTCTCCGCCTGTTCTTTCACACCTACAAGCCGTAAGATAAGATAAGAGATTGCGCTTGGCTTATCCGTAAGCGGTGTTCCATCCGGGGAAGAGCGGCATGCGAAGGGCGGCATGGGATGGTTCGGAGTTCTGATGCATTGGATACTTCACATCTTCACTCTTGCAAACAAACACCCAAGCAGACTTGACGCTGACATGCGCCTTCACTTTCCATTCACCAAACTTCTTATGCAAACACTCTTTCTCCTCCACACCACCACGGGCTCCCTCTTTCCTTGCCCAATGGCTCACCTGACTGCTACGCTGATGTCGTAGTCCATCCGCCACGCATCGATCTCCACTACTATATCTCGAAGCATCCTGCCACCGGGACGGCTGCGCCTCTGAACATCGCTACCGCGACCACTGGCGACAATGGTGTCAAGGCCTATTTCGAAGACCTCAACGCAGAGGAAGCTTTCCACATATGGGAAGAGTGCGCGCGATCAGGTGGGAACAAAGTCGCAAACCGTTTCCAGTGTGAACCACGCCCCCTCCAGCATCTACGACTTCCCAGATTCCGACGATTCCGGATCCTCTCCACCGAGCCCGAATCCGATATCAAAACAAAAGCCTTTGCCTCATCGCGCCCATGCCGCTCTGAAGGCCACCACCCCTGTGCGCTCACCTTCGAATCGCAGCAGCGGCGACGACACCCGGAAGCGGAAACATGCCAAAGCCTTTGACGCGGACCTCATAACGAAACAAGCTCCGTCCCTTGCCAGCCGCTCAAAGACCTCGACCACGCCCTCGACGGAGAAGCGCGCTACACCTCCGAAAAAAACAACACCTCCGAAGAATGAGGCCACCATCAGAGCACGAACGACCCCCATACGCTCACCCGCGGCCCAAGCGCCTAGCCCACGAGCCCAGATACAGCCGCCGCCGCGAGTAACGGCGTCTTCGTCCACGCCACCGACAAGTAATCCAAGTAGAGCTTCTTCTCAACCTCGGAAGTCACGCCTGATTGACAGGCTGGCGGCTCAGAAAGTCGACGACTCTGGCTCAGACTCCGACTCAGGGCCCGACCCAAGCGCCAGCGCCAGCGAAGATGGGACCGATCGTATCCCTCCACAGCTGCAGACCCCTTTGGCACAACGCTCCGGGCCTTCGGAGACTGAGATTTGGTCTCGGCCGACCTACTCCCAACTCGGGGCCTCGGCGACTAAGAAAATAAAGCATACATACAGCCAGGCCCGGAGTATACTTGGCGATACTCAGTCGCAGGACGATCCTTATGGGCTCTCCAGTGACTTGCCGGATGATTCACTACGACTAAGCCCACCTCCACAGCCTATTTTGGCGGACGAGTTCGACATGTCTGATGAGGATGATGACGCCGCCCCGACAATCGGCATCAAAAGCGTCCATGAGCTACGCCGGGCCGGTGCGAATAATCGATTTACCGACGAAATGGAAGACTTGCTCTCGCGAATTGGGACACCCACTCGCTCAATCTCCTCAATGAGGAGAAATGCGCTGCTTGAGCTGGCACAGAAGCTGCAGCGTGGAGATTTCGCGTCACAGTTTAGGGACCATGTCGCTCGCGACAACATTGCCAAGAAGATTGGAGATGAGGCAGATGTGATCAGTGGCTTCGCGATGGCAGCCGGCCTCGTCATTTTCTTGTCATCCCATAATGCGCCTCATCTGCTTCGCAGGCTCATGGAAGAACGGATCGGGAAGCTACTCGGACGACTTCTTCGAACTTCGGAAGATGTGGACGTCATTGCCGGGGGAAGGAGTTCCAATCTCTCGAAATCAAGCAAGAACACATTAAGCAGCATAAAATCCTGTCTCGTGAGGCTGCAAGTTTGGCGCGGCTACTCACCGACAACGCTGTCTCCTCGCCGTGTGGCGCTCCAGCTCTGCCATCTTCTGCAGAGTAACTTGGACGCGCGCAACCGGGCAGATTTGAGCAGAGATATCGAGCAAGACTTTGCGGACATTGTCGAAACTCAAGCCCAACGAGGATCGGCTGAGGACGTCGACTTTGCGCTCTCTGTATTGATCATGGAGTCAGAGTCCGGGCCCGAGGTGGCAGCTCTAGGCCGGGATCGAATAGACCGCCATGCGCCGAGTTATGCTCAGATATTCCAGAGGACGCTTGACACATGTCCGAAGAACCGAGGGGAGATAAAATCCGCGGCACTGAAACTCGCCATCAACACGACGAACACGGAAGCGGGGGCTCAGGCTTTCGGGGATGGGGCGATGCTAGCGAATCTTGCTCGATTGACCTCCGATGGATTGTGCCAGGCCCAGCAAGCCATCAAGGAACGCAATTTAGAAGGTAGCATGTATGACGGCCTATTACTTTTATTGGGCATCATGATCAACGTTCTGGAGCACTTTCCGCCAGCCCGAGCCTCCCTGGATGAGGGCTCGCTGGAGCAACTGGCTGGTCTCTTCATTGAACACCGAGAGTCAGCTGGCGATGTAAGTTCTTCTGCGCGACTCGTTGTACTGACGGTGTTACATTAGCTAACCCAAACTAGGCCGATTCGGAAGAGAAGTCCAAAGTCAGCGTGGCGTTTGGCTATCTCGCCGTGGTACTCGGCTATCTGTGCCTCGAAGACGGCGGCCGACGAGCAATAGGGCTGCGCAGCCAGGGCTCCGGCATTGGCGGCCTGATCGATTCCATCCGCGAGTTCATTGGACTATACCGCACTATCGACCCGAAGGTACATGAGCTGGAGGGTCTTGCTCAGGAACTTCGGCGGCTCAACAGATGAGCCCGGCCGTTGTTTCGTTCAACTTGTTGAGTTCTGTCGCGGGACGATTCGACCTACATGTATGATACGAGGTCGAGGGGCATTGGGAATTTTGAGGGTACCTGGTAGGCGGCATCGGACGACAATATGATCGATCAATCACGGCAACATACTACTAACGAAGAGGGTTAACGCATGAGTTTAGATATGACTGGATTAGAATAAGACAGATCTATTGTTCCGGTCCCACTTCCCGATCCTAGTTGTACGGATAATTACCCTTCTCTTTTTGAACAGTTGGGTTAGTACTCAAGGTCATTCTACCTTTGTGCCGATGCGAGAACAAGGATGGACGCGTGCGGCAGTGTTCATTCACCTGAGGATCACGGAAAGGCTAAAGGCAGGTGCTAGGAGATCTGTTCCCAAAGCGTCACTGCGTGAGTCGTGTGTCCAAGTGCGGCAGGAATCGGACATGCGCAACTAGGGTGTGTACTCGTACTCGTAATCGGGCGACTTTAACCCTGAAGTTAGAGCTGGCAGAGGAATAAATCAGTAGTATGAGTCAACTGTTCTGGATTGGACAATACGGAATGCAACCCATTTACTCTACTCTGCGTACATACTGAGGTATGCACGTACTCGTACATTAGTTGGCACTGTCCAGTCATGACACTGGTATCACCGTCTCAATACGTCGCCAAGCGAACTGACTCTTTTAAGGTTCCAGGTTCTTTATGTCGGTTTCCGGATGGGGCCCGCAGCGCATGCACCTGACGCAGCCTAAACCCACCTTGACAACAACCTGGGCGGGACTCCCGATCCGCCGTCGTCAAGCTTGTGATTTCATGAACCGGGCTGGCCTCCCTCCACACTCTGCCTGCCCACAGCCTCCCCCTCGAAGGAAGACACGCCCTCCGAAGAATCGATCGCACAATCACCGACAATGCCTGCACCGAAACAGAGAAAGGTCGCCATCGTTGGCAGTCGAGCTGTCGGTAAGCGCAATCCTCGAAGTAGCCCTGGCCGTCGAATTGCAAACCCCCCCCCCTCCCCCCAATCGGCCACATCCCCCCCCGCCAGCATCGCCCGACACGAGAATCTATCAGCATGTGAACGTCACGCTAATGTCTCTCGGTGACAGGCAAATCATCGCTCGCTGTCCAGTTCGTCGACGGCCACTTCGTGGACAGCTACTACCCGACGATCGAGAACACGTTCAGCAAGACAATTCGATACAAGGGCCAGGACTACCTGACCGAGATCCTCGACACGGCCGGCCAGGACGAGTACAGCATCCTAAACTCGAAGCATTTCATAGGGATCCATGGGTACATGCTCGTATACTCGGTGTCGTCACTGGCATCCTTTGAGATGGTGCAGGTGATCCGTGACAAGATCCTGAACCACCTGGTGCGTCCCCCTCTCGCTACTTCTGCTGCCCTCCTCCCATTTCCGTCAGTCCGCTCTGCTAATCATCCTATGTCGCCAACAGGGGATAGAATCGGTGCCGATCGTCATAGTGGGCAACAAGAGCGACCTGCGTCCGGAGCAGCGCCAAGTGAGCCTCGAGGAGGGCCGCAAGCTGTCCGAGAGGCTCAAGTGCGGATTCACCGAGGCCAGCGCGGCGTATGACACCAACGTGGCCAAGGCGTTCGAGCTCATGATTGCCCAGATCGAAGGATCGCAGAACCCGGGCGAAGCACCGCAGAAGAACAACTGTGCTATTATGTGAGGCTGCTGTACCAGCTGCAACTTCACGCATGGGAAAAGCCGCCAATGTGGTCAGAAACTGTCTACATCCTCGACTTCTTCCAGAATCCTTGTTTCTCGGTGGAAAAAGCTGTCACATTACCCTTTAGAAACCGGAAATACGTTTGATAGCTACCTACATGGACCAGGCAACTACCAGTATGCCGCTGGTCTGAGGAGAGCTTTTTAGGTTTTTGTCCATCTGCACTGGAATCTTCGTCTAATATCTCCGCTTCTTTTTTTTTATGGCGTTGGGGATTTGTATTTCGAGGACGATAGATGGATCGAGATCGTGCACAGCACCTGGATGTACGGGGATGGATTGATTTGCTTTGGACATCATCTCGCTGGTCTATATCGCAATAAACAGCCATCATCCTCTATATGGCTTCGTTGATCCAGAAAAAAGGACCATGGGTGCTCGATGGCAGTACCCGGGATAAATCGTGTCAGCTTGACTCGCTTGCGTCGCCACGTTCAGCAGTAACGGCCCAATTCGCGAGAGTTCAATCAGTACCTTGCTACATGACCTGGTATCAGCAGTAGTACTGAGTACCCCGCGCCGGCGATTACAGCCCCGCGTCTCTCTTGGGTTCCGAGATGGCCAGAAAAAAACCCAGCGACACCCCCACCATACGCCACCATCTCCCAACCTTCATTCCTCAATCTTTTTGCGACAGGCTTGGTCCCCCGCTCACCAAGCTCTCGAATTTCCATTACCGGAGCCTCTACCTAGACCGGGGGTACTAGAAACATACAGACCAGCGAGAGCGAATATTGACGACGGGTGCCACGCCAGCCGTTCAGAGGCCCTATCCAGCTGTGACCGGACACTTCTACTCTACGTCCCTTCCGAGCTCTACACGACAGACCCTCCTCCTACTCTTCCACGACACACACACGAACCCCTTCACACGGAGAATACACTCGATAAGGTCGTCAAGATGCTCGACGTCATCGATTTCATCGCCGAGCGCGGCGGCAACCCTGAGAAGATCCGCGAGTCCCAGCGGAGGCGTCATGCGCCAGTGGAGATTGTCGACGAGATAATTGCCCTTTGGGAGGACCACCGCAAGAGTATGTTGCGCGTACAGACCCTGCATGTCTCTGGTCCAGCCACTGACACTATCATGCAGCCAACTACGCCGCCTCGCAGTTCAACAGCAAGATCAACGAGGTCAAGAAGCAGATCGGCGCCAAGAAGAAGGTATCGACACTTGGGTACCCGAGGATGCGCGTGACGCCGCGAATCTAACTGTTGCTTTCCACAGGCTGGTGAGAATGCCGACGAACTCCTTCAACAGAAGGCCGACCTCGAGAAGGAGAAGAAGGCCACGGCAGACGCCGCCGTCGAGAAGGAGGCCCTTCTGAAGGCGAAGGTCACCAGCGTGGGCAACATTGTACACGACACTGTCCCTGTCAGCAAGAGCGAGGACGACAACGAGGTCCAGAGGAAGTGGGCGCCTGAGGGTGTCACGGTCGAGAAACGGGACTGTCTCTCCCACCACGACGTGCTCGCCCGCCTCGACGGATACGACCCCGAGAGAGGCGCCAAGGTCGTCGGCCACCGCGGCTACTTCCTCCGCAGGTGGGGTGTGTTCCTGAATCAGGCCCTCATCAATTATGGGCTGGAATTCCTCTCCGAGCGCGGATACACGCCACTCCAAACTCCGCAGTTCATGCTGAAGAACTACATGGCCAAGACGGCTCAGCTTTCCGAGTTTGACGAGGAGCTGTACAAGGTCGTTGACGGTGATGCGCAGAATGACAAGTACCTCATTGCCACTTCGGAACAGCCCATCTCTGCTTTCCATGCTGATGAGTGGCTGGTCGCCAAGGACCTCCCTATCAAGTAAGCTACGCCTCGATCGACAGTGCGTCCCAAGTCAGGATGGCGGGCCCAGGAGACTAACCGTGATGAAAAACTCCAGGTACGCTGGCTACAGCACGTGCTACCGCCGGGAGGCCGGAAATCACGGACGTGATGCCTGGGGTATCTACCGTGTGCACCAATTCGAGAAGGTCCGGGCATTCTGGTCGATTGTGTCTTTGGAAACTCCCTTCACTAACCGCAACGGCAGATTGAGCAATTCCTGCTTACGGATCCTGAGAAGTCTTGGGAGGCTTTTGATGACATGATGGCCGTCTCCGAGGAGTTCTACCAGTCGCTAGGCCTCCCATACCAGGTCATTGCCATCGCCTCAGGCGCGCTGAACAACGCGGCCTCAAAGAAGCTCGACCTGGAGGCTTGGTTCCCGTTCCAGGGAGAGTACAAGGAGCTGGTCTCGTGCTCCAACTGCACCGACTACCAGTCCCGCGCCCTCGACATCCGCTACGGCGCCAAGACCGTGACCGACACCAAGAAGAAGTACGTGCACTGTCTCAACGCCACGCTGTGCGCGACGACGAGGACCATCTGTTGCATCCTGGAGAACTTTCAAACCGAGACTGTGAGTGATGGATGAAGCTCGGGTTCCCGAACATTGATGACCCGGGTACTGACCGCGACGGTATAGGGCCTGAAAGTGCCGGAGCCTCTGCGCAAGTATCTCCCTGGTGCACCAGAGTTCATCGAGTTCTCCAAGGAGCTGGCCAAGGATTCTACGTCTCAGAAGGTACTGGCAAAGCGGGAGAAGGGCGGCAAGTGAGAGGCATATATGTCTGTCTGTCTGTCTGCCTGCCTGCTTTCATGCGGTGGTAGAATAGAGAAGAGTGAGGCCAGAAGGCGGAAATAAAACAGATGACAGCAACTTAGAAAAAAATTATGCTGGGTTGATTTCGGTCCTGTGTAAGGAACGCGTCACGCCTGGATGGTGTTTGGGAACGTGTTATGTCTTGAGAATGCAGTGTTGAATGAATGAGAGCCCCTTTAGATGCGCAATTTGACGGTGATGCAATATTTCAGCACCCGCCCACCCCGGTAACTAACGTACACCAAACGTCCCATTTCTGAGAGCCATACAACCAGGAACACAAAGCAATGCAAACCGCAAACAACTTACGCGAATTTCATGAGTAGCGTGGCTGGCGTGCGCCCGATTCGGCCGGTCTTGTTCGTAATGCCTTAGTATGCTGAACGGGGCGCACTTCCCTCTCCCTACGCGACACCCATACTCGTTGCGCGCCTGGGTCTTGTGAATACGTACACTTCCCAGGAGGCCATCGGGTCACCAGCTGGACGCAGGGGCTATAAAGACCATCGGTCCGGGGAAGCGGCGACACAGCTCTACTGGAAGGGCCTGCCGGCGTGTTCATTGACGCCTCTTTGGTGGCGGCTGATCTGCGAACATTTTTGCCAGAGTGTTGGCCTTACCTGGACCCAAGACCGCCTCCTCCTCGAGACATGGGCGACACTATCGAGTGCCCATTCTGTGGCCCCGTTCCCGGCACAGATGAGCACGGAATACTGCTTGTAAGTTACCTCCGGGGCTAGTGCTGGTTTCGTTGGGGCCAGCGCTGACCTAGTATGTCGTTGAAGCACATGGAGACCAGCCATCCTGACGACCAAGACAAGGCACCGCCTGTCCCATCATCCGAGGCAAACGAGCACCCTGTTCATGGCAAGGGGAGAGGGGGTGATGATCCACAACGCCAGGAGGACGGGATACCAGTCCTGGAGTCCCCTAGAAGCAAGAAGAGTTCTGGCCGACGGGATGCCTCGAAGCAGACTTCACCAAACCGCCCCCGCCAACAGTCAAGTGTCGTCCAGGCCTGGAGAGAGATATTCACTGGGAAAAAGCCTCGCGGCAGCAGCAAGGACAAACGACGAGTGCGTCACAGATCAAAAGATTCCGATGGGCAGACCACCGAGGGCTCGACAGCGGCGAAGTCGCAGGATGGCAAGGCGGAACCATCGTCCCAAGCTCCCTCACAGCGCACGAGTGGTTCTTCGAAGCTAAGCGTACGTCTTCTCCCACGCCCTCCCCAGTATCTCCCGACCGAAACGTCTTGACGCCATCATCCCGTGCTATAGGCGGCCGAACTAGGAAGATATGCGAATGAGAAGCGCATGCCGACATGGCTTGTCACTTTGCTAGAGAAGGACGTGGCAGTCTGCACCACAGGTACGTCCAACAGCAGCAAACTTGGGAACGTCCGAGGGTGTGGATCGGAGAACTAACGGCCATTAGGCATCGTTCCGGTGCTACAGCAGCTTCTCGAGCGATGTCCATCGACGCGCCAGGCCTATCTCTGCAGTCCCTGCGTGGACCACATCTCCAAGTTACGTCGCGAAGGTTGATTGTTTTCCCTGGCCTAGTATCCCAAATCCTAACAATGCTAACTGAAGCGCCCAAACCCAGGCAGCTTTTGCGGATACCGTAACATCCAGATGCTGGTGTCGTACATGATCAATTCGAGATCGACTGGTTCGGAACTGTTTGGAGGCACCTTTCCGTCTATTTTCCAGATCCAGGACTTTATCGAACAGGCATGGGACAGCGGGTATAACCCTCAGGGTCGAGCCGAGACGGGCGGCATCAAGGGAACTCGAAAGTATATCGGCACGCCAGAGGTAGGCGCCTACACACCGTTCCCTGACTATGAATAAGGCGCCAAAGTGGCTTACCGAACTTCTCTAGGCCCAAGCAATGTTTTGCAGCTTGCAGATCCCGCAAGTCCCCGAGTCAAGCCCATTTATTACGCCTAGTACGAGGACACTAACAGATAGCAGATGCCGCGGCCAAGCATTTCGAGACAAGGGCGGAACGAAAGCTAGATCTCTTCTTCTCGAGGCCGTTGAATTGTACTTCAGGCAGGGCGCTGGTGGGGACACTTCGAAGGTCTCATTGACGGCGCTACCTCCAATCTACCTCCAGCACCAAGGTAAGAAAGGGTCCCATCCTCGGGGAGAGGCAGGTGTGAGGCGATGCTGACGCGGTTCATAAAGGGCATTCTCTTACCATAGTCGGATTCGAGAGACCCAAGGAAGGCAAACCTAATCTATTAATTTTCAGCCCTTCATATCGCGATTCCTCCATTGTCAGGGGCCTCGTGGGCGAGACCGCTCAGATGGCCGGGTCCAAGGCGGCCTATCTACTGGAGCCGTACCGCCGAGGCAACAGATATCTGCGCAAGTACAACGAGTTCGAGCTGCTCTAGTAAGACGGCTCTCTCCAGATTTATTATCAGCCATCCATCTATGAAGGTTTCGCTGACCTTCGGACCCCAGCTTGACAGAAACCATTCCCACGGCGGCGTGATGGTGCGTACGCCCGCTCCTACTCACGCCGTATTCCCTTCCTTGAACCAGGCCTGCAGCTTCTGCAGCGCGCGAGCGCGGTGTGAGATGGCGTTCTTGTGGACCTTTTCCATCTCGGCAAATCTAAGCGACTGTCAGTGTCGCTTGGCACCAGCTAGAGTCGCCTGGACAAGGGGACATCTCGAACTCACGTCTTGCCTTCATACTCGAAACAAGGGTCCCATCCTGTCGTGGTGCGTCAGACCACGCCAACCTACACATGTCGCACGGGGGTGTGATCGACGACTCACCAAAGTCCGTTGGCCCTCGTGGAGGAACGATTTTACCCTAGCGAGGTTTGGACGGGTCAGTGGTCGGAAGAGACCCTGTCATGAGGGGAGCATCCATACCGGACAGCGACCCTGGAAGAGGATGGGCTCGTGGCCCGGGCCTGCGGAATACCCAAAGGTGCATACCGCCTCGGCGGACTTGTCATCATAGGCGGCGAGGAGATTGTTCAGGCCTTGGTGGCCGATGGTCGTCAAGAACCACTTGCTATTGTCGTTTGTACATTAGCCAGACAGAGCCCATGAAGGGTTTCCCCCCGTGGATGGGGAATAGATGGTGATATAAGGCCTTCCACCCACATGTAGGGACCAGGAAGGCCACCTAGAGCATTGTAGCAGAGCGCCGTGTCCTCCACCAGAACCGGTCCGTTCACCTTGAGCAGCAGGTAAGCATGAGCACGTCTTAGACGCGGCTTTGGTAATTCGTAGATGGGGGAGCTCACCAGCTCGGCCGCCTTGCTGCATTTGAACTTGGTCACCTCCTCGATCGTGCCCTGTACCTCCTCGATATCAAGGGCCTGGCTGCGGACCTCGATGGCCGGCTCGAGTATCTGCTTGACCTCGCGCAGCTTGTTGGCGTTGCCCGTGATGAAGTTGACGTGGTCAGGCATGATATGATGGTTGGGGGGGCCACTTGATGATGAGCTTGGGGCAGCAGGGGGTTTGGCGGAAACTGTTTTTCTCGATGGTCGACTTGTATTAGTAGTGATAGTTCTGGTTGGGATGGTCGGGATAAGTTGTTAGTTAGGATCTAACAGGACCTGTCCATCGGTGGTCAGGGCCCGTCTTCACCTTTGACGGGGACAGTCTCCATCAACCCCGCTTGAAGCATACATCAATCGAGGGCATCTATCAGCCTACCCTACATCATAATTACGCGGTGTGAATCCATCAGTACCTTGACGTACTCTCATACATGTATCCTCGATTCATCGCATCTCGTTAGAAAATGAAACCTCCCTGTACGTCTATATAATTTTTCTTCCCGTCCGAACCCAACTCCCCCCAAGTTAGCGAAAACGTACCCTCCCACCTACGAGCTGCGATTGTCCTCCTTCCACTGCTTCCACCACGCCTCTATGCGGTCCACATTAGCTTCCATATCCTCCGTCGAATCACTCCGCAGTTCGACTATAATCTCCTCGTCGTACGACTCCCGCGCCTCGTCAAGCAGCACCTCCATGATCTCCGCGTCCAGATTCTCCTGCAGCTTGGCCTCTGGGTAGTTCCTAAACGACGAGGTTAGCAGTAGTCCTCGTTCTCCTCGCTTTCGTCCGACTCTGCAGGGGGTGCAGATGTTGAAAGAGAATGGGGGGTGGGGGGAAGGAGCGGGAACCCTCACCGTGCCTTGAGCCGGTCGTAGAGGTTCGTCGAGTCCACACGCAGAACAACGACAAGATCGATCCAACTGCGCGGAAACAGATCGCAGGCGTGCCAGTCGATGATGCAGCCCCCATCCTTGACATCCTTCTCTAGCGCGTCCAGCAACTGCCCACCACCGTATCAGTCCCCCAGCCATCCTCTCGTGTAAAAGCAAACAGGAGGGGGAAGAAGAAGGAGGAGAAGAAGAAGAAGAAGAAGAAGAAGAAGAAGAAGAAGAAGAAAAAGGAACTCACCTTGTCCTCGTCGACAATCCAGCTCTGGTACTCATCGTCCCAGCCCTCGTGGCACTCATTGTCCTTGACCACCTGGTTCACAGACACATGGCGCGCTCCTATCCTCTCTGCGAGGGTTTCGCAGTGTGTCGTCTTTCCCACGCCGGGCGTGCCCGTTATGATGATATTTGGCGACTGTCGCATCTTGGAAAATCTGGTGTTTCGAGAGTGCGTGCGTGTGTGCGTGTGTGTATATGTGTGTGTGTGAATATGAATACGTACACTCCGCAATAGTAGTATGTGGTGATGAGATTCGAAAGTCGCTGCGCCAAAGCTTGTCGTGGGAAATTTCATGCATATACTGAGGCACCGCTCCTGGAAGGAGAAAAAAATTCATCAAAAAATTCAACACACACACACACACACCTTCGCCGGTTCTCACGACCACACAGACAGACTCTCATCCCAGGGAAAACCCATTAATTCATCCCCGCTATAAACAGTACAGCACTTTTAAACCTGATATCCAAAACCAACTGTCATTCTGCACCCGTTCTTTCATCAGCGTGAAATATCTATATACTAGTAACATCCTGACCCGCCTCATAAAAGCACAACTAAGCCGCCTAAAGGCCAGACGAACCTCGTCTCGAACCACACTGTTCAATTCCCGAAAAATGAAAATCAGGCAGTGGGTGAAAACGTAGTAGGCTGACATGATAATACAAGGCGCAAGAGTATAATCAACATGACCAAGTTGAAAAAAAAAAAAANAAAAAAAAAAAAACATAACCATCCACCAGAATTCCGCTCCCCGTCTCTTATCCGCAACATTGTCGCCGCCGACACACAAATAATGTAACAAATGCCTCTCTCTAATTAATAAGAAACCGAGCCCCTGCCGCAGAAAAAAAGAGAACAATGGTATGTCGCCAAAAAAAAAGAGCCCTCTTTCTATCGCGCGCACTTGTGCAGACGGTGGGGGTCTGGACTCTTGTTCTACTCCTCTCGCTCAACCTCGTCTACTTCTGCTAGTCCGCCGGGGCCGTCGTAGCTGTCGCCATTCTCGAGCTTCTCCTGCTGAGCAATCGCCTGGGCGGAGACAATCTCCGCGAGCCTCTTCAGACGGGGAGTTTGCAGCCCTGTAGTTTTATTGGTAAGTCATTGGTTTACAGAATTTACCCCCGTTGCGCCCCCTCAATCAATGGGAAAGGAGGGATATAGGTGGGTGCCAACTTACACGACGGCGTATATGTCTCGAGAGCTGTGATCGACCGGGGCTCGGCGATCTCGTACGGCCCGCTGTCCTCCATATCGACAGCTTGGAGCAGCAGCACATCGCTCTTCTCCGTCACCCGCGAGGCCACGGCCTTCATGATCTCGCCATTAATGGGCTGCTCGTAGTCCGCCACGAGGTACTGATTCAGCAGCTTCTGGATCTGGCTTGGGGAGAGCCTGCAGTCATACAAATTAGTTGCGTTCTCTGTCCCACCGACGCGTGGGGGGGGTAGTACTCACATCCAGCAGATGTCCTGGATAATCTCAATGTCGTTCAACGTGGCCTTCTTCAGCTGCAGGAGCTTGGTGGCTTGCTGTGGAAATCGTTAGCGCACCTAGATCCTCACGTAGTTCTAAAAAGCGGTTAGATAACTCACCATCAGATGCTCAAGCTGTAATGTCCCTTCGGGCATGTCGTGGCTCTTGCACCACTCCTCAATACGGGTGATGTTGTAGTTGATCTGCAGGCCACGCTTCCAGGAGAGGAAGTTACGGCGCATCAGCAGGTCGTTAAAGGCCGTCACGCCGACCAGGCGCAGGAGCTCCGTGACCGTCTGGGTGATGATGGAGTCCTCGAGGTAGTAGGCCTTCATCGCACGGAAGACATTGTTGAGTAGGCTCAGCAGGTTGTCCATGCTGTATGCGGGCTGCGAGTTCGACTGCAGCAGCTTGCCGAGGAAACGGCTGCTCTCGTTTGTGATGAAGCCGGGGAGCGACTGCGACTCAATGATGGCGGGGATGATCATCTTGTGAAGCTTCTTCTTGAGAACCTTCATCCAGGTGTGGTAGATGTTGAACTCGAGACTCTCGAGATCATGCTTGACAATCTCCAGCAGCCGGTCGTACTCGTAGTTGTCCGTCTTCTGCGTCTCGTACCAGTCCTCAGCCAGGAAGACGAACGAGAGCATCTCGTGGACGTTGGACAGCCAGAAGGCTCCCGGGTTCACGGCCTCGTCGCCGTCGTGCTGCATCACCTCCTGCTGGATGGACTGCATGACGTTGGCGAGGAAACGCTCCGACTCCTTGACGAAGCCATTGTTCCACATCTCCGACGTCACCAGGTTGATGAGGTACGACGGGAAGAGGACTTCCTTGTCCGACGGCGGCGGCGTCGTGCTGGGGGACGGGATCTTGAGGTTCCGGATCAGACCCATGGTCACCTCCTCATTGAGTCCATCCTCGTCGGCCAGCAGACCCTCCAGCTCCACCTCGATATTATCGACACCGGGGATGTAAGTGGTGCCGGACAGGTTCTGGCGATGGGCCGTACCCGTAACAGCCATCGATACCGGCCGAGGGTTGTAAGCGCCGCTGAAGCGGTCAAGCTCGCGAGGCTCGGCACCGGCGCTGCGTCGCTTGGGCTTCTTGGAAGACACCAAGTTGATGAGGCCTGTGGGGGCCGGCGCCGCGCCAGACGCTCCGTTGGCGAGCTCTCCGTTGACGGGGGCGTTCCTCTTAGCGACCTCCAGCGCGTCACGAAGAGCCTCGAGTTCTTGCCGGAGGCTGACGTTATCCTTCTCATGCTGGCTGCTGATGCGCTTGGCATCCTCGAGCTCAGTGCTGGACATCCGGAGGGACTCCCTGAGCTCACGCTCTTCTTCCTGCATCCTCTTGATGTTGACGGTAGACTCGTCAAAGGCCTGCTGGAGCTTCTTCATCTCGTCCTCCATGGCCTGGAGGCGTGCGACAGCAATACCGGCCTGGTTGGCCTCGGTCTGCAGCTCTTTCGTCCTCGCCTCCAGAGCGTTGTGGCGGCTCTTCCACGACTTGATCTGGCCCTCGTAGCTGTCGACTTGCGATGTGAGATTCTTGTTCTTCTCCTTCATGGATCCCAGAGCTTGCGTGAGCTCGACAACCTTGTTCTCAAGCTTGTACGAGATCTGCTTCAGGTCGCGAGCCTCCTCGCGAATCTTCTTGTACTCGCGGCGTGCCTTCTTACCACGCCACAGGCTCTGGATGAGACAGACCTTCTTCCGGTACTGCCTCCAGGCCTGCAGCGATCTCCGTGACCTCCAAGCTCGCTGGATGACGAGAGCGGCATTACCAACCCTAGTCTCCATGATCTGCCTCCTGCGCAGGTAGCCCTTTGCAGCAGACTCGAACAGTATGATATCCTTCCTAATGGCCAGGTACTTCTTGCGCTGCTTCTCTCCACGCCAGATGCGCTGGATGGTAGTGGCAGCCCTGATGGTCCGGAGCTCCTGGGCGCGCCTTCTGGCGATGAATGCCCTGACTGCCGCTTGTGTCTGAATGACGGCGTCCCGGGCCTCCAGGTAACGGCGTCGGTAAAACTTGGCCTTCAGGTTCTTCTGGATCATGATGGCGCATTCGTTCAGGCGGTTGGTTCGGAGGTTCTCCAAGAAGGCCAGCATACCAGCGCGGAAGAAGATCTTGGTCAGACCGAGCTGGTACTTATCCATTCCCCTCTCCGAGGTGGTGCCCAGGGCCTTGGACAAGATGGCATCGGCCATCTGGCGAATCTCGGCTGTCCATTTGCTGGAGTGGACAAGCATGTAGTATCGCAGCGCGAACTCCTCATACGTCCACCGAGTCGGGTAACCAGCGCAGCTGATTCGCACCGTCTCGAGCACACCACAGGCACGGAGCTGGCTCAGGACCATCGGCCCTTCAAACTTCCAGGCTTCCTTGGCCTCGTTCGGCTTGATGCATCGAATGTAGTGGACATCGGTGCTGTTGATCGTGTTCATGAGCTCAATGAGCGAAGACCTGAAGATTCCACCGAGGGTCGGTTTCCTGTTGACGGCCACACCAATCTTCCTACCAGCGGTGGGCTTAACAGCGCTGGAAGACGAGGCGGAGGCGACATCCTTCTCCCGAACAGCCGCGGCGGCGTCCAGTACCTGCTTCAGGAAGTCGTTGGAGGTGGCGCGAAGCACAGCCATGTGCTCATCGGGAACGGTATCACGATTTTTCTCGATGAAGCCGTCGGACTCGTAGGTGACGTCGATGGCGTAGTGACAGACGGTGAAGGCAGACTTGCCGAACCGCGGCTTCTTGAAGAACTGGTTCTTCTCACCGCCAAAATTCTGGTGAAGCTTCATGACGAACTGCTCGTCTGATCCCATAGGCAGACGGGACTCTTCGTCGAGCAGGGACAGGACACCCATCTTGCCTTCGATGAGGTCGATGCAAGGTTGGTTGTCGGAGAAGTCGATGAATGTCCAGTCGATCTGCTCCTTCAGATACTCCTCCTGCTCCAGCTTGAAGACGTGCTGGTTGAACTCCTGCTGCAGCTTCTCGTTGGCGTAGTTGATACAGAACTGCTCGAACGAGTTCTTGGCAAAGTGCTCGAAACCGTAGATATCGAGAACGCCAATGAAGGACTGCACACGATTCAGGACTTCATCTGTGGCCAGACTGCGGTTGATGACTTCGACGAGCCAGTCGAACAGACTCGAGTAGATGAACTTGGCAACCGAGTCTCGAACCACGATGGCTTGTGTCTGGGTCAAGTTGGATGTGATCTTTTCTCCACGGGTGACGAGTTGCTTCTTGACAATCCACCTGGCGAACTCGGTACCGTTAACGCCGAGGATTGCACAGGCCTTCTCCAGCGACGGTTCCGTGGGCGCGAGAACGCTGTCATTCCGAGAAGCGGAGATCTTGACATTTCCGAGATGAAGAAGACCAGCCAGGAGCCTGAAGATCTCTTCCTGCTGATCCTCTTGCACACCAACGGTGGTAAGGGAGTTCTTGGTGGCTTCGAACTCTGCCTTGTCATCCACGCCCTCGATCGTGGGAGACTGGCCCTGGTTGAGGTACTCGAACTGTTCAATGGGAAGGATGCTGAGCTCCTCGCGCTGCTTGTCCGACGCTCCGGCGACAAGCTGGTAGAAGATGTGGTAGTTGCGCTCCTTCAAGGGCTGGAAGACGAGGCGGGAGCGCTCGAGCAGATACGTCCGGATCTTGGCCCCGATGATGTTTGTTTTGTCGTCAAACATGATCTCGATGTACTTGCCGAATCGCGAGGAGTTGTCGTTTCTGGTGGTTTTGGCGTTACCGAAGGCTTCCATGATGGGATTCGTGGCGAGAATCTGCTCCTCGGTCTCGCTCATGGATTCGGGCCCCCGCCTCGACCGGCCGTTGGGGTTGTCGGGAGACTCTCTGGTCGCGAAGTATCGCATAATATACTTGGCGCTGACAGTCTTTCCGGCACCGGACTCTCCAGACACGACGATGGTCTGGTTCTTCTTATCCCGAATCATGTCGCTACACCCATGTTAGCCGTCTGATGTTGCCGTGTCTCTTGGCGCAGGGGCAAACGAACATGAAGGCCTCTTCCGCGATGGCGAAGAGATGGGGGGCCTGAGTGGCCCTCTGCTTGCCAGCATAGACTTGCACCATGCCCGGAACATATAGCGAGTCAACTCGAGCGAAGGGATTCGTAGCGATAAGGACGATACCGCTGTAGGTGTAGATTTCCTTTTGGAGGTAGCGCAAGCGAATGGCTTGTAGGACTGGAGAGATGGCGACACTGTCAGATGGCGACATCCAGAGCACGAGAGACGGTGGTGAACATACCAGCAGGCTCATTAAGATGGGACAAATTTGTAAGATCGTCGCTGGCTTCGAGCATGGCAGGGTTCATCAGGGGTGGTAGGCTGGGATCGTTGCCGCTGAGGAGGGCCTGTTCGGTGACCTCGACGGTTTTCTCCTATTCCAGAGGACACATGTCAGCCAGCCTTGCTCCCCATCAGAGTTTCGCGATCGAGCGCGACAGGAAATTGCATACCTCGCCATTGTCGAGCTTAAAGACCAGCTTGGCCTTACCGCCATCGACGGATTTGCTGACGAGCTCGGAGGCTACCCAGCCCTCGGTAGCATCAGGCTGCCACGCCCTGGTGCCGACATCGTAGGTCGATGCCATCGGGGCGCTGCCCAACCCTCACGGCGATGGGCAAGGAACGGCAACGGTAGAGGACAGAAGTGCGACGGGGGGAAGCGGCAGGTATCAGAGGAGAGGACAGGCTGGTCGGCGAAAGACATTCATGAGCAAGGTGACTTCGTAACGACGTTTCAAGCGTAAAGAGACGGCAAACGCGGCCCCGACAAGAGTATACAAGCGGATGTGGCAGATCAAAGATTGGGGAAAGGAGGGGGGNGGGGGGGGGGGGAGACCAGATGGTCCGCTGGAGGCTTCGAGAAGGAAAGAATAGTCGGTTGGATGCAAAAGATGGTAGAACTTTTGGGAGCTGTGCCAACAGGATACGGCTGCCAGGGGACAAGGGGTTGATTGATTGAGTGGGAGGATCCGCGCCACGTTTCGCGAGTGCAACTCGACAAGGTGTACAGGAGAGGCGGGCCAGGCGGACAAGGGGCGAACAGCGGTCCACAGTGTGGAGGTGAGATGGTGTCCGCGTTTTTTATGGCACCCTCCGGGAAGGTACCCAGCCACACAGACACCGAGATACTGACCAGCCCCTGGCGTGCCCCTGAGTCCGTAAGGGCCAACGCCCACTTTACGGTAGCACTAAGCACTTTAGCGGCCAGGCAGGTAACCGATGGTTGGGTTTACCGCCTTCCAGTGTTGACCGCCTACAAAATGCGAAAGGGGGTGCACAAACTCCAGCCCATCCGTCTCTAGTACCTAGCACCTCGTCAGAGCATGACTACAGGACTACTGGTAGGTACCTTAGGTACACCTTGAGCATCATTTCGGCCAATTTCCCAGGCTGCATAAGGTACATACATATCCGAAGGGATTGGGGTATTATTACGGGGTAAGTCGGCTCATCTTTCGCACGACTCTTCTACAGCCGTGCGCCCTCACCTGGTATCAGTATCCGGTCTTCCCTTACTCGCTCCTGGATACTAATTAGTAGGTCGGAATTCCTCCGCATAGTCCTCCCCAGCATCGTGTTTTCTCGAGTTCCTTTTTGTAACCCTGCAAGCATGGGCCCATCAGAAAGTCAATTCGGCTTGCAGCAAAAGAAAGGCGAGAAGCGCACTTTTGAATGTCACAAGCCACGCACACCGTACCTCTCAGGTGGTACGGATGGCTTGCCTGGCGTCGTCACCTCTTCCTGGCCCCGTATATGGCTTGTCTCTCGTCAAAAAATCATTATGGAAAACCAGTGCTGTACGAGTATATCCAATGCTTTTTATTTATCCCATAATACCCGGCAAAACGCCACCAAACAGATCATTTACACCTTTACACCCCGTCTAGAGTCGACATGTTGAGGCCGCCAGCCTGTGCATCTCCCCATAGCAAAACAACCCTCTGTTCACAATGACCTTGGGTCTCGCGACGTTGAGTCACGGATCACTAGCACCGGTCGAGAAGCTTTCCTAGTATGGAATCGCCGGACAAGTTTGTGGACTTGTCAAGCCTTGCCACCTTCTGACACCTTAGTACAGGACCCGAGTCAGGATGCGGGCTGGGCAGTCAATGTTAGCACAGCGTCATTTGTCGTTTCTTTGATCTGGGGGGCAAACTTACAGCTCAGTGCCTCCAGTCTCTCGTAAAGGTCCTTGATCTCGCCGACCTGCACGTTGCTGATATCGGCCATAAGGTATGCCACCTACCACATCGTCTCGTCAGCCCGCCATTCAATGCCCCACACGGCATA
The DNA here is from genome assembly GCA_000769265.1 of Hapsidospora chrysogenum ATCC 11550. Lineage (NCBI taxonomy): Eukaryota > Fungi > Ascomycota > Sordariomycetes > Hypocreales > Bionectriaceae > Hapsidospora > Hapsidospora chrysogena. Next base: position 73,025 of record JPKY01000021.1, read on the forward strand.
AGAAGAACTTACATCGCCCTTGCTGTCGCTAATCTGCTTGTCGACATTGTGATCGCCCAGGATTTCGTTGACTGTCATGAGTTAGCGCGTATCCCAATACGCAGACGCATCTTGAAGCGCGAGGACGCACCTTTACGCAGCACACCAGGCACGTTCTTGTGAATGTAGATAACCTGTCATCATTGTTAGAGCATCAATAGTCGAACTTCTCCCAATGGGATGACGTACCCGGGCAGTGTTCTCCTCTTCCAGAGTGAGGGATCGGAGCTGGGTCTCGGGCATGTTGACGCTGCCCACGGTGATACCTTGGTTGATGTAGCGCACTAGAGCCTCGCCGACTACTTTGCTGTCAGTGGGTTGTTCTTCCCCGGAGTGGTTCACGGCTATCCATCTTTTTTGAAACATACCTTCGATGCCAATGGCACGCTGTGCCTCCTCGGTGCTTCCACCAATGTGAGGAGTGAGAATGATGTTGTGCAGCTGACGCAGGTCATCGCCCCACGTGTTGAGGGAGCCGTTGAAGTAGTCGCCGTTGGCGGCAGGCTCGTTGGGGTAGACATCAAGGGCGGCGCCCGCAATCTTGCCCGCGTTCATGGCCTTGATGAGAGCAGGAATGTCCACGACGCTCCCGCGACTGGCGTTGATCAGATAAGCACCGTGCTTCATCTTGTCAAACTGCGCCGTCGACATCATGTTCCGCGTCTCGGGCAGGTCCGGGACGTGCAGCGTGACAAAGTCCGCCTCGTCAAGGAGATCGTTGAGCGTGGGCACCTGGCGCGCGGTCCCCATGGCCATCAGGGTGACGACGTCGTAGTAGATGACCTTCATGCCCATGGCCTCGGCCAGGACCGACAGCTGCGAGCCGATGTGGCCGTAGCCAATGATGCCCAGGGTCTTGCCGCGGATCTCCCAGCACTTGGCGCTGACCTTGTTCCAGGTGCCACGGTGCATCTCGTTGGAGCGGTCGCCAAGCTGCCGGGCCAGCGTGATGATTTCGGCGATGACGAGCTCGGCCACACTGCGCGAGTTGGCGAAGGGGGAGTTGAAGACGGCGATTCCCTGGCGCGCCGCGTATTCGAGGTCCACCTGGTTGGTGCCGATGCAGAAGCAGCCGATGACCAAAAGGTTCTTGGCCTCGGCGAGCACACGATCCGTCAACTTGGTCTTGGAGCGGATGCCGATGACTTGGACATCACTGGCGGGGGGGGAGGGCCTAAGTCAGCGGCTGTGCGATCTTGTATGTACCGGTTCTGCCTGCGAGATACGCACCGGATCTTCTCGATAAGCTGGTCCTCAGGCAGGGAAGTCGTGAGAGCCTCCACCTGGTACCCCTGCTTTCTCAATATGTCCTGGCCGGACTTGTTGACGTTCTCTAGTAGCAGAATCTTGACATCCTCTGTGTTGAACGGCTTGAGCGGTTTCATGTTCTCCGCCACGGAACCTCGACGGGCAAAGGACCCGCCGAAGCTCGAGCTCAGAGACTGCTGCTGGGCAGCGAGAGAAAAGGCTGTGGGTGAGTTTGACAGGTTGTTCTGATCCCAGCTGTTTCTGACAGCCCTCTCGAGGCCGGCGACCGGCTTGATGTCCTGCGCTGGGGTCATAATAGCTGCTTCTGTGGTATGAGGTTGTTTGATGGGGGGGATGTGGTGTGTAAAGTAAAAGATGAGCAAATTAAAGACCTCCGGTGTGGAAGTATTGGTTTTAACCGTCAAAGCACCTGACTTTGGGACGCCGGGATATTCTTATGTTTGTTCAAGTCCGCGAATCTGACACAACCTGAGCCTTTAAAGAATTTATATTGTACGGAGCGCAAACAGTAGCTTGCGGAGAGTCAAGACCTGGTAGTTGATCGGAGAACCACCACATCACATCGACAGGGCTGTGCGAATTTATTAGGCACGACTGCGACGATCACACTGCCTACTGTAGGTAATTACTACTTAATTTCTGCAGCGGCAAGGTGCGACTGCGACAACGCGCGACACCCTTTTGAGTCATTAAGGTGCCTACCAGTACGCCGTAGATAGGAACCGTACTCGGTTCGAAGAGGGCATGAAAACTTTTCCATCAAGGTTCATTACGCCGCCCTGGGACAGGCCAGGCCGGTCTGGGTCTGCTACCACTTGCGAATAGCGAGCTTCGCACCGCCAACTGCCCCGCGTCATTGACAGGCTCGGCCGGATATCGGATGGAGGGGCAACATTCTTAGTGGGGGCACCATACGGAGTACAGGCACTAAGACTGATATCGACCTAGCAGCCGCTCTACGACCTTTTCCGTGGTACGAATTGTATTCCACTGTTCCTGTGAACATGGCGAACTCGACTGCCTTCTGAATACCCGGGCACGACCTTGTGAGACGTTGTTACAGGCACAGGTTTCTGATAGTCCCAGTGACAGCAGGATGACACCATCCCTTCCAGAATAGACTTTCGCACGACGTGATCTGATTTGCACCCACAGATTTCTGCTTTCGGCAACACCGCAAGTCCATGCAGCAGGCAATGCAGATGCAGGTCCGGCCGCATCCGCTCCTCAACGGTGCGCGTCCGGCGGCAGCTGAGAGCATCCGGACTTCCTGGGTCGTGGCGTGCTCCTGAATTCTGACACACAGCCGCGCCGAACCCGGCGCTCGCCAAAACCATGTCTCTCAGTTGTTTGTCATGTTGCCTCGTTCCGGCTTTGGGGATACTGATGTCCATACTAGTATTATTACGAGTTCCAACCAAAGATACAAACGTGTTTCGATAATATTACCCTTCCTCCCATAGGTACTTGGGTTAACCTCCTGACCAATCAGCTCGACCGCGGTGCCATACTGTTGTGGATTGCATAAAAGGAAAACAAACATGAGTGAACTAGCACCCCCTTTTGCCGTCTAATAATCAGAGATCCCGGTGTGACCGCCTCTCCTAGCTATTACAAATATCGTCGAAACCCAACCGTCATAGGAGTCCGAGGGGCGAAGGCCCAGTTCCTCCTTTAGGTAGACATCCTTCAAAATTCCCTGTTTGGCAGCTTGAAAGTTCTTCCCGTCTGGATTGATTTTTTTTCTGCTTCCCTTCCTTCGGCGTCAATGCACCCTCTTCGTCGTTATTCAGACTGAGCAGTCCGTTCAGCTCTGCTTGCACTCGGCGGCTTCTTGCCTAGGCTTGCCAGATCCGTCCTAGACGGGGTAATGGGTTAGCTCTTAAGAAAAAAAAAAACGTGCCGGGTACTGTGTGTCACGGGTGGGAAGACGTACCTCCTCATCAGTCTCCTCCTCTTCATCGTGGTCCTCGCTCAGGTCATCTTCATCATCCTCGTCGTCATCGAAGTCATCCTCCAGATCGTCCTCGTCGAGCTCCTCGAAGGCCAGGGCTTCACCGGTGAACCAGTCGATGGCACGGGGAATGAGCTTCTCCTTGATATCCTCACCCAGCTGATAATCGAGCTCCAGACGGTCCTCGATGTCAGAGGCGATCTCCGCTTCCTCATCATCCTCATCACTGGGAGGGGCGGGCGGCGAGAAGAAGTTGAAGAAGGACTCGGTCGGCACAGTCTTCTTGACGATGCGGGTCTGCTTGGTGTCTGGAGGGTAAGGTTAGCATACAAGGAGGACGAAATAATGGCAGCATGCAGGGAAACAAGAGATGCACTCACTCTTATTCCTCTGCTTCTTGGCCTCGACGCGGACAGTGAGGTCCTTGCCTTCGCGCCACTGGATCTTGTCGCCCTCAGCGTGGTCGTAGATGAAATCACCGCCGTATCCCATCTCGCTCTGGTAGTAGTATGTCTTGGTGAGGATCTTGTTCTCGAAGAAGTCGTTGGGGGCGAACTCGAAGATGAGGCGGAAACCGGGCACGTCGAGGTACTCCATGCGGACGTCGGTGAGGTGCTTCAGGGCAGCCTCGTCGCGTTCGGTGATCATCTCGGCGAAAGTGACCTGGTTCTTCATGGCCGAGAGCCAGAACTCAGGAATACCGGTGACGTTGTCGGGCATCTCACTCTTCTTCTCGTCCTTGTCCTCCTCCTTTATCTCGGCGTCCTCTTCCTCATCCTCCTCGGCGGCCTTGATCTCCTCCTCAGTAGGCTCCTCAGCGCCGTTGATGATCTTGGAACGTCGCTCATAGAGCGGGGTGAACTTGGCAAAGTACTTCTTCTCGAGCTCGAGGACCTCCTTCTGGAAATCAGCCTCGAGCTTGGAGTGCTCCTTCTGAATTCCCTTGAGACCAGAGACCCGACGACGGACGGGCGCGGGGAGAGACTCGACATATCCGGAGGAACGGCCGACCAGGGAGCCAAGACGGCCCTGGATCATCTGGACAAGCTGGGGGTTCTGGGCGAAGATAGACGCGGCAGCGGCGCGGTCGATGTCCTCTGCTGCGGAATCAGCAAAACGAATGATGGAGAAACCAAGACAGCCAGCAAGATAGCAACTTACCCTCTCGAATGCTCGAGACGCCGGGCTGCTGGGCATGGGACGAGATTGGCGCATTGTTGGCAGGCGTATTCTGGGGGGTGCTGGAGGTGGGGTAAATCAGCACCATGCACACGGATGTTGGGAAACTAACGGACCAGGCGGATGGTGATCGACTTACGGAGCCGTCGCCTCAGGGCGTTTTCCTCGGATGGGCTCAGCCATTGTGATGGTATCGTTGGAAGGAGGTGCGTCTGAAGCACAGCAGCTTTGGGGACCGGGCGGGGGGTTTTCAAACACGATACTTCGGTAGGGGAGGATGGAGGAGGGAGAAGGAAGTTGGAGAGGCGGTGGTGGCGGTCGTTCAAGGTAGGTTGGCAATGGGAATTTTTGGTGGGGGCGAAGCGTCGAAAAAAATTTGGGCGGGTGTCCAACCAAATCCGCACGCAGCGCACACACCGCACCAGCAGCGGCTACCTAGGTCTCCCCTCACTGTCCCCCGCTGATTGATGAACTTGTTGAGTGATCTAGACCAAGTTGCAGCAAGTGGTGGCGCTGGTGTCCCTGGATCCAGGTAATACGTTGGTCAATATTACCAATAGGCTCCTACGCGCGCGGGCTGTGGTAGGGCACAGTCGTCAGCCAGTTCCTACCGCTTCCTCCCTTTGGCCGTGAGTTAAAACTTGGTGTAGCTTCTAGTGATTCCTTTTCAGGGCGGTCAAGCTCTCATGTCTCATCCGCTCTACGGAGTAAGTATCGCGAGAAAACCTGGGGCAGGCAGGCCAGCCGCCAATCTGCTATGCACTCACTCCACATGGCGGTGACATGGAGGACTCGTGGCACCACCCGGGGCACTGCACAAGCAGCTATCCGTGCGAACACCGATAAATCTGTACCAGTTTGTTGGCTATAACGGGGGTTACCGCGGAAGGCCATAGAGTTGCTGATTATCTGCTGATTATTACTGTCGAGACTCTGTCACTGACTGGTGGTGGCATTTGTTGGAAGGTCAAAGTGTGCCACCGTTTGCGATGTGACTTTACTGGACTGGGCTGCGTCTTGGCGGCTGCAGGTCTTTTTTTGACCGCCATCCCCCACTCGCGAAATCTGACCTCATCGGTACAGGGTAAGCAGCAAGTCAACATTTGACCCAATTCGCGCCGATGACAACCGTCGATTCGATCGTCGCGTCGAAAAAAGCCTGCCCCATATTGCTTGTATTCTAGATACCACCCAGCAGATAATAGTCATCGCCGCCTCTTTCTACGCACATCTGCCGAAGGCCTCTCATGCGACCTCGACAATTCCCCCGGTGACGTTTCGGCCATGGAGGACGACGCTGCGTCGCGACAAGATGGCCGCAGGAGAAGCTCGTCGAGGGCCAACGGCCCGCCGCCGGGACTGTATCGCCTCAGTTCCAACCAGAGTCGCTCGAGCCTATTTGAAGATGTCGAGATGGCCCAGGATGAGGTAAGAAGGATACGCCTTGGCCGTTCTGAATACCACCAATGTGTTGCTGATCTTTCCCCGTCCTCGCAGCTCTACGCTGGACCTGTCGCCGAGAGTCTCCCCACCAGCGTCTCTGCCTTCTCCCACCGCCGACCCCGCGCCGACTCCGTAACGAGCTTTGTATATTACGACGAGGATGCGGATGAGGAACCCGAGCTTGCTGGCGATGATGACGCCTACAGCGAGAGAGAACATGTTCGTCGAAGCCTTAGCGATGTGGGCGATTTGGAGTTCGGGGAGGAGGCTGTGGAGGATGACGACTCCGCCGACCGCGATTATGATGCCCAAGTCGACGACTATCTCCTCAGGCGACGCTCGTCCACAATGTCACGGGCCTCGGTCCGAGCGCATCTCCTTCGAAGAGACAGTATCGTCACAGAACGGAGCTCTCGTCTGACGGGGCGTACTAGCCAGAAGCTGTACATGAAAAACGAGGATCTGACGATAGCAATTGCCGGTTTTCGGACGAGCCCGACTGGATATGCAGCCTATATCTGCCTCTGCATTGTCACCTGTGGTCTGGCATATCTTCTCCTTCGTTGGCTGCCCAGGTGGTATGTTGCTGTCGTTGGTCGGCCTTGCCATCTCAGAGACTGCGATTGGGTCGTCTTGGAGAACGAATGGGCTGAGATGGCCATTATGAAAGTCCACGTCAGGTCGTACGGGCGTCCTCTCTCATCGGTGTTCGGCCTCTCCGAGAAGATGTTCGCGGACGGATTCGACGACGAGAGCGACCCCCTCATCGACGACCTCCGGACCCTGGATTATCGCTATGTCCGTCTATGCTATCACCCTCTCAAGGACAAGTTCGTGCTGTCCAGTGGCTGGAAAGACCCAGACTGGACCGATGTCCGAATCGTACGGGCTGGGCTTGATAGCGACGAAAAGAATATCCGCCAGACACTCTTTGGCAACAATCTCATCGACATTGAAGAGAAACAAATGAGTCAGCTTCTTGTTGACGAGGTCCTTCATCCGTTTTACATCTTCCAGATCGCCAGCCTCACATTGTGGTCTCTGGATAGCTACTACTACTACGCCGCCTGCATCTTTCTCATCTCCGTCGGCAGCATCACTTCGACGTTGATCGAGACACGCGCAACTATGAGGCGGCTACGCGAGATCTCGCGCTTTGAGTGCGACGTTCGAGTTTTGCGAAACGGGTTCTGGGGTTATCTGGCCTCCAGCGACCTTGTTCCGGGTGACATATACGAAGTCAGCGACCCGAACTTGACACAGTTCCCCAGCGATAGTCTCCTCCTCAGTGGTGACTGCATCGTCAACGAGAGCATGCTCACCGGCGAGTCCGTCCCGGTATCTAAGTTGCCCGCCACGGATGAATCCCTGATGGCCATGGATCTCGGCGCGTCGTCGGTGTCCCCTGAAACGGGGCGTCACTTCCTATTCTGCGGCACCAAGATCGTACGAACCAGACGGCCCCAAGAGGACGAGGAAGGCGACGCTGTAGCCCTTGCTCTCGTCGTGAGAACCGGCTTTAACACGACTAAAGGCGCCTTGGTTCGCTCCATGCTCTTCCCCAAGCCATCGGGTTTCAAATTCTACCGGGACTCCTTCAGATACATCAGTGTCATGGGCATCATCGCCATACTGGGCTTCATTGCATCATTCATCAACTTTATCAGACTCGGCGTTGAATGGCACGTCATCATTGTCCGAGCACTGGATCTCATCACCATCGTGGTGCCACCAGCCCTGCCGGCAACCCTGACCATCGGTACCAACTTTGCGCTCAGACGCCTCAAGGGAAAGCAGATATTCTGCATCAGCCCCCAGAGGGTCAACGTTGGCGGCAAGCTGGATATTATGTGCTTCGACAAAACGGGAACGTTGACCGAGGATGGGCTCGATGTTCTCGGAGTCCGCGTGGCCTCGCGAGCCTCGAACAGCTTTACTGATGTGATCTCTGAGGCTCAAGCGCTGACTGCTGAGGGAGCGAACTCCGACCCAGAAGACCCCCTGAAGGCTGTACTCTATACGATGGCAACCTGTCATTCCCTGCGGTCTGTGGACGGGGAGCTTGTGGGCGATCCGCTGGACCAGAAGATGTTTGAGTTCACCAACTGGTCCTACGAAGAAGGAAAGCAACTTGCCGCAGACGCCGAGGACGAGGAGCAAGGTGGCCTCGCCCCATCTATTGCCCGCCCGCCCGACGTGAGTTTTCAAGTCTCCCGGTTCCCATAACTGCAGTAGTGGGCTGACGTGTGACGGAAGGCCTCTTTCGAGCTTGGTGTGCTCAAGTCTTTCGAATTTGTCTCACAGCTGAGGCGCGCGAGCGTAATTGTCCGCCGGTTTGGAGAGAAGAGCGGCGACATCTATGTCAAGGGTGCCCCGGAAGCTATGCGCGAAATCTGCCGACCGGAGAGTTGCAAGTACCCTACTCTCTAGGCATGCTTTCGCAGCTAACAATGTGATAGTCCCTAGCGATTACGAAGAGCGCCTCGCCTATTACACCCACAAGGGCTACCGTGTCATTGGCTGCGCGACCCGGCATTTGAAGAAACTCAGCTGGGTAAAAGCCCAAAAGATGGCACGATCAGACGTCGAGAGTGGCCTCGATTTTGTCGGCTTCATCATATTCGAGAACAAACTAAAACCTGCTACCTCGGGGGTCGTGAAAGAGCTGTTGGAGTCCAACATCAAGACCGTCATGGTTACGGGCGACAACATACTCACCGCCATCAGCGTGGCCCGTGAGTGCGGCATGATCGAACGGAGTGCCCACTGCTTTGTGCCTCGCTTTGTGCAAGGTATGCACCTGTGATTGAGTCGGGTGTTGATCGTCTGCTGACCGAATAGGCGATTTCCGCGACCCCAAGGCTGAACTGGAGTGGGAAAGCATCGACAATAGTCTATACCGTCTGGACAATGACACTCTGACGGTATGTATCTGTCTTATCCTGCTGCGGTGGCCACTGTGTGATTAACCATAAATAGCCTCTCCCGGCCCCTCCCGAAGGGGATGCCTCGCTTCCGTACGATATTTCCAACCTGCGGGGCTACACATTGGCAGTTAGTGGCGATGTCTTCCGATGGATTGTAGACTATGCTCCTCCCGAAATCCTGCGTCGGGTACGTGTTTTACCTGGCTCCTCGTCTAGCGCCGCAGACTTTGCTAACTACCGTGGCAGACGCTGGTGCGTGGAAAAGTGTTTGCCCGCATGTCACCAGACGAGAAGCACGAACTGGTGGAGAAACTGCAGAGTATAGGCTTTACCTGTGGCTTCTGCGGCGATGGTGCCAACGACTGCGGCGCCTTGAAAGCCGCAGACGTGGGAATCTCGCTGTCTGAAGCCGAAGCGTCGGTGGCCGCGCCTTTCACGTCTCGAGTGTTTGATATTCGATGCGTACTCGAAGTCATTCGGTGAGTTCAAGTCCCATGGAACTTGATGTGTTTCGTGCCAGATCCAGTGTGCTGATATACCATGCAGAGAGGGCCGTGCGGCGCTGGTTACGAGCTTCAGCTGCTTCAAGTACATGAGCCTGTACTCGGCCATCCAGTTCACCTCTGTCAGCTTCCTCTACGCCAAGGCATCCAACCTGGGAGACTTCCAGTTCCTCTACATCGACCTGGTCCTCATCCTCCCGCTGGCCATCTTCATGGGGTGGTCCGGCCCGGCGCCAACTCTGCACCGCAAGCGACCCACGGCGGACCTGGTCTCGTGGAAGGTCCTGACGCCGCTCCTGGGGCTGATGGCCATCGCCATCTCCATACAGGCCGTGTCCTATGTTGCGGTGAAGAAACAGCCTTGGTACATACCGCCAAAGATTGGGCACGAGGGCGGCAAGATCAAGAACTCGGAGAACACGGTATTATTCCTGACGTCTTGTTTTGAGTACATCTTATCTGCCATTATCTTGAACGCGGGGCGACCCTTCAGAGAGCGCACGGCAAAGAACTGTAAGTTTCCACTCTTTGCCCTGCTCCTCGAGAATTCTGATTCTCTTTGTTCTTTCTCCCTTTTGGCTAACGAAGACACAGGGCCATTTACTCTCACCTTGAGCCTGGTACTGCTGATGTCCATGTATATGGTGCTGGGGCCTGCGTACTGGCTGAAGAAACTGATGCAGTTGACCAAGATGAGCTTCGACTTTAAAATCTTCCTGCTCGGCCTGGGCGCTGCATTCCTCCTTGTCGGATGGGTGTTTGAGAGATACATGTCTCAGCCGCTGGCAAAGCTGCTGCGGCGAGCGAAGCAGAAGATGACGGGGGTGAGCAAGAAGTGCAAGGAGTATAAAGATATTGAGGAGCGTATGCGAACATAAAAAGAAGGATGGGTTATAGATGGCGTTTAGATGGGTTATCTTGTTTGTTTTGATTCCGGGGGCGCATCGCAGTATCACTCCGAGCATATTCGTAACGCATTTTCGACATGAAAAAGGGAGTTGTATGTCTGTTGTTTGAATTTCGAAATCGAAGACAGATGGGTGCTATATGTACAAGCTTTCTGCGATGCTGCTCTTTGTCTTCCGTATTCCATCTGCAACCTCCAATCTAATGGTCCCAGGGGTGCTTCCAGCCCATGAGCACAGGGCCTGTCGCCGAAAAGAAGTCGAGTTAGTATAACATGTCGGAATCGCAACGCCGAGAGACTCGTCGAGAGGCGGGAGGAGACTTTACCGTCCTTCTTCGCCCTGTACATCAGCTGCAGCAATCTGGTCAGCCACTGACATGCGCCTGTAATACCCAGCGACACCGCTCAAGCCGGAGGGAGGACGGGCAAGATGACATACCCAGAACCACATGCCGGCGCCGAGAGCGGTGGCAGTGTAGCGGTAGATGCCCGGGACATGGGGCTGCGGCGGCCTGGGGGGACCCATTGTGATCGCTGCTCAAATGACGCTGCCTTGGTTGAATCGGGACCGGGGTGATGATCGAGCTAGATTGGGCGAGGAAGTGTTAGCTGGGTACGAGGAAGTCAGGCGCTGTGCACGTACCCGTCGATGGGCGATGTCGTTGAGGCTCAATTGCTGTTGTCGACGGATGACTGGGGACGTGAAGTCAGTCGCGGATACCAAGGGAAGTGGAAATCGTGAGATGTTCGGCAGATTACATAATCCACGTCGTGGGAGGTCGTGGGTCGTGCCTCGTGCGCCCCCAGTTTCCGTCCGCTGGGATCGGCCAGACAGTTGGCGGCGGGAGTGGAGGGCACATACGGTACTTCAGCTACCTGTAGGAGGGGCAAGTGCTCGCTGCTTCGAGCCTCCGATCGTCAGTTGCCTGTCATCCATCCACCACGGATGGACACGTCGTCCACTTACACCACCTGTCATTCACCTTCCCAGCACTTGATTAAAGCTTGCCAATACTGTATCTATTACTCTTGGGCATACAGCAAACTTATAACAACACCCCGCCTCCGCCGACCTGTCATCTTAGACCTCGTTTCACAAACACTCCATCTGACCTCCCCATCCTTTATACCCTTCCCAAGCCGCCCGGCGACTACTACCTGGTAGTTAGTAGTACCAGGCACTCCATCATCAATAGCTTCGCCGCCATGACATCGTTACCACAGGCCCGAACAAAATCCCCCACAATCAAGCGCATAAGTACGTGTAACTCCCCGCGCACCCTGTTCTATCCCCGCATACTTGTCCACTGGACTCAAGGCTAACCGCTCAACCAGTGCGCGAAGCCGCCGAGCTCAGCAATGCGCCATCACCAGACTACGCGGCCGGGCCCCTCGACACAGACCTCTTCGAGTGGCACTTCACCATGCGCGGCCCGCCCAACTCTCCCTACAGCGAGGGTCTATACCACGGCCGCATAATCCTACCCCCGACGTACCCGCTCCGCCCGCCCAGCTTCCGCTTCTCTACCCCGAACGGCCGCTTCGAGGCCAACCGCGAGATCTGCCTGAGCATCAGCGGACATCATGAGGAGACTTGGCAGCCGGCCTGGGGGATCCGCACCGCTATTGTCGCGTATGTGCTCGCCTGAGACGGACTCGGATATGTCTACTCTGAACTTACTCCCCCCCGGCTAACGTCGGTGCCCCCCATCTCTAGGCTTCGCAGTTTCATGGAGACAGACGCCCGCGGTCAGCTTGGCGGCTACGACACCACCGACGCTGTCCGCCGACGCTATGCCAGCGAGTCTCCCTCGTACAAGTGCCCCGCCTGCGGGAAGACCAACGCCGAGATCATCCGGGAGTCCGAAGAGCTCGCCAAGCAGACTTCTTCGACGTCGGCGCAAGACGTACAGGTCCCCGAGGAGCTGAACATGGGCTTCAGGGACGAGATGGAGGCGGCAGCGGCCAGGAACAAGGAGCAACAGCAACAGCAGGCCGATGAGGACGCGGAGACGGCGGAGCTGGCCGAGGGATTCGTGCAGACTGTGCCGAGCCCGCCTCCTGGTAGCGCGCCTCCGACCAACACCGCGGACCAGGGGGCTCGTCCGGCACAGTCTGTGCCTCAGCCAACTAGGACGACGGTGGAAGCTCCACCGGTCCCGCGGCAGGCCGTCTCCGGGGCGGCACGGCGACCTGCGGATGAGGGTGTACCGATGTGGCTCGATAGGATGATTGTCGGTCTCGTCATTCTCCTTGCCGCCCTTCTCCTCAAGGTCCTATTCGCCGCGTAGCCGACTCTACTGCGTACATGTGTAGGGACAGCACATCTATGGCGTATCGTTTGACGTTTGCGTGTTTAGCGTCGGGGAGTTGTACCACATCTTCATATTCAAAGCTAGGAGTTTATTGGTATTTTTTTTATTTTTATTTTTTACCATGGGATAAGTAGCGTTATTAAGTAGCAACAAGCCATTTGCAGTTGAGTATACAAAAAGTACATCATACAAAGCCACCAAACTAATGTCACCAAACCAATGCGCGCCCTCCTTTTTGGGTATAATGAATTCTTTCCCCCGTTGGTCCCGTTCCGCCGAGATAGTACGCGTCTGGGATCGACTCCTGTATCATTATCCCGCACTCAGGCCTGCGGATCATGTTGCCTGCTGCTGCTGCTGCCATGGGACAGCCAGCCACCACCACTCCCCAACCGTTACCCCTTTCCCGAGAGGCGACGCCTCCAACACGCCCGTCTTCCTACCCCAATCCAATATCATCTGCGCCTCAAAGGGCTCCAGGGTTGGACGCAGAGCGCTGCACAGGACATCGATACCCATCTGTCCCCGCGTCGAGTAGGCAAAGCAGACTGCACCCAGGACTTTGCACCACATGTTCATATCGCAGTGTCCAAAAAAGTCTATCCATTGCGGGATGGCGTGTCGGGGACCCCTCGAAGGCGGCGGCTCGCCGGCCACGGCTTGCAGACACGGAATGTCCTCATTGAACTGGTACGTCTCCGTCGGGACGGCGGCGAGGTTGAAGTGGTAGTAGGACTTGGGATACTTGCGGCTCTCGTAGTTCCCCGGTTCAAACCCGAAGGGGATGTAGGGGACGTCCTGGCTCAGGAGGCGGATCCTCCCGTAGGCGCTCATGTTCATCAGGGCCATCATGGCGCCGTCGTTTATCGTGTACGGAACCTTGAAAGACTCTCCATTCCGGTACAATGTGTCGAGCTGAGCTTTCACGGCGGCGGCCTCTTGGTATTTGGCCCACTGTGACAGCTTGGCAACGGTAGAGAGATACCACTCGGTGAGCCGGTAAGGCCGGCCGCCCAAGCCTGGCCGTAGACTTTTGTGGATAATTTTGTGCCGTGTCAATTGCTCGATGGCTGTCTTGAGCAACGACGCCACCTTCTGTTCGTCGTCGACGACCAACCTCAGGAGCCCCTCCTTGACGTCTTTCGGAGTGTGTGCAGTCTCCCCGGTGCAGCAGAGAGATCTCATCCAAGACCGTGCTACGTCAGCATTGCTTGGTAACGCAGGGTTCTCCAGTCCATCAGCTGCAGTAGCTCCTGGTATGGCTGTGACAAGATCGAGCCTACTGTACGTAGAAGCCTGCGCGTGGAAATATCTCTCTCTCCAGTCCTCATCGACTGACTTGGCGTCGTGGAGGGTATATCTCTCGCCAAGCCCTTCTAACGTAGAGGGGATTTCGACGTCCTCTTGACCAGGTATCTCCATGGCCCACTTGATGAGGCTATCCCAATCGTAGTCGAGGGGGTGGTCGAAATCGATCATAGGCACCTCGTCATTCTTACATGCCGCAATGAATCTCTCCGAGAAGTCGCGCGTGAACTTCGCTATGTGCGCCCCTTGGGATTTCTGAGCCTCAAACCAGACTTTGCGAAGGCTGCCCAGAGTCATATCGGGAAACACGTGAGCCAGGAGGCCCCAGTCAATGGCCCTCTCGATACCGCCGAGCAGCGTGCGGACGACGATAATGGCTGAAAGCACTTCGCCTGGATCGCGGACGCTTTCTGCCTGTTGCGCAGCCGCAGCCTCGCTTGATTCCTCGGTTCGGCGGCCATCTCTCTTGGGAAGGGCAGTAAGTCGGCGTCGAACCAGGGGCACACGCTTACGGATGTCGTAAATTCTCCTGGGCCTCCTACCTCGCCTCCCCGTTCCCCGGCCGCGTTCATTCTTGGAGAGTAGCGGTCCTAGAATCCCATTCTCATCATCGTCCCCAGATGACTCGGCGATATCGAAAACATCTGTGCCACGACTCATATTGTCGGGGGTGAGTTGGCCATCGCTCGGCCAAGAGATGTCGCCCATTTCTCTCAGATCCTCCGTCGGCCTGCAGAAGAACTGTATAAAGGTGTTATGAGGTCCGGCCACTCCACGGGATGCGTGGACGAATGCTTCTACCCACGACATCTCCACTTCGATGCAAGCCCGCAACCTGTTGAGGAATCTCTGATAGGGACTGTCTTCGTGAGTCCTGAACCAGCCGCGAGAAGCCTTGGCGCCTGCTCGTTTATCAATCTCCTCAACGATGGCGGCCCAAGCATGCCACTTCGAACTCGGGAACCAGCCTTGTAGCGTGACACTCGAGTTTACTTCGTCAAAGAAGCGTATGTCGTGGTTGGGCCAAGCGCCGACGCCAATGTCCCAAATATAAGACGGCGCGATAATCCCGGATGAGGGCGAGGAGCCAACATCTGGTTCGCGCGAGTTTCGTGGAGTGGTTCTTGCAGCTTTGTTCGCAGCGGAAGGCCTCCGACCCTGTGAAAGCTCATTCAGCGAGAAGCCCGAAGGCTCCTCCTCGTCCAAGTGGGTGTTTGGTTCCAGGAATTGGATTGAAGGATCCTTGTCTGCGCCAACAAGCGACGCTGTGGACCTTGGGTCGAGGGTCTCTCCACGTATGTCGGATATCCATCTCACTTGACCCTTAGTACCCCTGGTGGATCTAGTAGTCTTTTGACGTCGTTTCCTCTCTCTTCCCTCGTCTTCGGCCTCTTCAAGCTCCCTCTTAGCTGCCCTCTGCGCGGCATAGACGGGAGCATCCAGCACGGAGACTATCTCTGGAAGTGGACGTCTGCTGTTGACAAACTCCCCGTCTACCCGGAGGTTCAAACCGTCCGCTGATTCCACATTCTCGGGGATGTAGAGCTTGGGGTGGGCCTCTTTGATCTTGTCCATCACGTCGAGCGCTTCAGGGGAGAAGGCGTCGATATGGGGCCAAGTGACTATCTGACACTTGGAGAAGACGCCGTTCCGTCCTCGAAAAGCGTGCCAGTGATCTGCTAGTTTGTTCATCCCGGTGAGCCACTTGAGACTACTGTGGAATCCCCTGGTAGTCGGGGATGTCTCCGAGGGGTAGTGTCTATCCCAAGCCATCCTGAGAGTGCGCCACAAGGCTTCACCTCCAGGGAAGATGCCGTTGTTCTTGTCCAATATCAAACCCATTAAGGCACCAACCCGATTGTTCCTTTCGGTCCTAGATACCGTCCTGATGGGCGGTTGATCAGACGTCTTCTGAGTCTGAGAGCTTGGTTCGACGAGTTCGGGTACTAAAGCTGGATCCAACTGTTGTTGTTCCAATCCGGCTTGGGTCCTGACATTGACATTTGAGGAGAGATGAACCCTGGTATCAAAATCCATGTTTTCGGATTCATCTACCTTCAGCCTGGTCGTGGTCTCCGGGCCAATGTCGGGATAGATCGGTGAGGACACCAAAGGCGTG
Source organism: Hapsidospora chrysogenum ATCC 11550 (assembly GCA_000769265.1). Classification (NCBI taxonomy): domain Eukaryota; kingdom Fungi; phylum Ascomycota; class Sordariomycetes; order Hypocreales; family Bionectriaceae; genus Hapsidospora; species Hapsidospora chrysogena. Next base: position 88,988 of record JPKY01000021.1, read on the forward strand.
TGACTCCCATGTGGCAATAAGTCAGACACTTTGTTCATCCGCATGCCTTGGTCCAAGAGAAGCACCCCTTGCTCAGCTTGACGAGGCGGGAGGGCATTCGAGTCCTGCGCCTTGATGGTCTGTAGCCGCCGCGGCGTTGAAACCTTTTGGGACCAGTCGCCGGACGGGCGGGTCTTTTTCGTGTCTGCTTTTCGTCGGTAGCGCTGCCTATCCAGCCTTGAAATCCCACCAGATGTCACTGATTCCTCGCTCTCGCTTTCGCTGGGCTGACGACATTGTTCTGCATCCGATGCGTCTTCTCGATCTTCGGCACTTCCATGTTCGACGCCGTTCGAAGAGATCAGGGCAGCCGTGAGTTTGGACCTCGCCGATGACCTGACCGTTACCACGGCGGGGTCATAGGAGGGATTGCAAGGAGTCTTGGACTTCTCAAGATGGTACTTAAGCCCAAGATCATTCTTCCATGAGCCACCACACGTCTCGCACTTGTACGGTTTAGAGTCTGGCGACACACCTCCAGTTACTCCAGCACCTCCCCTTCCCCTGGCCTGACCTCGGCCACGGCCACGACCACGACCAGGGCCACGTCCGCGTCCACGTCCACGACCGCCACCTCGTCCAGGACTAGCACTTGGGTCACGATCAGGACTATGATTACGATCAGGTCTAGGATCATGACCATAACCATCTCCTCGTCCCATAGAATTGGCGCGACCACGAACAGAGGGACTCTTTCGGCGGTGTTCACGTATGGTGCCGGTGTTCCTGCCTATATCGAGAGTGGTATCCGCAACATTGATCGCAGATTTATCGGCAGATGTCTCGTCAAGCGGGTTACCTTCCACAGCATTTAAATCCTCAGTGGCCACTCCGTTGGGCTTCGAAGAGTCGCTCTTGTGAACTGGACCGATATGCGAGATGTCTCTTATCATATTCAAGTCGACCAGCCCGATATTAGCTGCTGACGATCGCAGTACAGCCCTCAATGATCTAGGGGTAACCTTCAAAGCGACTTCCAGTTGATGTGGAGTGTCCGGGTGCTTCTCTTCGGCAGATTGAGGACCCGTTTCAGGGGTGGACGCTCTCGGGGGCTGTTGTTTACGTGGGCGACCCCGTTTGCGCTTGACTTCCAGCTGAGGCGGGGGGGGCTGGTGGTCTTCTTCGTCTTGCTGAGGACCTGCCTCAAGGGTCGTCGCTGTCTCGGGCTGTTGTTTACGCGGGCGACCCCGTTTGCGCTTGACTTCCAGCTGAGGCGGGGGTGGCTGGTGGTCCTCTTCATCTTGCTGAGGACCTGCCTCAAGGGTCACCGCTGTCTCGGGCTGTTGTTTACGCGGGCGACCGCGTGTGCGCTTGACTTCCGGCTGAGGCGGAGAGGTCCGGTGGTCCTCATCTTGGTTGAGGCTTGGCTCAGGGGTCGCCACTCTCTGAGACCGTTGCTTAGGTGGGCCACCCTGTCTGGCCGCTACTTTGGGCTGAGGCGGAGTGGCTGGTTGGTCCTCGTCAACATGTTGAGGGCTAGCCTCAGTGGTTACCCCCCTCTGGGGCTGTAGCTTAGGAGGTCGACCCCGTGGAGGTGCCAGCTTGCTGCAGACTCGTGACAAAGAAAGAGTACCATCCATCTGTCCGGCTTCGGCGGATGTTGGCGGGAAGCCGTAAAGCGAGCTGGATGAGTCTGGGTCCTGCACCGCTGCCGGCGAGTCCTCGGAGTCGACACCTGGATGGAGAAAATACCTAAAAAAGGCAACTTTCCCGGAACGGTCGAGCTCACTCCTCAATTGGAGCTGCTCGAGATGGGGTGGCTGAACGGTTGAGGTAGCCATGGTGGAGGTCAGGCTCGATATGAACCGGGAGAACGAGGACCCCAAAGTCAGAAAGTAGAGGTCAGGGTTCGAGAAACCAACAGTACCCGAAATCCTTGCCGTCCTGGTTATGTACTGCGGCAAGTGCTCGTCTGGGGACCACTGGACGAGGGTTGTCAGAGATGATGGGCCGGCATTCTCTGTAGCAAGACCATCCTCGCCATCGGGTATTTCTCCCAAGCGCCGTTTGCCGGCGATCAGATACATGGTCCAGTCTCGCGAGTCCATGTCTCGCACATACCTGATGCAGTCCTTGTAGATCTTATGCTCAAGCGCGGCTGCGACGTATTGGATGACGCCTCTGGCGCTGAGAAAGCGACAGGTCTTCGATAAAACCCTCATCTGCCATCTCAATCTCAGCACCCCGAGCTTGGACTTCATGTCCGACATGCGAATAGTGCCCCATGCCTTGGAAGTCGCGACGATTGTTGTGGCAAGCGCGCTGTAGTCTATGGACTCGCCTGTCCAACGCGTGTGCCAAGGGACGGGGTCGAGGTTCGCGGTGAGGAAGGAAGGGGATAAGTCCATCCCAGCTGTGACCTGCCGGTCCACGTCCCCATCGTCTCTTATGAGAATGGGGGCAAACTGTGCCAGCCACATCTTGCTTGTTTTCGCGCCCGTAACCAGCGTGGTTCTCTTTATTATGTAGCCCTTTTTGGCCAACGCATCGGTCCGTTTGGGGACAGATCGCTTGTCTTGGCCAACCAGCCGACGGAGGTCTCCCTGGACTATGCCCCTGCGCATTGTCGATGCAATGCCGAGAAGACACTGCCACTCTGACAGTGGAAGACGCTTATAATCAACGCCGTGGCCAGTTATCGATTCCCACATAGTGTCCTCGGACACGGTGACTCGAATGTCCCCGCGTGGACCATGGCCCCCGGTGTGCGGCTGGCTCGTCCTTGGTTCATTACTGGGTGCGGCGATCCGGTCTTCTGAAGAGCTTTCGGGGACATCCTCGATGTGCTCAGATCCTGCAGGTCGCGAGAGACCCAAGACTTCCTCCAGGGCCAGGTGATTATACTTCCGGTCCGGCCCTACAAACACATCTGGCCTCTGGACCAGCCAGGCCCAGACTGTGGCTGTGGCACGGAGGCTGGCGACATGTTCATCTCCAGTACCCTCTGTGCCTGGATCGGGTACCTGGGGACCATCGAGCGAGGCGCGTAGACTCTGCCGTATGGCATATACCAATTCAGCCACAGGATATCCTATTGTACGAAAGATCAGCATGTACCATTTCAGCATATTCAGTTACCATGAAGGCGGAGGAACATTCAAAATTCAGACATCACAGGATAAGACAAAAACAAGATATCCGAATCGATGGGTAGAGCAACGAGAAATACCAAAAGCCGATCTCAAGTCCAAATCACACTCACCTTGTTCCCCTGCACAAGATATGAACACCACCAAGCCAGCAATCAGCCCTTCGAGATCCCAGGCCATAGCGTGATGCCATCCGTTGTCTCATAGTAAGCGTTCAGTGTAGGATAAAAATTTGTGATAAAACCCGCATCCGACCGGGATCGAACGAGGGCGGCGCAGTTAGCTGCATGGGTGTTGGTTTTCCTCATGTGCGACCGCGAACAAATTGGGGTAGATGTTAAATGGTGGGGGCCGAAGTCAAATACTTTGACCGCCTGACCAGTACACCAAAAAGAGTTTGCTGACATAATCACACGATGATATACCAAAGTATCAGACCGACGCGTCCATTGACCAACCGACCGACCGACGGTCACGGATGGCAACAGTGTCCGTTAGATGTGCAACCTCTAGTAGCGCTAGGAAGCGGTTCATAAGCGCTCATATACGCAAAACAGGACGCCAGTAAGTATATCCATGCGCGCCAACTAGGTATCTCTTGACTTGACCTCGAAAGGTCATGTCCCCCATGGCCTTGTAGAGGGTCCTGGAGCACGCCACCTCCACCCTGCTGCTGCTACTGCTTTGATGAGCCCGTCAGCTTTGCCTGTTCATGCTCCCTGATCTTCCTGTAAGCCTCCAGAACATCGTTCCTCTCTCTTTGCAGCTCCTCTCTGCGCCTCAAACTGCCAGCCGCCTTTGGGATACCCTCGACATCGACCCCAGCACCGTCCGTGACCTTGAGCTGCCTTGACTTCTTCTTATTCAGCTCGGGCGGGGCCTGCGCGACGTCGTGAAGGCCAATCTTGGCCTCTCCGCGCTTCTTCTTGAGCTCGAGCCAAGGGTCATCATCATCATCATCACTCCGCCCTTTCTTCCCTTTCCCCTTCTTCTTCTTCTTCTTCCCGGCCTCATCTCCCTCGAAATCCTGCAGGATGCGCGCTGCCGCGGACGACGTAATCCCGGCAGCATCGTTCTCGAGCTCCTTCTCAGCCTCAAGCTCCAGCTCTTCTTCCCGCCTCTCCTTGGCCTTGCGGTCTTCAGCCCGCCACTGGTCGTATAGTCTGTGCATCTTGAGCTCCTTGCGCGTGCGCCACACTTTGACGCCCTGCTCATCCTTGCCATCCTTGACAACCGTCTTCCTGGTGAGTCCGGATACAGGTAGGGAGGCATCGACACGGGCGGCGAAGGCGCGTAAGTCCTCGCCTGGGCGAATCTTTGGTGCCTCTGGCGTGGGTTCGTTCTTGGCAGGCTGTTTACCGTCGGTACCGTCGTCGAGACCTGACCGTAGCTTCTTGCCCTGTGCAGCGGCCATTAACCGTCTGAACGCCCGAGGTGTGTCGTCGTTGCTGTTCCGTGACTTCGTCCGCTTCTTGGGGACCGTCGATGTCTTCTTGTCCTCCGCCGACGTCTTGTTGTTGGAATTCTTGTCTTTGTTGCCATTCTTGTCCTTGTTCTTGTTTTTTATCCCCACGGGAAGGGGCCGGGCTCGTTGCGTCGGCGGTAATTCATAGCTGATGGAAGTGCCCGGTTAGCCAATGCCCACGGCCAGCTAGGAGGGGGCACTCACTCTCCATCATCCCCCCTCTTTCTCTTGTGCTTGTGAGGCATTGTGATCCGGTAATGCGACGGCTTCGAGTGGTGGTTGTAGGGTTCGTCGAGTGTCCCTAATTTGAGAAAATATTCCGTATGCGCCGTCTATACCTCGCCGGTTGTTGACCGTAACAGACAGAGCACCGAGTCGGGCGCTGCGACAAGTTCAAATTTCGAGAGTTGCGGTGATCCAGGTGGAAGTTGACGGTAAGTTCTGCGCTGCTACTTTTTGGTGGGGCTTGGAGAAAACGGATGCTGGCGGGCGATAAAAAGAAAGAGGCACAGCCCAAGCCATTACATTGCTCGGCCCAGCTACAGACTTTTATCAGTCAATTTAAGGTACAGATGCGCCCACTTGCCCATGACTCCGGCCATTTCTCCACTTACTCCAATCACCTCGCAATTCGACATCCAAGGATCGTTTCGGAGCCGCGAAGACAGAAGAATCGATTTCGCTTCTCTTGAAAAAATCATCCGATGCTCATCTAACCGTTAACCCTGGACACTTGTTTGACGAGCACTCCCGCTCTGGCTTAGACGATAATGACTGCAACCGACCGCTAACCTGGCGAGCACGGCAACGTCGGGTCTTCGGAATCGCTAACCTTGGCATGTCCGTGTCGATAGATGATGAATCGAGAAGAGAGCGTGCCTGAGCCAGAATGTCTCCTGACCATACGGCATTGAAATTATCCGGAGGGACTCGCCCGGCAAATCAATCCAGTGAGCGCCACCATCCAAAGGCTCGACCACTGAGGAAGGCAGGCTTCATCGTCGCTGGCGCAATCGTGTAGGTTCTCTCCTCCTTTGGCCTTTCAGCCCCTAGAAGACCACGTGATGGGACTGATGGGCTCGCAGCACGGTAGCCCTGCTCCCAGTTCTGATCGTCTGGTGCGCTCATCGCCTGGCCACCGGCGTGCTGCCGCAACAGCCTATGCCTCCAATCGAGGCAACCCCGATCCCGTGCCATTCTCACAATGACTTCTGGCGAGAAGTCCCGATCATGTCTGCGCTGCAGGCCGGCTGTATCGGAGTTGAGGCGGATGTCTGGCCATACGAGGGCGAACTCTTCGTGGCCCACAAACGAGACGCTCTCTCCCCCGACCGGACTTTCAGGGGGCTCTACACCGAGCCTCTGGCGCGCAAACTTGAATCAATGAATACACCCCACTCCACACATCCGGGCAGAGAGGCTCGTGGTATCTTCGACGCGGATTCTTCGCAGACCTTGGTTCTACTCGTGGACATCAAGGCTGAACCAGAGACAGCATGGCCCCTTCTGCTCCACGCACTAGAGCCTCTCCGTAACCGAGGCTGGTTGACGTCTACACGAGCCGGAAAAATAGCTACCGGGCCAGTAACGGTGGTCGTAACAGGGAAGATCCCGAGACAGCTTCTTCTTCTGCACGAGGAGGACCACAATACGCCTCATGACATTCTCCTAGACGCCCCACTCTCGGTCCTCGCCGGTAGTCATTACCACTCCAGCAATAACTCGTACTGGGCGAGCGACTCTTTTCCCAAGAAGATAGGCTACGTCTGGTTTGGAAAACTACGGTCCAGCCAGCTCCACCGCGTCAGACAGCATGTCCACGAGGCCCACAGTCGCGGCCTCAAAGCTCGCTACTGGGGTCTTCCGACTTGGCCTCCGACCTTGAGAGACCACGTCTGGACGGCGCTAGTGCAGGAAGGAGTTGACATTATCAACGTGGATAATCTGAAGGGTGTCGCCGAAGCCTGGGAGCAGTTGCGGATACAATAAAGATCCTACGCCCAACTCAGAGATGTACACGCGAGGACCTGGCTCGGGCCGTCAGTTCCCAACGGGTGAGATTCGATCACACCGTTTAGAAGCCATGGGATCGTGCCGGCCCCATTTCACATGGGCGGCGTGTAAGCCGCGTTGTCATGATGTGTGGGCCACGGAAGTCTCGCGGAATTTGTTGCACGCAATAGAACCGGTTAGAATATCTATAAGTACGAAACCAAGCAGGTCTGTATTTTCCGGGGCTGTACTGCTATTACGCATCGCGAGTTTTAGTGAACCCTGACTTCATATACTAAGTACTAGTAAGTAGGTCCATAACTTACAAGTCCACGGCACTTTGTCCTTTACCGTACTTGGGGACCCCGCATTTCATCACCACCCGTCGTTCCACCAACCCCACCACGGTACCACCCCCAACTTGACAACCTCTAGCTATCCCATCATCACCGTGAGCCTCAACCGCCTTGGCTCACGAGCTATGATACCGCTTTCATCATGACCCCCATTCCCTCATCGGGGGATTCTCGTCCAGCCCTCTGCCTCCTAGCCGCTCCGCCTTCTCCGCCAACTCGCCAGGCCCTCAGCGCCGCCTACCGCCAACCCCTCAGCTCCGTCCTTTCGCGTCTTCCGCCGTCGTCGAACCTCGTCATCGCCCTCGCCGCACCTTTCTACCCGCTGCAGTGGCCCTCTCTCCAATCCCTCCTCGCAGGCCTCTATTCTCTCATCGCCACCGTTCAGGCCACCCACACCACATCCAACGACGCCAATGTCACCATCGTGCTCGTCGACCATGAGCGCGGCCGCCAGTATCCGCCCGATCGCGTCGTGCCTTTCAACGACACTACCGTGCTCGACCTCGGCACCTTTGCGTCCGGCCCGCAATGCTGGGGAGATGTATTCCACCCGAGCACTGAGGCCGGCTATGAGCTGCTCTCGACATTCCTCAAGACAGCCGAGCGATTCCAGACATTCCTCCAGAAGCAGCTCATTGCCGTCCCGGGGGGCATCAGCTTGACTACCCGACCCGCCGACGTCGACGTATCTCGTACACAGAAAAGCGACTCGGAGCGCCGGTACAGGAGCGTCGTTCTCGCCGGCACCTTTGACCATTTCCACGTCGGCCACAAGCTGCTTATCCACGCCTCGACCCTGCTCCTCACCCTCCCCGACCTCGAAACAAATCCGCAGCCAGCGTCGGTCATCATAGGCATCTCGGGCGATGCCCTGCTAAAGAACAAGAAGTATGCCTCAGAGCTCGAGCTCTGGCCGGCCCGGGCTCAGTCCGTGCTAGATTTCCTCGCAGCCATACTCTCGTCACCACTGTCCGCCAAGGATCAGGAGACGATCGGGGACGGCGAGGAGGTCCGCGCTCGGTTCTGCGAGGGGCGGATTCTTGTACGATGCGTCAACATCTCGGATGTATACGGCCCGACTATTACGGAGGAGGATATCGATGCCATTATCGTCTCCGCCGAGACAAGGTCCGGCGGTGCGGCCGTCAACAAGAAGCGGGCCGAGCAGGGTTGGCGGGAGCTGGAGCTGTACGAGATTGATGTGCTCAGCCCTGACACCGAAGATGCGGACGGGAACGACGAAGAGGGGAATCCAGCCGCCCCCGGTGACTTCTCAGCAAAGATCAGCAGTACCGATATCCGTCGCCGGATCGCCGAGGCTCGGACACAGGCAGATGGTCAGAAGCATGATTAGAAAGGAGGACGGGACGACCAAAGAGCTAACTACAGTCGCCTGGACGGAGCGCGCAGTCCAGCGTACATTTCTACAAGGGCAAAGTCTCTGGTATGCTTTGAACGGAGTAATGGACGGTATTATACAGTCTCCCGAGCCTGGTATCACTCCCTAGACTCGAGTGCTTTTGTTTTTCATTTTGGTTTTGAGCTGTCTCTCTCCAGGAAAGACAGATTCCTCCTCCTCCTCGTCCTACCAAGAATGCCTACCTTTTTCAATCCCAGATCTGGGAATGGCCCCAGAACAATGACTTACCTCTCCCTTGTTCTACTTGCCTCATTATTTCCCAGCAGCGAGGCACTGATCCGCCACAATGACGAGCAAGGAGAACTTACCTCGTCCCGAGCTTGTTCTTGAGCCCGGACAGCTTTGACTTGTCTTTGGATGGCTCCGCGCGAGCCAGGCACTCGAGGCACTCGTACATGACTTCGGTCGAGACGTAAGGGTCCGTGCCGATCATGGCACCCGAGCAGGGGTTCCCGCCCATCGCAGCCCATTCGCAGAGCCATCGCAGCTGCTGCTGCTGCGCATTCTCGTCCTTTGGCTTCTCACAGTCGCAGGCGAAGACGATGCGTGGCTCGAAGCACATGGTTGCTTGGTGCAGACCTGTGTAGAGAGGATGTGGGCTGGAACTGGGTTAGTTGGGATTGGAAAGGTTGAGTTGGATTGGGAGGCGGTGACACTTGGGCTTCACCGAAAATCAAGTGCCTGACAGAAGGTGATGGAAGCAGAAGCGATGACTGTCTTGAGAGGCCATCGGGTTTTTTCCTTTGATAGGCGAGATTTAGGAAGCTGTATGCGATCATTGTTGCGGTGCTCTTGTACTTGTTGTACTCGAAGGGGGGAACATTCGAGGCGAGGACATCCATGTTTGTTCGAGTGTGGACATATGCTGTGAGAACAACAATGTTCAAGCTCAGGAAGATCCCCACAGGATACTCAGCAAGGGAAATCTGATGTGTCCTGAAAGATCCATCACGGTCGGATATGTTCATCGGGCTTGTAGCCCGAGAGAGTTGATAGTGGCAAGCAACCCCGCAAGGTATCACGGCAGATGCACGTCACCCCATTAACACTGGCTGTATTTGTACCTGTAGTAAATAAGTACCTACAGTTTAACCTTTCCGTCCCGTAATTTCCGGGCTTTCCATCTTCCACTCGTCAACAATCACGCCAATCTACTGTAGACCCCCGCTCGACCTACGCACGCGTAACTAACGTCATCGCCTCTCACACTACACGTCGGCAGTCATGTCTGAAGGAAGAATTGCAACTCTCCACGTAAGAAAGAATGAATTAAACCCGTATATCCCGGTGAGCGGCTCACCTAACGCACAGCCCACGGGGTTAGCCCACCGTTGCGGGCAACCTCCCGCCCTACTCGGCCACCCTCTTCGATGCGAAAGCAGCGGCGGGGCTGACCTTTGAGGACATTGCCAACCACCTCGAGCGCAGCGAGGTAGCCTGTGCCGCCATCTTCTACGGCCAGGCTACTGCCTCCAAGGAAGATATGCGCCGCCTGTCCGAGGTGCTCGCCCTCCCTATGAATGTCCTGGAGAAGCAGATGGTGGGCTTCCCGGACCGCGGCCGCGCCGGCCCCATGCCCCCCGTTGAGCCGCTCATCTACAGACTCTACGAGGTGGTTCAGAACTATGGCTACGCGTACAAGGCCATCCTGAATGAGAAGTTTGGCGATGGCATCATGAGCGCCATCTCGTTCTCCACCAAGGTTGAGAAGGAGGTCGACGAGTCTGGCGCGGCATGGGCCGTCATCACTCTGAGGGGAAAATGGTACGAACCCATGCATTCCGTTTCCAATGTACCTGACGTTTGGAGAACATCATTTCTGATAATCACAGGCTCCCCTTTTCCCGCTTCTAGGATGCTGGCTATAAAATACCGTCGAGTGCGCCGTCCGCTCACCACCCCTTTTCACTCCGAGGGAGGACGCTTGGCCCAGAAGCACCGGGTCAACCGGGAACAGAATAATAATATGTACTGCTGCCATCATTTCCAAATTAAATGCTTGAAACATCTACAACGTGCTCCGTGTCTCACTTTTCTTCCCGAGGGGGTGGCTGAATGCATAACGTCCGAGTGGCTTCTGGGTGGAACAATACTAAGGAGACAATACTAAGCCGTCCTTGCACACCACATCCTCGTGTCCCCCGACAGCAGCACAGATATGTCCCCACTTGAGCCGCACTTTAAAATAGACTAGGACACAGATCCTCGGACATATCTGGGCCTCGCTTGCTCGGTAATGGCCGAACCTTCCCCTTGTCTGTCAAATATTCCAGTGTCACTGTCGTGAAGCCACCGAGGCCCCTTGCCGTGATTTCGCGGAGGCAAAAGGTCATCTAGGCCTCAGCTTGGGCTGTGTACGCCGCCACAATGTCCAACGAACAATATGAGAGGAGTGCATTATCGTTGTGAGATATGGAATGTTCGCCAGTGACTCAATCCTGTTCTTTCCCTACGGTGCTGCTCCCAACTTTGCTATTCTCGGCCCATCCTCAAGTATAAACCACAATCAAGAGCTCTCCCCCCATCCTTGGCCGCGCAACATCAGCGAGAAACTTTACAAGAACACCCAACACAAAAAGACTATATCAGACTCTCTTAAATCCACTCAGACTCATCAGACTCAAGCTTCGCGACGCCGACCACTCAGCATGGCTCCTCCTTCAAAAGCAGCCGCCGCCGCTGCCGCCCGGAACAAGCTCGCCAGAAGCGCTCCCCCGGCGATGGTGCAACCCATAGGCGGCAAAGATACCGCCAAGCCGCCGTCACCGGACGAGAGGTTCTCATTCCACGTCGGCTGCACGGTCATGTAAAGAAGAACAAGAAAAGAAAACGAAATAAACGAATACAACCTCGACATGGTGCGCGCTTCAACGGCAGCACGATGGCCTGGATATAGAAGCAAAGACGACGACTCCACGACTCTTCTTCGACATAAAAATGAGTTCACACACAGGGGGGGGGGGGGGNGGGGGGGGGGGGGGGACACGAGGAGGAAATGGATCTCCAGGCAACAGATGCCGGGCGATTTATGGCTTTTGCTTTGTACTTGTGACTCTACTCCACTGGGACGCTTGTGGAGGATTGGTCCTTTTCTTCTTATATTGTCACTGTAGCATTTCACTAAACATATGGAAGGAGAGTAATGGATGTATTCTGCGAAGCACTGTTGCTCGGATGGAACCCTGATTGGGCGGCCGAGTCTTTGCGAAAATATATATGCTTTTTCTTAGTGGAGTCATCGAAATCAGTGCCTAGGTAGCTATCTATCTTGCTAAAGTTTAATACTAATAGTACACACTGCTGTAGTCTCGTGTAAGTCGTAAACCATGATAGGCATGTCGAGGGTCCAGGGTAAGTTCAGCATCGCCGCTGCCAGCCGACAAGCCGTCTGCGCTCCACTCACCCCCCTGGCCCCGGACACCTTCCCCACCTGAGCGCCGAAGGCGGTGAGCCACATTGTGTGCGGCAGAATTGGGGGGTGGGAGATTTTTCGCTGGCGGGAACTTTTTTTTTTCCCAATGCTCTCTCTCAGGCTGGCTGCTACAAACGGACGACCGCTTTATCTTCTTGCAACTCAAGACCACCACGACAACACCGGGGTTAACTTTCGAGAAGAAAAAATAAAGACAAGAAACCAAAAAGGAAAATTCGACAGACCCACATTATGGTCACCAAGAGCAAACTGCGCCTGGCGATCGCCGCCGAAAAGGGCATCGACTTGAAGAAATTGAAGGAGAAGAGAAAGGCAAAGGCGGCGCGCAAGAAGGCAGAGCAGCAGAAGCGCGGGGCAGACACGAGCGACGAGGAGGAACAGGAGGAGCAGAGGGAGGAGGAGGAGCAGGAGGTGGCGGGAGCGGTCGGTGAGGACGAGTCGGAAGATGAGGAGAGTGACGGAGAGTTTGGCAACGGGGTAAGGAACTTATCGTATTACTTCCAGTCTACTTGTCGTTGACCAAATGGCAGGTAAACCTGGACGGCATTGACGACAGCGACACTTCAGATTCTTCAGTCGACATGGAGGAGCGGATACCCAGGAAGCCCAAGGCTGCGAACGGTACCCAGGAAGACTCGGACGAAGAGGAGGACGACGAAGAGGATGAAGACATCCCTGTCTCCGACCTCGAGGACCTCGACGACGAGGACAAGGAAGACCTCATCCCCCACACCCGCCTCACCATCAACAACACCTCTGCCCTCCGCGCCGCCCTCAACCGCATAGCCCTCCCTACCGACCCCTCCGTCCCCTTTGCCACTCACCAGACCGTCGTCTCCCCCGAGCCCACCGCCGACTCCATCCCCGACGTCTCGGACGACCTGCAGCGCGAGCTGGCCTTCTACTCCCAGTCGCTCGACGCCGTCCGCCGCGGCCGCACCAAGCTCCGCGCAGAGGGCGTGCCCTTCTCCCGCCCCAAGGACTACTTCGCCGAGATGCTCAAGGAGGACGCCCACATGGACAAGGTCAAGGCCAAGCTCGTCGAGGAGGCGTCTGCCAAGAAGGCTGCTGCTGAGGCCCGCAAGCTGCGCGACCTGAAGAAGTTTGGGAAGCAGGTCCAGGTCGCCAAGCTGCAGGAGCGCCAGAAGCAGAAGCGCGAGACCCTCGAGAAGATTAAGACTCTCAAGAGAAGTACGTCCAATTCCTCTCGCTAGTCCTCCCCCTCCGCCTCCCCGCTCCTCCCCCCGCTCCTCCTCCTTCTGCCTCGTCGCCGACAGTACCATGCTGAAAAGAACGTCATTATGCTAACTGGGCTGCCCTCCACCAGAGCGACAAGAATCCGGCGGCGATGTAGGCGCCACCGAAGCCGATCTCTTCGACGTAGCCGTCGACAAGGAACTCGCGGGGTACAACAAATCCAACAACAGGTCGTCCGACCGCTCGGGCCCCGGCCGGGGCGGACCCAACCCCAAACGCCAGAAGAAGAACGAGAAGTACGGATTCGGCGGCAAGAAGCGCCACGCCAAGTCTGGCGACGCCGTGAGCTCGTCCGACCTGAGTGGGTTCGACCCCAAGAAGATGAAAGCCAAGGGCCGGGTGAGCAAGCCGAGGCCGGGGAAGAGCAGGAGGCAGGCTATGGCTGGTCGGTAGGTGCGGGATGGGGTCGTGTTAGCTGGGGGTGGTGTATAACTGTTATGTCGCCGGACAAGGTATTGAATGGTCTTGTTCTACTACGGTGAATGGGACAATCCCTCCAATAAAGAATATAGGCCCTTTGTTTCTATTGTCACATTCACACGATTTTATTTCTGGCTGTAACATGAACGTAACAATAGTGCCTAACAGTGCACGTCATCGCCCATACATATCACTGTTCACGGCTACTAAGAGCAAAGACGAACTCACTTGCATGACGTCGCTAGTCCATTCATCTATGAACTCAAGGGAAAATGTAAGAAGATTCTGAATAGCCCTTACAGTCCCCGCGGGCAGGCTATCGTCTTCTTGGTCATCACCTTCCTCAACTCGAGCCGGCGACCCTCCTCGCCATCCCTCCGCCGGAGGCATGGAAATAAAAAGAATGCCTCCGCTGCGTTCATTGACGTAAGCCACCCCTTCCACTGCCCTTGCTTCCCTTCCCGTTTCTCCAATGTACCGTGCGGTTCGTGTGCCGTCAGAATAGAGGCCCTTCCGGCCAAACCAGGATATATATATATACTGAAAACCATGCGTAAGAAGTGCCTTGGCAAAGTATCGGCCGCGGAACTGCGCCCCCGGCCGAGCCTTTCGGGCTCATGATGTGGAAGCACGAAACAAACTTTGCCCAATTACGATGCCAAATTCCACAGAATAAAGAGAAAAAACAACCGTATACGCCTTAACCCTGTGGTATCGAGAAAATGCGGAAGCACTGATGAAACGCTTTGCTGTGCAATGCAATTCGCAACCGTCCATTCGTATGAGTCGAGGTATCGCAAATGTCGACGATCTGCAGCCCCGAAGCTGGTGTGCCGGTGGGATGCCGTCCTCACTGCGAGGCTGCCACGCACCAGTGGCGGTGGAAAGCCCATGCGCTCTTCTGGCATTCCTTGCTGCAGTACTTGGTGCGTCGACACCGGCGACACTTGGCAAACTGGCGGGTGTACTCTTCCCACTTGCCGCATTGGTAGTAGGCACACTGCCGGATGCCCCCGCGGGTGTCGTCCTTGCGGCACAAGTTCCTCATGACAACGCCCGCCCAGTACTGCATGTCTGTGCTGTGGTACCGCACGGTGAACTTCTCGACGAGCGGGAAGAGATTGAAGTCGTTGGGAAGCAGGTACTCTTCATCCTCCTCCTCCTCCTCGTTGACTTCAACGTATTCCTCCTCGCTAGCGATCGCAAGCTCCTTGTTGATGTTGAGCTTCGGCACCAGGTGGCTCTTCTGGAAGTACGACCGCAAGCCACAGTACTTGGAGACATACGCGAGGAGCTGCAGTGACATGAGCACATCCTCTTCCCTGGGCATGACGGCGAGGAGCTCGGGACTGGGGGTGAAGTGGCGGTCGAGAAGGTACCGTGGCACCGTTGAGTTGGGCAGCGGCGGCTGTGGTGGGCTGACTATGGAAGGGCGGTTAGGTGATAAGCCCATCTGGGGGACGGGAGTCGGCGTGGTGTTGGTCATGGCGCCATCCATCGGGTTTCGGTGCGAGATGTTGAAGGTCCCCGCGTCCGGGTGCGTCTCGGACACGGTTGGTGTGGTCAAATCGAGGGAAGCCTCAGCCAGCATACCCTCGCCATCCGCCATTGTGATGTCCTGGATGCCGACGGCTGACTGCATATCTCCCTCCTCCGTCATCTCAGTATCAGGAGACTCATCGGAGGTGACGCTTTCCCCATTGATATCCTCCGAGGCAGCGGTAGAATTCTGATGGCGAATAGATGGCCGGCGACGGGTCCGGTTAGTAGGGACGGAGTCCGACGTGGCCCGCATGGTGGGTGATCGCAGCTGTGGTGGCTGAAGAGGCGTGGTTGGTGACGTGGGTTGTGAGGCCAACTCGGTAGGGCCGAAGATTGACCCCAGGCGGTCGACCTCACGCACCGGGCGCACGAATCCGTCGACATTCTCCATGGGGGGGATGGAAGCAGCGACGGCAGCGGCGGCAGCCAGGGGCTGAAGATTGTGTCTGGCCCTTGAGGGCGAACCATTCCGCCCTTCGGATGTTCTGAAGCCATGCCGGCGGTGTTGTGTCAGGTAGCTTGCTGTGTCATGGCGAGCGGCACCCCTTGGAGGGAGCAGGGTGGTATCGGGAGCTTGGTTGGAGCCCGGTACAGCAGATGGGCCAGCGACGCTGGAAGAGGGAGATGGATCCATGTCAGATGCATCGACGGAGTGAGATGTACCGGCATCGTCTCGGCGCGCTCGGCGCGCCGATTGTCCCTCCACGGACTTAGCAGGTGTGGCACGCGAGGTGTTGGTGGATGCAGCCTTGGCATGGCATTGGTGGCGGTGGTGATGGTCGCTGATGTGTTTCAACTTGGCTTCCTCAGCCCTCTCCCGGCATTTTTCAATGACCTTGACGTAGTTGTCGAGAATGGTGGCTATGACGGGGACCATGTCAGCCTCGACGACCCTGGTTCGGACGGCCTCGGTGCCGCGGACGCCAATGTTGACGACACACTGGAAGGCGAGATTCCACTTCCACATGCCCATCATATCTTTACTCCGCCCCTGCTTGAGGATGCAGACGAGACGCTCGATGCCTCCATCGACGGTGAGGATGTCGCGGATTCGGGCGGAGGAGGTGGTGAGGTAGGCGAGATGGTTGAGGGAGTTTATGAGCGGCAGGGTCGATGTGCAGTCGAGGGCGCGGCGGTCGTAGAGAGCGGTGGTGATGCCCACGGACGCCTTGTTGACGTTGGGGATGCTGAAGTTGACTTCCCTCATGATGGAGTGATGGACCTCGCAAGCGGCGAGGGCGGGATCAGGGCCAGTGAGTCTAGAGGACGAGGCTCCGCAGGCCCCTGCACGGGGGGACGAAGGAGACGGAGCAGGACGGCCAGAAATGAGGAGACGCGCGTGGCTCTGCCAATCTACTGCCAGATGGGCAGAGATCTGTTGGCCTGTATTTGTAGCGAGATTTGTCGATGTCCTTAGGGTGATGTCGTTTCTGAATGCGGATGGGGAAACGCGACGGTATGGTCGTTAAGGGGAGGCGAATCGACGGGGGCGGCGAATATGTGAGGAGGGCGGCTGGAGGGCGAGAAAAGACGCAGCGAGAGGGCGGCGGAAGAGAAAGAAGTCTATCGCTTGTCGAAGAGAATTCCGACGATTTCTTGATAGATGGAGAGAACGGACAGAGTAAGAGAAAGAGGATGAGAGGGTTGGAGTTGACGAGGAGAAAGAGTTGGCTGGGGGCGGAATCGGTCTGGCGAGCGGTGGTTGTCCGTCTGCGTGTGAGGGTGGATTATCAAGTTTCAGAGCAGGGCTGTGGTTGGCCTAGCTGGGTCTTGGGTCCTGGGTCGCCGCCCTTGGGACTCGCACCCACCAAGGTAAAGGTAGGCCTGGCCTGGTCCTCTGACGGATTTGCGAACGGGAGGTGGGGAGCCAAACGCCTCAGGTCGGTGCAGAGTTCATCTTGAGAATAACTTGGAAGGTCACGACGAGGACGATGACCCAAGATGCGACGACGCAGCACTCTAAGTCCGGGAACGAATACTTTGGTAGTATTAGGTATCTTACTTAAGTTTGTAGCACTTTAATAAGTGAGGTACTATTATCCATGGGTTTGACGAAATTCCTTGGTCGCCTCCTTCCTCGACTTCCTCAGCGCGCGGGCCTTGGGCCTCCCGCCTCGAGCGCCACAGGGGCTGCTACTCACTAAACGTCGCCTGCCTTGCCCCTGTGGAGTGGCAGAGGCCGCTGTGCTTCGGGCGTCGAGTGCACACCTGCAGGAGGCCTTTGCAGCCTGGACGATCTTGGCACGTTGGCGGCGGGGAAGTTGGCCTTGCTTGGATGGTTGGGACATTCCCCGAAATTTGTGTCCCTCAAACCAGCCGCCTGAAAATGAGTGAGTCCAAACTCGCCTTCCACATTTACAGTTCGGAGACTTTGTCTACCTTCGTTGAATACGGCTTCCTGATATTTCATCATGGCTGGCCAGCCTGGCCCAACCAAAGCCGCTTCAATTGGGGTCTTCTTCCCGTCGATCTTGCCAGCCACATGACTTGCCGCATCTATATGCCACTGGTACAGACGTAGAACGTGGCGATATATCAGTACAATTGCTTATTAACTCCAGCCCTAATATTACGGTAGCCATCTTTTATCTGTGCACTCTGATAGTTTCAAAGTTGCATTAATAACAAGACACCTAGGTGTTGATGACTCGTGTTATATCCAAGTGGAAGTAGTGGGATAAGAATTGGTAAAAACACAACCGAGGCATGGAACGGTCATAGTGATGATTTGCAGCAACATTCCGCAACTGCCATCCAACCAGCTTCAGGGGGATTCACCTCCTGAGAATTCATCCTCCGTGGCCCAGCTGGCTAAGGCGTCCGGCTGTTATTCAATATGCAACCGGAAGATCGACAGTTCGATCCTGTCCGGGGGAGATTTCCTTTTTTTTTTGGTTCCCCAGCATTTTTTTGCTTAGTTTGCATTTTGCACCTTTCACTAAAAATGGTTTCCTTTTGGAATTCTTATTTTTAATTCTGTTGTTAAGCTTCTCCACACATCACCACCCACCGCTTTCGCAAATCCTGCCATGCTCCGGCCCCCAACAGGAGCTGAAGGCGCCACAAGGACTTACTATTTTACCACAGTGAGGACCTCGTAGTTAATTGGAGCGCTCCTGGCGGCTGCGGCGCCTGAGCGCGGCTTCTTCGTCTCCCATCCTTTTACGATTGGAGCGCTGGCGTAGTGTAAGTGCCGCATTTGACGCCATGGCGCTTAGGATGGAGGCCGACGACACAGGCCCACCATGGAAGCTCGTTAAGGTGAGCCGTGGAATCCGAGCTATCTAATGGCCCTTCCTCAGAGAGAGATTGAGCAGTGCCAACTGGCCACCCTCAGTCACCGCTAATCTTGGCATGCCGAAAGTACTTCATCCCCACCCATGCTATCACAACCCAAACCCACGCCATAACACCTGTCAGGATAATCAATGCCGGGTAGTAACCCACAATAGGGAGGGTTGGGTCGTCCTCCAGTTCTGGCGGCGCGTACGGCGTCTTGCCGACATCCCATGCCCAGCTCCAGACGTCGAGGCATGAACCCATGCCAACGACAAAAACAATCCACGTCACTACCAGCACCACCCACCCCCACCACTCCGTCTCGCTGTAGTCCCAATCTGAGTCTGGCGGGTGTAGAGATGTCGTGGGAAGGCGGCTGTAGGAGAGAGGCGACTTGACTTGGTGGAAAGACCGTCGGCGCTGCTGCTTCGAGCCCCTGTCTGTAAAATATGAATCTGAGCCGGAGGATATTGGCCGGTCTGGATGCAGGGAATCCGGGACGTGAGGTATGTGTAGTGTTTCGTCTTCGTCTGTCGTGGAATGGTATACTGTCGAGGACTCCCGTTCGCGGGGCTCGGGGGCTCGCGGGCTGCTGGTGGCGGAGGAGACAGAAGAGTTGGTATCAAAACTCGTTTGGCTGACCTTGGCCGCAGGTGCCGGCCGCGGTGTCAGGTCGGCGGTGTGGAGACCAAGCGCATCGTACTGACCCGTACCCTTGGGTGTCGTCGCGTCGGCGTACTCGAGCGCCGAAGGGGAAGCCGCCAGCGTGTCCACTGTCAGCGTGTCCACTGTCAGCGGGCTGCTGTCCTTCCGCTCGCGCTGCGCCCCTCGGCCAAGCAGCGCGACCTTCCTGAGCGAACCCCTACGACGGCGCGTCTTCTGTTGCTGCTGCTGCTGAGTTGCGGTCGCAATGGCGCGGGCACCTGGTGGGAGCGCGGGCGCTTCGCCGTCGTGGTCGGTGCGAATCTTGGAGCCATCGGACGTCTTTATGAAGGGGAGCCGAGAGAGCAGGCCGCCGCCGCCGGCATCACTCTTGCGTGGGGGGTTCGGCGGTGATGACTTCTTGTCATGCTGGTGCTTTTGTGCGTCTCCCATTAGCAGGAGCCGCCAACGAGCCAAGTCGCGGCTTGTAGTCCTCGGTCGTTGCGTCGTATTAAACGGGCAACAGATTGGAAGCAGACAGCGATAGTACGAGCCTACTGACAGCACAGATAATGGAGTCTAATGGGTGGGGCTCGTTGCTAAGGTCAGGGTGGAAGCCGCCTCAGGCAGGGGTCAATCGGTCTAGTTCGCTGGAGCATGTCTCGTGGTTGGCTGGGACGGCAAGTGCCAGGCAGGTACCCTTGGCACCCACAGGCTACTAATCAGTAGGTCCAGTCACCACCACCAACGACGATGCCCATCTCCACGAAGCAACACCGCTCCCACCATCGCAACTTGCGTGTCGCGACAGCTCGTCTTATTGCCTCCCAGACGCCCGAGGCATGAGCCGGTCTGCACTCGTCATCGTGTACCCTTCCTACTCGACGAGATCCACCTAGCATATGGATCCCGCGCCTCCCATGGTCCGCCTTCATAGTCCCGATACCCGCAGGACCACCACCGCAACCACGACCACGACCACCCCGCCCCCGAGCCTCGCCGTCCACGATAGCCCCTCAGCACCGTTCGCAGAACCGATCACGCGCAGTATACCGCACAGCAACTTCCTGGCCCCTCCTTCCGCCATGTCTGGCGATGAGGATCCCGGCGATGGCGCGCCCGCGGCCCCGGCTGCCACGAGCCCGTTCAACTTCCAGACACAGGTCATATCGACTGCTCCAGTAAAGCCGGTGAGTATAGAGTCTTACATGCCCGCCCAGTCTCTCCGCAATACTGATGACTCGTGGGTAGAACATTGGCCAGCGGCGCGGTCATAGATACAAGCACAGCAGTATCTCGACGCAACACCAGATCTTTCAAGAACCCCCTCCACGACCGCCCCCCGTCCTGCCGGCGTCCCTACCCATACCGACCATGAAGGAGGCATGGAAGAGCATGCACAAGGATCAGAGGACTCGCCTGTACTGGAGCCTGTGCCATCTGGCCGTGGCCACATACATTTTCTTCAAGTCGGGAGGTTCACAGGCCACCATGGCGTTATCGCACCTCGTCTTCTTCGACGCCGGCAGCGCCGCCGTCTGCGTTGCCGTCGACGTCCTGGGCAACTTTGAGGTCTGGAAGCGGGGCACCGTCAGGCACCCTTTTGGCCTGGAGAGGGCCGAGGTCCTCACGGGATTTGCCATGTCCGTCTTTCTCCTCTTTGGAGGATTCGATCTTGTTTCCCACAACTTGAAGCACTTCCTCGGGTCGGTGGGTAGCCATGAGGCGCACCATCAACACGGCCACAGCCACGTCTCTTCAGGGTCAATCGATCTCACAGCGTTGGTAGCTATCGCCACTAGTGTCGTTTCGGCCTACGGTCTGAGGAACCACGCTCGGATCGCAAAGGTCATGCGTGTCTCATACCTGGCCGCGCTTCCCAGCATCCTCTCCAACCCTTTCCACTTCCTGACCATATTCTTCTCCGCGCTGATCGCCTTCCTCCCCATGCTATCCATGACATTCTACACATGGCTCGATCGCCTCATCTGCGCCGCCATCTCGCTGGCCATGTTCACCCTTGGCATGCGTCTCGCGGTAGCTCAAGGCCTCATGCTCCTCATGTCGTATGGCGGCCATGGAGGGAACGAGGCGGTTAGCTCTGTGCTGCGGGAGATCGGATCCGATTCCAGCATCACCCGCGTCGAGGATGCACAGTTCTGGCAGGTTCACTATGGCCTGTGCATGGCTAACCTCAAACTGAGCGTGGATAGAGGGTTCGACGAGACTGCTCTCGGCAAGCTCCGCACCCGGATCTCGTCTCTTATACAGAACCGCCTAGGAGAGGGGTATGGAAGCGGTGGAAGAGTTCGTTGGGAGGTCACGCTGCAAACAACCGCGGACCAGATGTCGTGATTTGGCGGGGCTCGACGATATATATACCCATAGACGCGCTAGTATAAGAGTCCCAACCAATTTATATAAGAAGTGTCTTGGCAGGGCCATGTGATGGTTGAGACAAGTCCACGGAGGAAAGCAACGATACTACACGACGCACCCCACACGCGAGTACGTATATCTTGACCCGCCTCTGCCCTGAGCCTTATCTGTGGCCATAAACACCGCTGGAACCACACTGGTCCATGTCTCGAGCCCTGCTACGTGACATGTACAACTGCTGTACGCCCTATATTATCCACGGCAGCAGGCTTTCTCCCCATGGACACGGAGCTACTGAGTTAAACGTTGCCATTCCGATATATGTGTTTCGATGTGATTATTAAACTACTAGTAATTCGTGGCCAAGTCCTTATGCCATGCCTAGTGCCTATTCAAGAAGGTAACCTGACAAGCATGCTTCACCCTCCGTTAATGCCTTCGCGTATTGATAATAAAACTTGAGCGGGGTATATCATCTGCACAAGCAGTTTCTATACTATGAACTTGCTGAGAGGTGGTGAATGGGTAGTGGCCATTCCATTCCACCCGTTTCTCACAAAGAAAACAGCCCAGCCAGATCCATCCTTCAATGGTTCGGGAGGGGAAAATATCGTAGCACAATCGACAACCCAGAAATAAACGCCAGAAACCCTCATATATCTCATGCGGGGAAACTCAGATCCTTGTCAGAGAACTTCGAAACTCAAAAGAGACCCCATCGGCTACGCTCTCTCTCGCCCTCACGCTTCCCGCCAATCCCCCGCCGGTCCCGCTCCTTTCCCTCCAGCTGCCTCAAGCTCTCCATCTTGTCGAGGACGAGCTCGAGAAGCTCCTTGCGGCGGATGACCTCGAGATGATGGCGGATCTTGGGGTCTTCTTTGGCGAACCTCTCGACTTCGGCTTCGGAGAGATGGCGGCCGAGCCGGAGGTCCAGTTCGCGTGGGAAGTTGTAGTAGAATTCGGAGAGGAGCTCGACATTGAGAAACAGAACGGCCGTAGAGGCCAGCTTTGAGGCGGCTGCGTCGAGGAAGACCTCCGGGCAGTAGTACTTGTTCTTGAGGTTAGCGCACTGCTTGGACTTGACGGCCATCAGGCGCATCTTGATAATGTCGGCTCTGTCGCGAAGGAATACCGCCTCGCGGCCTGTAACAGTTAGTTAACGATCTTGGGGTATGCTGGGACATTTGCTCACCTCGGCTGAGAAGCGCGGCACTGAACCCTCCCGCACCACTTCGGCCATCACCCTCGATAACGATGTCTCCTTTCCGTGCCTTGTCGACAAATGCCATGACCTCCTTCAGCTTCCGTCGACCACCGACGGTATTCTCAAGACCTGTCAGGGCAGACTCGCAATCCTTCAGTTCCTTCTTCAGCACCCCTTGCACGTGCTCACGACCATGAGCCCACTCGCGCTCATCAATGTCGACCTCAAATTTGAAAGGTTTGATACAGTTCTCCACCTGGTCACTTGTGCTGTAGTACCTCTCATTAAGGATCGTCGACGTAGCTTCCATGATAGCTTCGCGTGCGAAAGGATGCGACGAAAAGCTCGACTGGCTTACCAGCCTGTCGATCTGCGCCTGGATTGAGGATGCAACAACGGTAGTAGCCAGTCGTCCGACCCCCAGTTTCGTCAAAGCTGATGTTGAAGCGTCAAGCTGTCGACGCCAGTACAGAGAATCCGGGTCTGACCTGGGCAGGTCGGCAATACTGTCGGGCTCGGGCTTGGCGGCAGTGAGATCCTCGATAGGCTTGTTCCAGTACCTAGCCGCCAACAAGTCGAGGACCTTCTGGTCTAACTCGCCCTTGAGCAGCTCGTGCATTTGCGGACGACCGAATCCCTCCGTGAACTGCTTGAAGGAGTGCTTGAAAGCATCGAGGCTTTCGGCAAGATAAGACTCTGCCGAAAGCGGGCGATCGTTGTACTGGACCTTGAACTCATATGTAGCTTCCTCCAACTCCTGCTTGATTGCATCACTGGTGCTCTGAAGGCTAGACGACATTGTCTGCTCCAGAACGTGCATCAGCTTCTTCCGTAATGTGGTGGTACCGACGTCGAGGCCGGCCTCCGGACCGTACTCCAAAGGATGGGAAGAGAAGAATGCGTTTTCTTGCTTGACGATGGTGGATAGCAAGTTGGTTTGGGTGCCTATTTTGAAGAGCCCCTGAGACTGAGGCGCTTTCGAAACGACGCCGACATAGCCTAGCCGCAGAGGGTATTGCTTGTCATTCAACATGGCAGCACCTCGGCGGGGATCAACAAGATCCATCTTGGTGATCACGCCAATGGTACGTTCACCCCTCGGGTCGACTCTGCGAGAGGCCCGAAGAGCTGTCGAGTTGGCGAGATCCACATCGGCAGCTGAGATGGCCAGAATCACATTCGGAGGCTGGATATACTTGTCGCACAGCTCAATGATCTTCTGCTTCAGCTGGAGCGGCTGATTCTGCCCCACCACCTGAATATACCCAGGGAGATCAATCAGTGACAGGTCTGGGACATTTGGCGAGTAGACAGTTAGATGGATAGGATCGTCCGAGACGCATTCACTGTCGGGAACCGCTAGGTTGAGCTCTGTCAGGGTTCTTTGGATCGATGAGAAGTCGGTAATCCGCCTGAGCCCCAAGTCGGGGAACTCGCCATATTCCTCCCTGGATCCTGGCGTGTTGACAAGTGTCAACTCAATTGGCCTCCTCGTGACCATGTTGGAACCCTTGGGCAGAAACTCGTGGCCGACAATCGCCTCCAGCACGGAGCTTTTCCCGGACGATTGAGAGCCAATGACGACGATTGATGGAAGGGTCAGAGTGCTGGACTGGCCAACCTTCTGGAGTATGCTCCGAATCTCAATCATCTTCTTCGTCAACACCATCATCTGGTCGTCTTTTGCAATCTCCTCCGTCTTCCGGGGGTTCTCGTCGTCGGTTTTCTCATATCCGTAAGCTGCAGCCGTAGCACCAGCCGCAACCGCAGCGGCTTTGCTCTGCTTTGGGTCGCCGTCCCCTCCGGGGCCTGACCCTCCAGTGCCGATCTCCTCGTGGATTCGCAATACTTTCTTGAGCCAGTCTGGGACTTCTACCTGCTCCTTTGTATTTTCCCAGCCTTGCCGTGTCTGCTCCGCTACGTCTTTCGCGCCGCCGTAGAGGGTCGATAATGTGTCGGCCACGATGTCTTTTGTCGAGTTGAAGACGCCGACGGCGTATATACCGGCCTCTAGACGCATGGTCAATACCTTTTCTAGACTGAAGAGGGAGGCTCCCTACGGTTTGCTTGATATTGCACCCACGCGAATGTCGCCACGGCTAGGCCTCCAAACAGAGCCGGTATCCTTGCGAACTTGATCACCAGTTTGGGGAGGAACCGGGCGAATGACGCGTTGCGCACGATGACAGCATTGTGGAAGAAGTTGCCGCCGAACCACAATCGTCTCCGAGTTGCCCTGATGGAGGCATCGGCTCGCAGGAGTCCGCCCGTTGGGGATCGATGGATGTGCCGGACGGTGTGGGACGAGCCGCGTCGCGCGGTTGGCCGCACGCCCGCGGTGAGCATGCGCCCACTCATCGTGTCGGATAGTTCGGTTGCGTGATGTTGATGATTCCGCCTGGCCGGCAGCAGGCCTCGATCGCAGGAGGGTTGAGCTGGTCGAGGTGGTCCATGTAGAGATGGCGGATGCTGGGGAAACGGCGTCGGTGGCAAGGTGCGTTACAGATGCACGTGCTTTGAGGCAGAAGAAGCGGACACGATGATAGAACCGGGCCAGAACGGCCGAAATGATTCGAATTCGGGGTGAGTGGATTTTGGCGAGTTTCGACGTTATATTGCCGCCATATCACACTAATACATGGAAATATATCGTTTTCTTACAGTAAGGTTGGTCTCCCCATGGTTGATGCACCGTCGACCGTCGTAGAGATTGAAGTCAGGTGACTCTTCAACAAGCAAGGGTGTTCTGCGTTCTAGGTTGCGAGACGCCATTTCACACCTTGCGGCTGGGTGTCTATCCACTCAATTCTAGTAATAGTGCCGGGTGTGTTCATTGTCAATCCCTGATTCTCCGTGGCGCGTCCATTAGAATGGGGGTTCGTGTATGTACGAGTATCTGTACGGCCCCTACCTCCTGAGGTACCTGACGCACATTGTACAGTCCGTACAGACGTTCTGTACCTGGTAAGGACTTCCTAGTACAAGAAGTACTATGTTAGTACGGACGTATATGTGGCTGGTTTAGCGAGTGGTCCCGCTGCTATCAGCACGTGATTGTAACTCCCAGCGCTGTTATCGCTCAAAAGTGACCGGGAAATTTTTTGGAGTCGCGGGGCGATCAGTTGTGAGGCTCTCGTACTATTCTTTGCCCGACAAGCCCATCTCGTCGCGATGGCCATCCAGAAAAAGCACGGCAAGGGCCGCTTGGACAAGTGGTACAAGCTTGCAAAAGAGAAGGGATACAGAGCCCGAGCCGCTTTCAAGCTTGTTCAATTGAACAAGAAATATGGCTTCTTGGAGAAGAGCAAGGTCCTGCTGGATCTTTGTGCTGCGCCTGGGGTAAGTTCGAGAACAGGCAATTTCTCTGGGACGCATTTACTAACTACGTCGATAGTCATGGTCTCAGGTCGCAGCCGAAGTCATGCCCGTAGGCAGTCTCATTGTCGGCGTTGATTTGTCTCCCATCAAACCGATTCCTCGAGTCATCACCTTCCAGAGCGACATTACCACCGACAAGTGCCGTGCGACTATACGGCAGCACCTTAAGACTTGGAAGGCTGATACCGTCCTGCACGATGGCGCCCCGAACGTCGGTACTGCTTGGGCCCAGGACTCTTTCAACCAGGCCGAGCTAGTTCTGCAGTCTCTGAAGCTGGCCACCGAGTTTCTCATCGAGGGCGGCACGTTCGTGACCAAGGTCTTCAGGTCTAAAGATTACAATCCTCTGCTTTGGGTATTCAACCAGCTCTTCAACAAGGTCGAAGCGACCAAGCCTCCGTCCTCTCGAAATGTCTCGGCCGAAATTTTCGTTGTCTGCCGTGGTTTCAAGGCCCCTAAGCGCATCGACCCGCGCTTCCTGGACCCCAAGTCTGTATTCGCGGAACTTCAGGGCGCTACGCCGAACAATGAGGCAAAGGTCTACAATCCGGAGACGAAGAAGCGGAAGCGTGAGGGTTACGAAGAGGGGGATTACCTTCAGTACAAGGAAACAACGGCCAGCGAGTTTATTCAAACGGCGGATCCTATTGCTATCCTAGGGAGCTACAACAAGCTCTCGTTCAAACAACCCCCCAACGGAGACGTTGCGTTGGCGGCGTTGGACAAGCTCCCAGAAACCACCCAGGAAATCCGGACCTGCTGCGACGATCTAAAGGTACTGGGCCGCAGAGATTTCAAGCTCCTCCTAAAATGGCGGCTCAAAGTCAGAGAGATCTTCGGATTGAGCACAAAGAAAGATGCGAAAAAAGAGGAAGAAGCGGCCGAAGAGGTGGCCGAAGTGGAATCCATGGACGACGAGCTGAAAACGCAAGAGGAGCTTCAGGCAATGAAAGACAGGGAGGATTCTAAAAAGAAGCGGGCGAAACGACGAGAGAACGAGCGCAAACAGCGGGAAATCGTGCGGATGCAAATGAACATGATTTCTCCCATGGATATTGGCATGGAGGAAGCGGGCCCCATGGGAGAAGGCGCCATGTTCTCTCTGAAGAAGATTGACCAGGCGAACGCCCTGAAGCGCCTGGCTCAGGGGAGGATGTCCGTATTGTCGGCCTCTGACCAGAAGAAGGACAGGGACAGCGGCATTGGCTCCTCGCCTGAGTCGGGAGATGACAGCGACGACAGCGATCTGGATCGCCTGGAGGGCGAGCTCGACGCCATGTATAGCCAATACCAGGAGCGCAAGGCGGAGGCCGACGCAAAGTACCGTGCCAAGAAGGCGAGGGAGGAGCACGAGGATGACGAATGGGAGGGCCTGTCCGTCAGTGAACAGTCTCAGCAGAGCGATTCCAGCGACTGGGACGAAGAGGAGGGTGATTCGGATGACGACGATGACGATGGCTCTCACGCCAATGGGCTAATCCGCGATTTGGATGGTGCTGAGGCGAACCAAGGTGGCCTTTCAAGAAAGGCTGCCGCGTTCTTCAACCAGGACATATTCAAGGGCATCGCCGACTCGCTGCCCAACCCAACTGGGGGCAACGCCGAGCCTGTAGCGACTAAGGCTAAGGAGTCCTCTAAGGAGGTCAATGGTCAGTCTGGGAAGGAGAAGAAGTCCGAGGATCAGACAATGTGGGACTCTGATTCTGAAGTTGGCGGTGGAAATGGGCAATTTGAAGTAGTCAAGCGGCCCAAGGAAGATGATGACTGGGAGAAGCACCTAGAGAAAACGGCGGACGGAAAGCCAGGTAAGACAAAACCAACCTATCGACCCTCCATGAAACATGCTGACATGATACCCAGATATTGACATCATCACTGCGGAGGCCATGACGCTGGCTCACCAGCTCGCCACGGGACAGATGACGACGCACGATGCCATTGACGACGCCTTCAACAAACGCACCCTACGTGATCGCGATGGACTGCCCGACTGGTTCATCGATGACGAGACCAAGCACGACAAGCCTCAGAAGCCGACCACCAAAGCTGCCGCCAAGGCGATCCAGGAGAAGATGCGGGCGTACAATGCGCGCCCCATCAAGAAGGTCCGGGAGGCCAAAGCGCGGAAGAAGTTCAAGGCCGCGCAGAGACTGGAGAAGCTGAAGAAGAAGTCGGACGCGCTGGCCAACGACGAGGGCATGACGGAGAAGGAGAAGGCGGATACCATCTCCAGGCTCCTGAGCAAGGCGGCAAAGAAGAAGCCATCGCAGCCGGCCAAGCTGGTCGTGGCCAGGGGTGTGCACAGAGGTGTCAAGGGCCGGCCGCAGGGTGTCAAGGGCCGCTATCGTATCGTGGATCCGAGGATGAAGAAGGAACTGCGGGCTCAGAAGAGGATCGCCCAGCGGAAGAAGCGGTAGGCGCCTTACATGAGACATGGCGTATATCATAGCTGGGGGTCGCTAGGGTACTGGCATAATTCTAAGGCGTTGGTTCTACAGGCGTGCCTAATCCGATGTTTCGAACAAACGTGGTCAAGGGGTAAAACGGTCCACTGAAATCCATGTCATACCTGCAGGGGATTTAACTTCACTCAGACAGGGAGAGGAGTCCTTCAAGTACTGACCAGTAGTTGATGGCCACAACGCAGCCTTCCTCGTTGCTCGACTGTTTCACTTTGTGATACCTTGGGTGAGGGCGACCAGTTAACCTAGAGTGAACACACGGGATACCTCCACATGAGTGGATTGCGCTTACCACATGGCAGGTAAATACAGCATATCTCCGGGGTTGAGCGTCACACGGAGTGGCTTGACGAGTGACGAGAACTCGGTGGCATTGACCTCGGGCACATCGGGATCCCACGTGGCCAAGGGCACAGGTTCCGCATCCTGGTCAACACGCAAGTCCAGGCCTCGACCGGAGCGCGCGTATGTCGCGGGTAGGAGAAGCTTCTCGTTCACACAAGCATGGAAGAGCGGCGGAAGAAGAACAAAGTGCTTCTTGCCGATGACCTGGACGTAGATGTTCTCCATGGGATCGCGGTGCAGGGCGGTGACGGACCTCGAGTTCCCGATCCAGAGATTGATGGCATCGGGATCCTTTTCCAGGGCTATGCGGGCGAAGGGGATGTCCTTCTGGGCATCGGAGAAGAGGGACATGTACTCATTACGGAAGTTATCATTCTCTAACAAGGGAGATGTTCGGGTTAGTGCCTTGTTCTACAGGAAGGGGGGTTGTTGGGTGAGAGGCGAGGTCAGGGGTCGGCTGACGCACGTGTCTGAGCATATCTGACCTCCGCATCTGGAGGAAAGGCTGGGTCCGTCTCCTGGCGTATCACGTAGTCGAGGAACTCTCCGAACGGCTGCTCTTCCTCGCAGGGTTTGGAGATGACAGGGCCATTGTGAGCGGGCGAGAATGTTGGGGCATCGGCGTTGCTGAATCGAGCTCAGCTTCAAGTCTCGGACCACTCCTACCAATATGGCATGCCACGCTATAGCAGTACTGGTACTAGGTAGGTAGATACCAGGTGGACATCCTGCTGCACATACCCGTGAGGCGTCACAGCAACATTGACAGTCTGGCCATGGAGGGCGGATTTGAGGTATTCCGGTGACCACTTGTGGGCTGATGGCCAGGAAGAGGCCCCGCCTCTCACGACAAAAGGCGTGTTGCGGGCAGCAAATCGCATGAACTCGAGCGGACTGGGCTCCTCGTCAAAGTCCTCAACGGCCGGGGTATTGAGGTCGTTGAATGTGGCGATGAGCTCACGCAGAGCGGATTGAGTGCCGGTGGAAGCGCGGGAAGCGGCCATTCCCGCGACGTACCCAGGGTTGAGGTGAGGGTGTACGGAATCGGCGAGATCCGAGAGGGCAAAGGTGGCACGATAGGCGAATGTATCGGACGTCAATATTGTCAGGTACTACGTCTGTAGGTAGGTAATTAACAGTGGCAGTGGCACGAACCGGGTGGCTTGAGGCTTGAGGCTTGAGCCCAGTCGGAGTCGGAGGTTGGTTCCGCCAGGGAAGTCCAGATTCCGGAAAGCCCGTTTCTGCAATCCGGTTCGTGCCGTCATGCCATGTCACATGCTTGGCCTTTGGTTGCCTGTACATAGAGTCCAGGTACCTAGTGCTGCAGGCTGCAGCGCTCCAGCGGCCCGCACAGAGGCTGGAGGAAAGGTTGTGTGTGTGAGGGCGTACACTACCTACGTAATGCTCTGTGGAATTTGTGGAGAATCATCGGGAATCTCGATTCCCACCGGCAGAGACACAGTATTTCAGGTACCTCAGAAGAGGGCTCGACTGGATCCCAATACGGGAGCCAATCCGTGGTCCGTGGTCCGTCAGGCCAAGGCCATTTCAACCTACCTCGCAATTGACGTGCCCTCCCAAATTCCCCATCTCCGCCCTGACGCTGTCAGATGCTACTTTCCACATCCCCCACATATTTACCTGCATTCTTCCCCCCCTTCCGGCGCGGCGCATCTTGTTTGTATGCAATATTCGCTTTCGCCCGTCCCTCAATCGAGTGCCATCCGGCTCATGCTCCAATGCCGTTGACCCTCCCACCTTAACGATCTCCCGTACTCTGTGCGGTTCGTTCAGGCCGACGGTATCCTGAACTAGATGCAGCCTGATGATTTGGTACCTACTGTATCCGCTGCGAGGGTTGGTCTGCCGGGAGAAAGGGTGAGAGAGAATGAAGAAGCTGGCCGATGTTGCGCCACGCCCTGGATGCCCTGTTTGACTGACGATATCCGATCCCGAGCTCTAGAACCACCGAAGCGCCGGTCCTCTCTCCCTCCCATCCGTTGCGCAAGGCCTTCTCCCGCTATGGCCGGTACGCCGCTCGCCATGTTGTCACCACCCTCCTCATCTCGGCCGCCGTGGCCACGATACTCCTCTACCCCATCCCCTTCCTCTTCACCACCGACTTCATCAACGGCGCCTCCAACCTCCCGCACCATGTGTGGACCGTCGCCCAGCCGCTGCCCTACCACACCGTCGTCGAGCCCGACTTCATCATGCGGCCGGTCTGGGTCCACGGGAGTTATATGCAGGCGCTGAGACCAGACCTTCTTGCGTCTGCGCTCGAGATCCAGGACGAACTCTTGGGCATCACCAAAGACTTCGATCCTCGCATGCCCGACCCTCCGCCCCCGCGGCCGGAGGGGGACGATGTGGACTTGACCCCTCGCCAGCGCGATGCGTTGCACGCCATCAATGGCCTCACCAATGAGTCCTGGTTCTTCCACTCCCCGCTCCAGTACTGGAGCTGCTCGCGGGACCGCATCTTGGCCGACAAGGACATAATCACTACCGTCAACGAGAAGAAGACCATGTCGACCTTTGTCAATGTGACCCTGCGCCACTCTGTTGTCTTCAGCGGGAAGCGATTCGAGTACCGTCGCCTGTTGGCCGCAGACGCCCTTGTCATTACCCTCCTCCACCGACGCAACTCTCCTGTTGGCCGTCAGTGGGAGAGAAAGGCGGCAGCCCTGGCCGAGAAGATAGGCGACGAATGGGACGTGTACCCTCCTGGCGGACGTATCACCAACAGCCGCCTATACGAGTTCCAATTCCAGCCTATATCGACGCAGGACACTCTTACCCTCACGCTCGCCTATGGCCTGGCCATAGGCTACTTCGTCATGAGCCTGTTCAAAGTGCGCGCGGTCAAGTCCAAAGTCGGCCTCATGGTCACTGTTGTGACGCAAATTGTATTCGCCATCATGTCGAGTTTTACCGTCTGCGCCGTTTTCAAC
This sequence comes from Hapsidospora chrysogenum ATCC 11550, assembly GCA_000769265.1. Classification (NCBI taxonomy): domain Eukaryota; kingdom Fungi; phylum Ascomycota; class Sordariomycetes; order Hypocreales; family Bionectriaceae; genus Hapsidospora; species Hapsidospora chrysogena. The sequence goes on from JPKY01000021.1 coordinate 120,644, forward strand.
ATTGACCTGTCGCGCATTCCTCAGGCGGCATACCCCCTGGCGATCCTCTCCATGAGCCTCGAAAACATCTTCCGGCTCATAAATGCAGTCATTCTCACGCCCTCGGAGGATAGTACGGCCAGCAGAGTCAGCCATGCTTTTGGCGAGACTGCTCCGGTGGCTCTTGCCAGCACCCTGCAAAACGTCATCATCTTGACCGTCTGCTCGCGCCTGGTATCGCCTGGAGTGTCAGCCTTCTGCATCTTCCTGGCCGTTGCCATCGTTTTTGACGTCTTTTATCTCTCGACCTTCTTTCTAGCCGTCCTGAGCATCGATGTGCGACGGACGGAGCTGAGCGACGCTCTGGCCAAGGCCTCCATGCGCCACCACCGGCACGCCATGGAATCTCGAGGCCGGACCTGGATAGAACAGATGATTCATGGCAAGACGGCATTGTCCACTCGCATTGCCGGGACGTTTGTCATGGTCGGCATGATCGTCATCGTTCAGTGGCACTTCTTCCAGGAGCAGACCATGCTCAACACGACCATTGGCTTCTTCTGGGAATCGGCGTCTCACTTCTTTGGGGCCTCCAAGACGTCTGAGCTAGAGGAGATCAACCAAGCGAGGAGTCCGCCCTCATGGCTGCGTCTGCAGGACCATGAGACGGCGCAGGAACTCATAAGCATCATCAAACCGTCTGCTCACAGCTGCGTGGGACGAGTCTACGACCCTCTCGTCTTGGTGAAGAAAGGCGCAGACAGGAGTTCACGGATCAGGGAGCCCACTCTGCTTCCGGCCTACTACGACTTTATCAACCATCAAATGACCCAGTTTGTCGTCATTGTTGTCGTTGTCGTGGCGGCGCTCCGACTACTCATCAGCTATCTCCTGTATGAAGACGAGGCAAATATGGAGGACGACAGAGATTACGAAGACAGTCCCATACTCTCGATTCAACATCTCCCCGAGGGCCACACTCTCGACATTGCCATGGTGGGGCACTCCAACGAAGGGCACGTCATCTCCGTCGGCCTCGATCGTGTTGTCCGGGTTTGGGACCTGCGGGCAGGTGGATCAAGCTACGCGATACCTTCCGCGGCTGCTGGGAACATTTTTCCTGTTCTCGGCCTAGCGACAGATGATGATTCGAAGTGGTTGGCCATACTGTCGCCTTATCAAGTGGCTTTCTGGAGCCTGGCGGACCGAGTTTGGGGACCTAGCGTAGCGGTGGACCTCTCTTCACATCGTCCCGAGGCTATCTTCTTTGCGCCGAAGCTTCCCAACGATGAGAGGCACCTATTCATTGTGCGGCGGAACGGCACGGTCACAGAGCTGTTTGGCCAAGAGAGCAGCGGCACTGAAGACTCCGTCATCTGGGAGAGTCCTCTTCTTTGCGCGGAGCCACTGGTTAGTAGAGGTAAGTCAATGACAACTTACATTTGGCAAGCTACACCTGCTAACACCGGAGCCGCCTGACAGGCAACGCTCAGGTGCCCGCACGACTGTACGTGGTGGCGGCATCGAAGAAAGGGGGTCTCTACGTGGCTTCCCGGACGAGGAATGGGTGGCAGTCGCGTGAAATAACAGACCCGGCGCTGGAGCGACAAAAGCCCCACCAAATCCTGGCAATGCCCTCCCTGGGCCTGTTCCTTATTGCGACGTTGACTCGTGTCCATGTCTTCAGTGTAGAGACCTGCGAGGTGGTACACACGATCGAGACGCAGAAGATGAGGCCACGCTCGCTCCAGTGCGCCTACTCGACTCAGAGAATATCTCATATCGAATTCCCGGCCATAACGTCGTCGACCGTGTCATATGTGGAGGCCGAATCTGGCGATTGTATCCTGCACACCTTCACTCCGCCAGAGGACGTGGACTCTATCTGCCTGCAAGGTCCCTCTGGTGCCACGGACGGCGAGGGCTGCGAATGGTCAGCAGCCAATGTGACGAAACGGCGGGTGCGGAACCCGGGACACTACTGCATCCTGTCCGACGGAAGCGCCGCGGGAATTCGGTGCAAAAAGGCACCGGAGGCAGAAAGCCCGGCGGCATGCGGAGAGGGCGGAGAGGGTCTTCGCAAAAGATTCTCGTCACGCGGCGCCGTGAAGAGCAAACCAATTGAATGGGAGGTGTGGACGATATCGCCCGGACTCCGGACGGGCACCGACGAGGAGCAACCCCTGTTCATGAAGGGCGAGCAGCCGAGTCACCTGCTAATCTCCGATCTGGGCCCCAAGGTGAGGGTCGGGCTCATGTCATTCGCCGTCTCGTTTGGAAACGTGATCAAACTGGTGACGGTGGGCGGTCCGGAGAGATTTGATGTCAGTCCCGAGGAGACGGGGCACGAGGGCTTCATGAGCCTGGCGAGTCGGCGGCGCAAAGGAGGGGGAAGCAACTCCTGGCGGCCAAGGACGTGGAGTTGAGGATTGCGAGGCCAGTACGCCGCGGCGCAAGGATGTTTTCTCCCCCAACTCCCAACAACCCCCCCCCCCCCCCCCCCCCCCCCCCCCAACCCCTCTCACATTTTTTTCGTTTTCTTCTTTTTCTGGATTAGTGAAGCAAACCCCCCCTTTCAGAGGCTAACGACGTTATGGATGAGTTGCCTATTATGGCGCTTTTTAATTAGGAGGACACGGCGCAGGATAGATTTATGGAGAAAAGGCGACTCGATACAGGATGGTTATTATCATTGTTTTGGGATATGCAGTATACCTCAACTCATTATGTGTAGGACTACAGACTACTAAAAGTAATTACTATAGGCACCTAAGTATGGAAGTCGGCGGCGCTGCCGGGGTTATAGACTGACTGACATGCCGGATTAGAGACTGCGGAACATAGGTAGATGTGCTCGTCGGGTTTGGTGATACGGGCGTGTGACCCGTCTTCGACTGGGAGGTGATTGGGGATGTGCACCATGAGACGGTAGTAGTCTATGGGAGTTGTTAGGGAGCGCTCGTGTCTTACAAGATGCCGCGGGCGCTATGATGGCACGGGTGTTGCCACGAGGAAGAGGGGCGGGGCAACGCGGGCTGCTGGTGCGCGTCGTGCCTCGTGGGCGGCTGGCATGTGGGCCGACGGAAGACAATGGCGGCTGCAAGCCACATTATGTATAGGTATGTCTTGGTTTATTATCGTGTTGCGACTAATAATTAATTAGTCCTTCCCTTCCTTTTTGTTTGGCGCTGGTAATGTGGGCTATATGTGGCGTCCTGTACCGCGCGTAAGTAAGCACCTACTACTTACCTATGTATGGTTACATACCGAGTCGTAATATAGGAGCACGTCGTGTACCTACTCGCACATCATTGTCTACCCGCATGGTGAATGGGATGGCATGATACTAGAAAGCTGGTAGACCAGCATGGCTCTGTTGTGGCTCGCGCAGGAAGGTGGTCGCGTCTCATGCGGCCTGGGTTCGAGATTGCCAGCACAGCAAAATACAAACGCGCGGCGTGGCCCAATATAATGGCGGCAATGGGTGTTGTCAAAATCCGGGAGGCTGGGTATGAGGTTATGCGTAATAGGTGCCTCGGCGGAGGCGGGTGGCGGGTGGCGGATGGCGGATGGCGATGGCCAGATATCCCAACGGCGGCCTTGGATCAAAGGGCCAAAATCCAATAATTCTGCACTACCTAGTACTGCAGTACCTGTACCTCGTTGATGATGACGGTGTGATGATTGGAGGTTAGGGCCGTGCTTGCCTTCTTCCACTGGGTGGTTCCTTCCTCTTCAAATGGTCGAGGTGTGAATGATGTGCGGATCCAGAGACGGAACGTTCCGGCGAGGTTTCAGGTCTGTCTGACCTGCCCGACTCCGTGTCTTAACCTTAGCCGACGACATGTGTCCTCTCCGTCTGTCCCATTACGGGCACTTGACAGCGAAGATATGATGCCTCCGACGATGATGCAGGGCTGGGCTCGCAATGTCGTCTCGCGTCGTGGGCTGCCAGCGCCCAAGCGTCATCCACAGGAGCAGATGACACTGACAGACCGCACCCTGGTCGGTTCATCCTCCATGGTATGCTGCTGCTGATACTGGCAGGGGCCTACCGCCTGCTGGCCAGTCCAGACCAGACCAGATCCCCATAGGCGCGGAGTCGAGGACAGGACAAGGTAAGGCAAGCTTCCGTGCCGTTCGGCCCGCCGACGTTTTGGGCTGAACTTTTTCGCGTTGCTTTAGCTGCCGTCGGCGCGTCCATCGACTAGGCAGCCCTGGACTGGCTGTCGCTCTCTGCCGCCCACTCCACGTCCCGCGTCCCCAAGGTACCTTAACTTCGTCACTGGACAAGTCATCGTGCAGCAACTCCCGATCGCACAGCATCTCCCTCTTGGGACTTGTCGAGCACTCAATTGACCCATTGGCTGCCACGGAACGCCGAGACAGACCTCTGCTGTGAGAGAGTGAGAGTGAGTTGAGTGACCGTGTGGCAGCAGAGCCCAAGGTCCTAATTACGCGCCAGCGAACAGACCAACGCGTATCCGTATCGCGTGCAGCATCGCCCAACGACGAACGGACCTGCATACTGTCCACCAAGACCTACCTATTACATAGTACCTGGTACTCTACCTGCATCAACACCTGCAGCTTCTGCCCAGGCTAGCGCAGCACCAGCTTCACGGCAGACCTCTCGATTCGACAGTGGGCCCCATCGGAATCCCCTCGGACTCCTGGAGGCTCTCTGGGTCCCTTCACCGCTTCCATCTTCAACGGGTGTCTCCAGTTCGCCGCATCCCCCCTAATACGCCTACATACGCCCCGGGACCCAGGCTGCTCGCCGCTCGCTTCGCCGGCGGTGCAGTGTACAAAGTATACTGCATCCTCATCGTCAGGCTGGCCTCCCACGTCCCTCCTGAAAGAGACCCATATCCCTTTTTGGTCCCGACGCTGCTTCCCACACCCGACGACGCCATTTGGTTCGAAACCCACGAAAGCACCGCGACATCATGCCCTTGCCTCGGATTCCGTCCTTGACCTAGTTCTCGCCTTCTTGCCTTGCTCCACCACTTCTCTCCCTGGGCCTCCACATACTCTCACTTACGTCTGTTCTGGCTTGTCTGCCGTACGCTCGTTGAACCACCCCAGACTACGCTGTCGATTCCCGTTAGCAGGTGCGTTTGCCTGCTGCCTCCAGGATTTGTCTCTGCAAGACTTGCATGCTTTCATGCTTCCTGCTTGTCCTTGATCCCAATTGGGTGGTTTGTGGGCTGACAGCTTCTCCTTGCAGGCCTGGACTGTCCTCCTTCGCCCAGGAATCCCTCGTTTTCCTGCTCCAGCCATTGCGCTCCACGACCTAGGCAAGAACAGCGCGAGAACACATGTAGCGACAGTCGAGCCGTCACTCTTTCTCTCTCGCTCGTTGCTGACCTCCCTACACCATACCCGCTCCCGCAAACGCCTTGCCTGCTATCCGAAAGACCCAATCACGTCCCGCCAGCTGTCAGGCCCATCCTGCAGCTTGCATCTTTTTCTCGAGCGGAACTTCTGGTGACGCCAAGTCTCCTCGTTTCTCCTGCCAGGTGCTAGGTTCCATATGTGAGGCTATCCTACGACACATTGGTCTCCTAACCTGCATGGCAGCGCCTTCTCATTGACGTCACTGCTCCTGCCTCTGAACCCGTCCACGCCGGAGCTCGAACAGAGATCCGCTCTCCCGACACACCGAATACACTCGCTCAACCGTCCGACGCGTACTTCCGAGCTCAGTCTGCGGCAGGCAGCTGTACGCCGGCCGCATGGCGTCTTCCGAGGTGGATCAGAAATTCCTTGGCAGGCTGGCCAAGGCCGTCGAGAATGACAACCCCTTACTCTCGGCCATGCTCTTCAAGATCCTCGGCCTGTCCCTGAGTCTGGCCGAGCAGCTTGTCGCAGCCCGTAGGGAACGGCGACCGCAGGGCGAACCTACACCGACGGCCCTCAGGCGGATTCTTCACATCCTGTGGTTGTCTCGGGAAGGTCTCGTCATGCTCCACCAATATGTCATACCCATGGTGGGCAACTATGTCGAGCTCAAGGTTCTCGCCTACAAGCTCCGCGCGAGCTTCCACCACATCTTCGTCCTCTTCCACAACAACCCGCCCGTGTCCAACATGGCGAATCTGACGCCCGAAATCCTGGCTGCTTCGACACCGCCCACAACCGGCAGGGGTAAGAACGATGCCGACGAGAGGGATCTGCCTTCACGATCTTCGTCGATTCAGCCAACCCACCCAATGGAGGGTGGGCCGGTTATGCCTCCTCCCGGTTTCGAGATCAACGTGGCATCTTTACCACCGTCATGGCTGCTTCCATGGAGTGACTACCTCCCGATAGCACACGCGCACTTCAAGGACGCCGTCGAGCTGGCCGACAAGCTCCTGTGGGGCTCCCATTCCCTGCGCCTATCCGTCAAGACCGAGTACGCTGCCTTCCTCTACGAGTGTGTCCACGACGCCGAGGGCAGCCGGAGGCTGGCTAAAGCCAGCATAGCGGAAGCCTACGACGCCTCTGAGGGCATGACGGACGACATGTTCCGCGACACGTGCGAGCTCGTCACTGTACTCGGCAAGATGATGAAACGAGGGTTGAGCTCCAGCGGGACGCTCCGAAGCAAGGGCAAAGCTCCCGAGCATAGTCTGACCCCGCGAGCCACTCCTCCGGCGGGAATGCAAAATCCGATATGAAGCATGGGAGAGCGGCATCTACATGACGGAGCGGCCTGAATCCCCTCCATTACGGGCGGACTGCCGAACGGCAATCGCTCTGTCGGGTACTTGATATCCTGACACGAGGCCTGATTATTAGCTCTTCGACGATGGGCGCCGCGGCTCCCCAGCGCGATATACGAAGCGAATATCGCCAGCCACGAAACAGCCACATGAAAACAGCTACAGTGAAACAGCCACAAGCATAGCGATAGTTTTGGATTTGCTTCCTCCCCCCCCCCCCCCCCCCCCCCCCCCCCCCCCCCCACCAGCGCTCTCGCATTGTACCCTTAATGTACCACCGGCAACTCTCAGGATTCTATTGGCCCAACCCCCATGTGAACTGGCCACATCGCCCTTCGATTCTTTAGCGGATCTTGTCTTGATACCCACCGTCTTGGAGTTATCTACGTTTATTTATTTTTTTCTTTTCTCTTGGCATTTTGGTGTCCGTTGTCTTGGTAGACACGAGTCCATCTAATACTCGGCGGGGGTTCGTTGGTTACCCTAGTGGCGGGACAACTGGGGACGGCGTCTGAGTGCGGGTCGGCCACTTATAGAATGTTTGGGGTAGGGGAATGGCGAAATCGTTTGTGTTTTTGGGGAGGTAGCAACGGCTTGTCACACCTTCACTGGCGTTTTTGGTGAGAGGAGATCTTTGTATGTTAGATTCAGCGGTTTAAGAGGTCAATAACCTGGTGTCGCCAACGATGAGATCCATAAAGTGAGCCAACCGGCTACATTTTGGCACAGGGCTTCGCAGTACTCGTACATCCCGAACGACCCTCATTCCGAGATCTCTGAGGCATCGCAAGCCCCGGCGATCCCCCTTCACAGCTCGGTCGGTTGGCTCATTCACTCCATGGCCTCATGCTTCGGGATCACCCAGATTCTCCTGATCAACACCCCCAACCCAGCTCTCCACCATCTCCCTCCCCACCCCAACCTCCCGCCGCCTCTGCCGCTCCCTCCTCCGCCGCTCACTCTCCTCCTCCTCCTCGTCTGCCCTCGCACACCTGTTCCGTATGACATGCAGCGGCACCATGCGCCCGGTCACGTTGTAAAAGTTGGCCTGCATCTCGAGCCACCTGGCCCGCTTGTACCGGCTTTCCACAGTGGCGAGAATATCGCAGTCGCGCTGGCTGAAGCACGCGTCTGGCTGCGGCTGTCCCGACGAGGAGGATGATGATGAAGGCGGGTAGAGTGCTGCGTGGATGTGGCGCTGGAGGTAGCGCTTCTGGCGGCGGCGTTCTTTTTCCTCTGCCTCTTCTTTGTTTCTTTCTTGTTCGTCCTCGTGGTAGGCTGATCCGGCGTGGCTGAGCTCGGACTCATCTTCCTCAGAGGAGTTGTCCGGGGAGGGCTCCTCACCAGAGAGTATGGCGGCACCTGCTGTATCGGTGGTTCTGGAGGCGGCGCGGGATTTGGCGAGCTTGTTCTCTGTGGCGAGGCGACTGCTGTGGTGCTGGCCCTTGTGCCACCTGTGCGTGTCCTCCTTGCTCTGCTTCTTCTTCTTCTTCTTCTTGGACTGCTCTTCTTCTTTCTGCCCGGTGGTACCGTCTTCGTCCTCCTTGTCAATGTCCTGCTTATGCGGCAGATCCTTGATGACCTTCCACCGGGCCTGGACGTCTTTCTTCCCACGGTGCAACACCTTCGCAATCTCAGCCCATGTAGGAGTTTGACCCTGTTGACTACTGTTCTCCTTCATGCCCCGAAGGATGTAGTCCTCGGAGAGGGACCAGCCTCCGGGCTCTTCGCTGCCGGATGCCGCCGCCGGAGGGGTACTAGCGCCGCCGGTGGTAGTGGTGGTGGTGGTGGTGGTGGCGGCGGCCTCGTCTGTTTCTGTCTCCGTCTGGCCACCATGGGAGGACTCGGTACCAGTGGGCTGGGCGAGGGAGGTCTCTAACTGGTTTTCTGCCTTGGCCTTGGCCTTCTTCTTCTTCTTCCCCTGCGATACCTTCTGCTGCCCCTCGGAAGGTGATGCGTTGTCGGTGCCAAGATCAGCGCTGGATTTCTGAGAGCTGGACTCTTCGGTGGCAGCGTGCTTCTTCAGACATCTCTTCTTGTCGCAGTCATCAGCACGGTCCTTCTTCTGCTTGTGCTTCTTGCATGTCCCGGGTACATCTGAGTCTCCACATCCCTCTGATGATGACGAGGTCTGGTTGTTGGATGACGCGGCCGAGTCTTCAGACTTGGACTCCCCGTCTCCAGGGCTGGACTCCTCGTCCTGGGACGTAGCCTCTTCCGATACCGCCTCTCTCACCTTTGTACTAGCAGCCTGCCTAGCAGACACGGCCGGATTGGTTACCGGCATCGCGTTGGATAGGGAGACTTGGGATCTGTGGGGGGAGAGGTGTGGCTCATCGAGTCCTGATCGATCGGAATTTTCTCAATGTTGACGAGTCCACTTTGGTGTGTAGTGTGATCTAGCTATTCAGCGTAGGTGTGTGAATCTGTGTCTGTACGTGGGCTATGGTTTATCTGTGTGCAGCCGCAGGGCAGTGAAGGTGAGGATGTGGTGAACTAAGGATCGGTGGTGGGCAACGCTCCGCAGACGCCCAGAGTCTCCAAACAGTGGCTCTCTGGTAGGCCTATGATGTGTTGGGCGAATGATGCGAGCGGTGGGCGCTGTTCAATTGTTGCTATTTCAGGTCCGGTTGGCTGGTCGAAGAAAGAGTCACAGGAAATTTGAAAGATCTGCTCGCCAGCATGAGGTGTTGACGACGGTGTTTGCTGCTTGCTGCTGCTTGCTGCTGCTGCTGCTGCTGCTGCTGCTGCTGCTGTTATCAGAGAGTGAGCGAGTCGTAAGAGTACTCGACGGGGATCCGTGATGTTTGGCACTTACATCCACCTTGGGGTTAGCTCCAGGGCGGGAATGAGGGATACTGAAACGTGAAGTAGAGAATAAAAAGAGAAGGATTTGTGCTCGCACGAGGCCAATCTCCCTGTGAGTAATAGTGGGTGCCTGGGGGTGTTGAGCAGCTGTTCAGCCCGATCTTGGGCATTGCGAACAGCTGCCAAAGAGATTTTTGCCCGTGAGTCATCTCAGAGAGACTTCCAGGTGGGTTGAATAAGTATTGTTAGAGAAAACTGGGTGAGTGAATCAGTCTGGCAATCCCACATATGTAGCTAGGCAGGGAGAATCAACCCTCGCTGAGCCTCGTCGGCCATGCTCTGTGCCGCCTGTCACTAGGCTGTATCTCCCCTCGGAAATCCAATGATGACCAGTTAGTTGACCTCGTGAGCTTGTCCAACTGAGGACTTGTATGGCGAATCAACCAGTCTAGCTGAGATGTACCAGGTAGTCAGTTGACCTCCCTTTATGTTGTCTCCAAGGGTCGAAGCCGGTCTGCGATTCGCTTGTTTGTACAGCTCAGGGAAGGCTCCAACCGAGCATGTTCCGTTTATTCCGTTTATCTTTGAGGTTTGAGGTTAGAGACAGTAGAGCCAGTAGATTCGAGGGGTGGTGGGATCGGGGGTTTCGTTGCCTACCTTATCTTGACGTGATGCCCAAGCAACATGGAAGTCCGAGCTGTACGAGTAACACCATGACGACACCGTGTGTATACCTACATTGGGCACACAGTGTCGCTGACCCACTCCGATCTCCAGTTCCGGCTCCGGCTCCGGCCGTCCGTCCGTCTCCAGGTTTTCTCACCATCGACTTCATCGACGACCTCGGAACTAGACGCCCAAGACCAGATACTGAGCCATAGAGAATTCGCGGACTCACCCCGACCATGTCCTCCGACGACTCTGAGCGGCTGCCGCCACTGCCGCCGCAGTACCAAAGGGCCATTGAGCTCATCGACAGCGCTCACGCCGAGGACCCGAACCTCGTCGACGGGCCCGACGGCCCCAAGACGCTGGCCTACGAGCTGCACTATGCTCGGAAGATGACCAGGTGGCTCGCCCGGCGCCGCCCCGACGCCTCGCCTGTCCTCCAGGTCGCCTGCCGGGCCCAGCACTTCCGGAGGTAAATCATGCCATCCATCCATCGACCCATCCATCTATCTCATGACAGTAGGTACATAGAACTCACATGAGGGCTTACACGTCACCAGATGGGAACTTCCCCGAAGCAGCTTCCCCACCGGCCGCGCCGGCTACCTCACCTGGCGCGCAAAGCAAAAATCCCTCGCCGCCTCGCGCGTGGCCGAGCTACTCGCCTCACCCTCGGTCGAACCCGCCATCCCCCAGGAGGACCGGGATCGCGTGGCCGCCCTGATCCGCAAGGAGGCCTTGGCCACCAACGAGGAGACCCAGGCGCTCGAGGACGTCGCGTGCCTCGTCTTCCTCGACGACCAGTTCGACGACTTTGAGCGCAGGGCTGGCCTGGACGAGGACAAGATGGTCGGCATCCTGCGCAAGACGTGGGGCAAGATGTCGGAGCCGGGGAGGCAGCTTGCGCTGGCCATGGACCTGAGCGATAGGGCCACGGCGTTGATCGGGAAAGCGCTGGAGTCTTAATGAAGACAGATATGTCATTCTCGTGGGAGTCGCACAGTCTGGTTCCATGCCCTGCGAGTGACATTCGTAAACAAGGGGCCGGCCATTCGCCGCTGCTTCGTCGTTGAGACTTGACAAGTTAGCAATATGCGTCTGAAGGCACGATTTACTCACATACCACCACCACAGCTGCCCGAGTTCCCCCAGAGTAATATCCCTCAGATCTAGGACCTGACTGTCGGCTCGTCCATTAATTGAATTGCCCGACAAATATCCTTCAAGCCCCAATGCCCGCAGCAGGGCCCACCGTCTCGCCCCGCACCCCCCAGATCCGAGAGATCGACTATCCTCGGGACAATGCAGACCGAGGGGCTCCGTATAAGACCCTGGCCCTGGCATCGTGCTTTCGCGCCTACACATCTTGCCCTTTGATGGCGCGCCTGGGAAGTCCTCTAAGCCTCGTCGGCTGATCAACTAATTGCCAGCAACTAGTCCCACCATGATTCCCTCTCCTGCCAAACCAGCAGGCGAAGCCTCGACGCCCTATCCCGTGAAACCACCGCTCAACACCCTCATATCAGCCCATGACTTCGAACTCGTCGCCTCCCAGACCTTCCAGCCAAAGGCCTGGGCTTTCGTGTCCTCCGCGGCCACGGACCTCCACACCAAGACGCGCAATGCCACCGCCTACGCCAACATTGGCCTCCGCCCACGGGGTCTCCGCGACGTCTCCCGCGTCGATCTGAGCACCACCATGCTCGGCCACAGCATCCGAGCCCCCATGTTCTGCGGCCCCGTGGCCATGGCGGCTCTGGTCCACGAGCAAGGGGAGAAGGATATTGGCCGCGCCTGCAAGCAGGCCGGCATCGCGCAGTGCGTCTCGACCAGCGCCTCTTACTCCATCGACGACATCTCCGCCGCGATAGATGCCCATCAGTTGCCCCACGACGCCGACGGCAGACCCCACCACGTCCCCAGGTTCTTCCAGCTCTACGTCGACAAGCAGCGCGATAATTCCCGCCGCCTCCTCCAGCGTGCCCGGGACGCCGGGGCCTCAGCCATCTTCCTCACCATTGACGCGCCCGTCCCCGGCAAGCGCGAGGCCGACGAAAGGATCCAGTCGGACGAGACGCTGCACTCGGGCATGTCAGGCGCCGCGCCGGCCAACGACTCCAAGGGCGGGGCCCTGGGCCGTACCATGGGCGGATACATCGACGCCTCCGTCTCGTGGGCCGACATCCCCTGGCTCCGAAGCTGCATCCCCGGTCTGCCCATCGTCCTCAAGGGCGTCCAGACCAGCGAGGACGCCGTCGCCGCCATGGAGGCCGGCGTCGACGCCATAGTCGTATCTAACCATGGCGGCCGCAGCCTCGACACCTCGCCGCCCACTGTCATGGTCCTGCTCGAACTGCGCCGCAATTGCCCCGACGTGTTCCGGTCGATGGAGGTCTTTGTGGATGGCGGCATTACTCGAGGCACCGATATCTTCAAGGCTCTCTGCTTGGGTGCACGGGCCGTCGGTCTGGGTCGAGGGACGCTCTATGCCCTCAACTACGGCCACGAGGGTGTAGCCCGGTACATAGAAAGTGAGTACTCCCGCCCCTCCTTCCTCCTTCCATCAGCCTCCTCTCGCTGCCACGGGCGTATTCTGACGCATACTCCACACCAGTACTGAGAGACGAGCTCGAGACCACCATGAAGATGTGCGGTGTTACCTCGCTGGATCAGTTACACCCGGGATACCTGAACACGCTCGACGTGGAGCACAGAATCCCCATTTTAGACCAGTCATCACTCCCGCGGCATGTAAAGAGTAGGCTCTAGGTGGCGATCTGTATGTACGTGTATCTCGCCCAAAATCCACTCACCACAGCGTGTCTTCTTTGTAGTTTCCTCATGCACTTCCCTGGCGGTGGGTGAGAAGACTCCGCAGCCGCGGACGCAGCCAGGCCCAATTGGCCCTACGGTAGGGATGCACCTTGCCAAGTCTGATCCATGTCCGAGTAGTGTCGGTTGAAGGTTCAGTCGAGGGACCTTGGACGTCCCATCGGCCAGGCGGCGTTTCGACTGAGACAAGTGTTGGTGTCGCTTGAGACAAATACGTCGACGCCCCCGCTCCTCGACAGCTTTCGGCCAAGTGCATACCACCACTTCGTAGTATGTGCTTCCGCCGGAGAGCCAGAATGGGGGGTTCGGCACTCCCCCCGTATATCACGCTGGCGGAGCTACAATTACTTATGTAGTGGTTTAGTTGACGAGAGTGCTCCGGCTGCTGCTTGACCACTGCGCAATGTCGGGCACAGACAGGCAGGGTTATATTGCTTGATTGGGAGATGTGAGAAGCACTCAAACAGCGGGAGAGGGCCGGCTGTATTACCACCGGCTGTTCGCCATGGCAAGCCGACCAGGGGTATGAGGGTATGATAGTCTCATTGGGTTGGTAGAGATGCTGGCAGGTAGCAGCCGTTGACGACCAGCTTCAGCTTCAGCGCTTCCCACATTGGATATATCCGTACCTAGGTTTAGAGGGAGAAGCTAGCGACTGCATCAGGGAATCGCTGTTTCTGTTAGTTATTAGCTGGTCTCCAAATGAATGTTTGCCATTCTGTTCGATTGCGAGACCGGGTCATGCCTACTAAGCGTACTTCCTCCGGTCGCTCGTATTGAGACTTCCCGGCTCTCACGCCAACTGTCAGAATACAGTTGCCGCAACAAGCCCCTTCCATATGTGTAGAGCCGTGAGCAATTCCACTTAGAGAAGGATAGAGAGGGCGGTCAGAGAGATTGCCGGCCAGCGAACGAAGTCCTGTGGCGCCGGAGCAACTCCAGCGATTTTCCTCTCCTGGTCTCGCTCATCGCTCGAGCTTCTGGCCATGCTGCATCTCCATCCTCATGTGTACGAATCATGGTGCCCACAGGGTGCTGCTGGCAAGATCAACATTGTTGCCCTGTGTATTCCAGAAGCCAACAACGTTGCGATCCATCCTCCCCTCCCCCCAGGTTGCAGGGATAAGCGCTTCGGCTGCTGGCCTGCGGCAAGGCGCAGGAACGTGTTGGCCGGTGGGTCTCGAGGGGGATTCATCATTCACTATCCGTATACGAGTACGTCCGTACTCGTACATGCTGCATTTTGCCCTGGGCTTCCTAGCAACCAGCCAGTCGCGCGTGATGCCGAATATGGCATCAACGGCCCCTGTCGAGCTGAAAAAGGGGCCGGGGTCGTGCCCGGGAGAGGGTCTGGTTCGCCGAGAGGGAGGGTTGAATGCCCGAAAGCGTGGTAGATGGCGGCCGCTAGTCGCTGATCTGCCTGATACATTCAGGGATCCGCGGCCGCAAACCGGCAAGACATCTCCATAGGAGAATACCTGGTAAGTACAGTCTACTACACTTGCTGCAATGACCAAGTCGCATGTACTTTGTACCGATCGCGATGAGATGCGTTGACGAGGATGGACTGTCGTCTATGCACAGTCGTTCCCAGTCTTGTGCAGTAGTTCTGACAACTAGAGCCGAGGGTATGATAATCCAAGCGATCTCTAGGTACGCGCTTTTGCCTCTTGTCTGCGAATTCAACGCGTGGGGCCTCGGATAATATTAGGCGCTGTTGGCGGGCGGCTGGCTAATTGGGTGGGCGTGTGGTGTGTCCGTAGTCCGTACAGAAGAACGAGTTGGTGTTGTTATTCTAACAAATATTATACCGGTGGGCCGGATCCTGTCATTCAGCCAGAAAGCCACCATATTATTTCCAGTTTGGTGAACGGCGTCCCACGCGGCCACGCCGGCGTTGGCAGCTGATTTGTGAACTTGGCCCTATACCTACCTGGTACATACTGTACCTTGGGTAAATCAGCGATTGTGGCAAGCTCGGACTGGGGACAGGCATAAAAACGTGGCAGCTAAAAGCGGGTTGCATGATGCGCAGTGGCAGCAAGCAAGCAGACACCCGTGCGCCACCGGCCGGCTTTATTCTCAGACCCGGGGCGGGAGAAGGTGGTTTTGCTGAAGAACCTGCACAGTCTGGCGTGCTTCAAGGAGGCTCATCCTGTACTGAGTACGTACTCGTAAGTGCTTTCAGACATGCCGGTGCAGAAAGCGGTCTGTCTAGGTACTGCGTCGAGCAGTCGACTCAATGGAGTCAAGACTCAAGAGGGCGCCTAGTAGGAGGGGAGGAGACGTGAGCGCTATGCGGCCCGGTTGGACGTGGGTACTCGTACATACTCGTACAAGTAGGCACTCTAGCATTCCAACCTCGAGGCCAGCGCGTTTGGATCGCATCTGGTGCGGACCGTGCGGTGGCAGGTGTGGTCAAGCAAAATGGGAAGCAGGCGGTGGGGATCTATGATCTATCTGGATTCTGGAAGTGGGCGGAAACGGGACACGGGAATCCAAACTTCACAATCCCCTGAACCTTGCTCCTTCGGAAGGTACGGGCTACGGACTAGGTAGGAACGACCTACCGGTACAGCATCTCCAACTCTAAAGGTAAGTACGGCCTTACTACTAGTACTACTACTACTACTACTAGTAGTAGTGCTTTACGCACACTTTGGCCTTCTCCAACTTTTGCAGTGCTGAGTAAATGATGACGTGACTTGCTGTGCGCGGTGCGCCTGCCTCCCTCCGGGTTTGCTGACTTGCTCTTGCCCCATCTCAGCTCGTCTGGGGTGTCGTATCTGGAACACGCAGTACTACTAGTACTTGCTACGTACTTAGGTACTACTACTATTAGTAGTACTACTCGTAGTACCTTACTGTACCTCACGGGGTTACACAAGGCAGGTACGACCCAGGTGCGCAAGGTATACTACTAGTACTAACCTACGACGTACTGCCGGTGCCGGGATCCCAACAGGGATGTCAGATCCGAGATCAACCCCTTGCCCATGTCCCATGCCCCATGTCCCATGCCCCATGTCCTGGTCAGCCACGCCGCATCACTTTTCCAACAAAGTCCTCTACACGTCGTTACATGCCCTTCTACCATCGCATTTAACCGACCTAGGAAAACCCCCTTTCGCTTCCTCGCAGCCGTCGGTTGTCCGCATCACACCAATGGCATTATGGGATCATGGGATATCCATCCACCGTGCATCCAGGTCTCAGCAGTCAGCACCATATCAGTACTACATTACTAAGGTATCGTAAGTATCCCCTTGGGAGCGTACTCAGCGTAGGTAGCCTTGGGCCCGTGGCCCCCACAATACAAGGGGGAGTACAGTCCGCAGGTGAGCCAACCCAAGACAAAACCGCGCAGCCCGGCCACGCCTAACGTCTACGAGTACTCCTGTGCTGGTGCGATTTCCGCAGCCACTCCTCTTGGTTTGGCCCCCTGGCCCCCTGTTGTCTTCGAACCCACCCGTCGAGTCGATGACGCTGCGGTAGGCAAGGCTCGGCTTTTGAAGACTGCCCGGGCACGAGTACATCCGTAATCGCTACTCCGTACCAGGTACCCGAAGTCTGTCGGCTGGCTGAGCCACACGAGCTAGCCGCGGAGGATGGGCCCGAGCTAGCCTCATTGCCTTGGGCCCGCCTCTCAGAGCCTCACAGGAGAGGTCTGGGTTTGGGGGGTGGGGACACTGACAGGAGCAGTACCTACTGAACCTGCGGCGCCGGGCTGTCCGACTGTCAACGTGGACCTCGCGTGCCTCCCCGCGAGCAGGCACAGATCTACGAGTACGCCGTACCCGTTCTCTGCGCCCCCATGTCCGCGCAACTCCGTGCTCTTCTGCTGTAGTCCCTCGCCAATCTCGCGTTAAGGGTCAACTCGCCATCACATTCTCACATACGTGTGATCCGCGGATGATTACCCATGATTCAGAATTCCAGACCAGCAGAAGGACCCGGTCAGGGCTCAGGCAGCCTCATGAT
The DNA here is from genome assembly GCA_000769265.1 of Hapsidospora chrysogenum ATCC 11550. Taxonomy (NCBI): domain Eukaryota; kingdom Fungi; phylum Ascomycota; class Sordariomycetes; order Hypocreales; family Bionectriaceae; genus Hapsidospora; species Hapsidospora chrysogena. Next base: position 137,623 of record JPKY01000021.1, read on the forward strand.
TCATCAGCCCGACGCCCAGGACTGCTTCTCCAAGTCCCGGCCCGGCGGTGGACTCCGATACCCTCGGAGAGGAACCGGCCTCCCAGGACCTCAGCGAGCCAGTATGTACCGGCTGAAAGATGAGACCACTGTTGCCCACCACAAGCAGGTCACCCAACAAACATTCCCAGCCCGCGTGTCAGATGTGTTCGACCTACGGAAAGTAGTTTATCGGCACCGACTGCCCCGACGGGGCTCCCACTCGTTCATCCCCCGCCCGCCCACATGGTTTAATACACTGGGGCCACTTACTGTACCGCGTCAAGTCTCGCTAAATAAGCTGTCGACGTATAGGCCAGCTGCGTCTAATCTACCGTCGCTCCACTCTCCACCAGTCATACGTGATGCCTTCTACGTGTTCAATGAACCCTGTCCTGCCCTGTCCAGTCAGGCAACCCAGCAGCAGCCCACTCAACATCGCACGCCACACCCCTCCCCCCCTTTTCGGGGAGTCGATGTCGGCATTCTCGCTCTAGTCGACGCCCGCCTCTAGATGCGGTTGGGTGATATGTATAAACCGTTGAGTTTTCCACACGATTCAACCCCTGTCCCTGAAGTCGGATCGTCGTCGAGCTTAGGCGCCGTTGTGCCGTTACTCTAAACTCCATTCCCCATTCCCACCCGTCACCCTACTTACTAGTCATCGTCTCCCCCCTGAACCGAACCAGTCAACCTCCTGCCGCGAATTGCTCATATCAAGTCAAATACCCGTCGTCGAATCCGGCACAGGCCTGCCAAGTGCCAACTACCTGGAAGAGACGCGGCTTAGGGCCAGAAACTATATACAGGATACTACTTCACCAGATACTGGGCCGTCCCAGAACCCAGGACATCATACCTCACAATCAGCCCGAGCTGCGGCGCGCCCCATCCCCAAGAGTACACCCGGACCAGACGAAACGCGCACTTAGCTGGACCAACAACTAACTGACCCAATCTATCCGATCCGCTAACGCACCAAGACCGACCCCTCCGCGCTCGTCCGCAGCTAGTTTTGAACGCCACAACATCCCCCTTTCGAGGACCCCTCGTTCAGACCATGGTCGGCCTGGTATACGATACCTGGGTACCTTGATACGGAATAACTCGCGAACCCTCCATCCTCGAGTGTCTGGAGCGCCCGATCATCGAGATGTCGGTGCCCTTTACTCATGTAAGCTTTTGCCATCTTCTTCTTCCTCTTGCTCTTGTTCCCCGGCCTCAAGAAGAAGCAAAGTGTTACCTGTGGATTTCTGACTACTTGTCCTCCTTGACAAACAGCCTTTTCAAGAGAATCAGTTCGACATCTTCGAATGGTACCCCCAATTCCAGTCGTGCCAGCGCCACTTCCTTGAGCATGCCCAGTACAGCAGTGACGTCCAGGCCGTCGCCGCCTTTGTGAACATCAAGCTCCCCTGCCAAAAACACACGTCCTCGGACTCCCGGGCAGCGGCAACAGTAGCAGCCATCGGCCAAGAGCAGCAGCAACAGCAACAACAGCAACCACTCAAGAGCAGTCCGATAGCTGACGCCTCCGCCTCTACCGCCCTTCTCATCCCTTACATCCGCCGCCTCGTGGCCACGGCCTTCGACTCGCCCGCCGTTCTTCACGGTTTCTTCGGCGACGATTGGCCGGGTGGCATTGGGCCCATCCACGAGACCGAGCGTCGCAACTACCTCTTCGCTGCCAAGTCAGACACTTGGCTCTCGGTCAAGAACAGCTACGACATGGAAGATGGTCAGGCGGTGCCCTTCCTCCGCCCGCTACGGGACGTCACGCTAGACGAGATCCAAGCTGCGGAAGCCGGGTGGAGCGGGTGGCTGGCAATGCAGGACTGGATGCTCGGACCTCGCGACCCGGACTCGGACGAGAGGGCAACGGGCGGGCCCTTTGCGCCGGGGGCCAAGGGCCGGCGAAACTAAAGAGGTGAAAGCAGGGCTCGGGGTTAGGATTTAGAAGTGGCTTTCCCCTTTATTCAGGAATGTTGCCATCCAAGAGGGACACATACCGATCATGACTTGACGAAGGACCGCCATTGCATCTAGAGGGGAACGTATCAGGATCTCTCGGGCTGCGGGACAGAAACGGGAGAGTAGGGAGGCTGGTACATGAGCGTAGAAAGCATGGGTACAGCGGCACCGGTAAACAGATGGGCAGGCGGAACTCGGGCCGCAGAACCATATTTCTATATATAAAGAGAGAGGCAGTGGGGAACAATTCGGGAAGATATAAAGTCATATACTGGGCATCAAGCGTCGCGGATGTATACTATTATGCTTAAGCCAGACGGATTCTGTTTCTTCTGGCAACTACAGTACGCCAAAGAACGTCCGTTTATTGCGAACTGAGAATAAGTTCGAGAGCGTGCCACTTGCTTATCACTATATGCCTGGGTCCTGTATTCCTTGCTTTCTGCAATATGTCTAGGCATGTACCCCCTTTTTACCTGTTACGTGGTGGCGGAGCGGATATTTCTTGCTTATTGCGACACGTTTCGAGTTGGTTTAGCTATCTATTCGAGGCAGCCATTTAAGGGAAGGCGGACAGCGGAAGAGCTTTGCCAGGCCGTTGCCGAATAGACGTGGTCCTATTGGGTCCAATCCTTTCATTTGCCATGGATATCAAGATTATAATTATCTACTCGACGTATGGATACAACTCGTTTTTTAAAAGACGCTACGATACTCCGGCATCAGATACTCCATCATTTAAAATGAAGATCACACAGCGTAGTTAGCAAATAACGGACTCCATAGTTTTCGAAACAGCTGATTTCATAACCACTGCCCGACCCCTTGCCCCATGGCGGTCCGACCTGTTGGGGTCGATGGATAGGAATAACTGACTCAGTACTTTGTATACAACACGACGAACCCCTAACCCATAATCCACGGCCCATCATGTACTGCTACATGTCTCTCAAGTTCCAGACCAGCCGAAAGGTCGCACCCCCCAGCCCCAACCACCACCCACGCACCCAAACAAACGTCCCGTCGAGATCGCCAAGAGAAATGCCCTGATAAAACTGAAATGGCATCTCCCAAAGCTTGTTTCTAAGACAACGCCCCGTTCCGTTCTTCCATGGCCAGACGACGACGACGACGCATAGAGAGAGAGAGAGAAAGAAAAGAAATAATACATTCGTCTTGACGCCTAGGCCGTCGTCCCCTTCCATTTCCACCTTAAACGCCGAGAAATGCAATAAAAAAGGCGGCGAAGCGCCTTTTCCCCTTTTGCCCTACCGCAGATAGCAGGTAACCCGGCCGTTAAAAAAAAAAGATTCGACCAGACTCTGGTCACTATATATGTATATATCAAAAAGAAAAAGGGTCGAGCGGTCCATAGACTGGATGAGCCGCCTCGCGACTAGCGCTCGACAAATACTGTGTCTGTGGCCTTTGCTAGGTGTACTTAGAGACCACTGCTCTGAACCATGGCCACGACACTCCCTTCGGCCCATCATGTCTAGAGGCAGAAATCTTAGCAGGGAACTAGTTGAGGAACCCCTTGCACGCTGGTGTGCCGCAGAGACAAGGGATGCGGTCCAGGCTGCCGATTTCCCGCTCGAATTTGTAGTCGTACGTCAGCTCTTCATCTAGAACAGAAGTTAGCATGGTCATCCTTCGCTCCGCATGAATAATCTCTCTCGGGGAACTTACTCATGGCAATGTCACGCAAAGCATAAATGACAATGCGCTTGCTGCCTTCGACCTTGATGATCTTGGCAGTACAGTTGGGCATGCAACTGTGATTGATGAAGCGTGCTATGCCTCCCTTCTTGGTTGCGTCCACCACTGTGCTGTCGTCGATGCGGAACAGGTAGCTGCTGCCGATGCCGCTCTTGAGGTATCGCTTCTCCCGGATCTCGGCGACCTGCTGACGGACCACCTCGCCCACGTACTCAATAATCATGTCGTCCTTGGCAATGTTCTCCATGGCGTACAGGCCCCAATTGTGGATGGCCGACCGGGCGAACTTGACGGGCTTCTTCCGCTTCTTAAGCTGGTTGAACTTGAACACGTCCGAGTCCTGGCCTAGCGTCTTCTTCTGGTCGTTGAGGTCAGCTACGTATCGGCGGTTAGTCGCGCGGTTCGCACGCGAGTTCGTCTTGGTCATGATCTTCTCTGCCGCCAGTTTGGCGGTATCCGCAGGTCCCGAGTCCTTGCCGCGCTTGCCGCGAGCCTCGCGCTCCTCCCGCGCCTTCTGCACCTTGATGTGATGGGGCAAGTACTTGGATTTCTCTGAGTTGAGAATCTTCTTGACCCCTTCCGTGCGGGCACATCCGGTCGGGTTCGGCACGTAGTACCCATCGATGGAGATGGGTTTGCTGAGGCTGCGGCCGCTCGAGTTGAGCTCGCGGACCCGGTTCCGCTTCCAAAGCCATAGCTCGGGATCGCCAATCTCCACGATGCCGAACTTCTTTTGCAGCCTGGTCAAGTCTGGAGCATCCTTGGCCCCCAGAATCAGGTCATGCAGGGCAGCAATATCCGGTACGAACCCATCGGGAAGATCCAGAGCTCGCACCATAGGCTCCGTCGCCAGACGTTTCTCGTCATACTCCTCGGACACGACTTCGGTGGGGACGGGCGGCTCCTCCTTTGTCGGCAGTACTGTCTCCACCTCTTCCACTTTACTGACTTCCTCTGCCTTGGCTTCAGCTTCTTGCTGTTTCACAGCCTCGCGTTCTTCAAAGAGCTGCTTCTTCGTCAACTTCTTGGACTTCGCTGGCTTCTTCTTGGCGCCCTTTGCCGAAGCCGGCAGAGGCGTCTGTGAGCGGGACATGCCGCTCTCTTGTTCGGTCTCGGCACCAGGCGTGATGTCCTCCGTCGCTTCGCGGTCTCGGAGGTCGTTCTCGATGCGGCGGATCTTGACACCAAAAATTTCCCCATCGGACCTCTTCGGCCGTTTGAACGCAGTCTCCACGGAAGCTTCCAGTTTGCGCTTCTTGGATAAAGGCCCTGGAGCCAAACTCACGTCCGTCATGGAATCATCCTCACCCGGTCCCCATGAGCCGAAGTCATCCTTGGAGGCTTCGTCGTCTGTGCTCATGCGACTTTGTGGCCGTGAAATGGGCTCCTCGCTGTCTCTGGCAGCCAGCGCTCGGATGTCGCTGTCCTCTTCCGACTCGACATCACTATCCATGCTCTTGAGACGATGGTGCAAGGAACGGAAGGTCTGGCGCTTCTCGGGAACACGCTTCCTCGCAAACGGATCGACGAATGTACCGCGGTGGGATTGACTGCTGGCCTTTGCTTTCCGTATCCTTGGAAGCGCGTTGACAGCCTTGGGTTGGAGCTTCGACCGACCGGTTCGACGTTCGATGGGGTCCGCCCGAGGGTTAGGTGTCCCGACGCGGGAGCTATCGTCGCCATCGTCCTGAAAGAAATCATCCTCGGTATCCTCTCCCTTGTCGATATTAAGACTCCTTCTCTTAGCAGCATGGTTCGCAGGGGCGAGGAAATCTTCGAGCGTAGGGGCGGCCACCTGGGTCCTTATATGGCGAATCAGGTGCTCCATCATCTCCCGACGGACGACCTGAACGGCTTCCATCACGGGATCAAAGTTCCTTGCCCGCTGTCTCCTTTCTTCCTCGAGATCAGCCTCTTCCTCGCGCCGTCTGCGCTCTCTCTCGTCATCTCTGGGACGAGGAGCCGGCCGATGGGTGCGCTCTGGGCTGCGGCTAAACGGTCGGTGTTGCATCGAAGGCCGGTCGACTCGGGGCAGGCAGAGCTGCATGGAGAGGTCGTAATTGAAGAATTCCGTGTGGTTAACTGCACGAAAACATCGTTCCGCCTCTGATCGGCCAGTAAAGTTGTTGCCAAACACGATGTAGTACCCAGTCCTGTCCAGACGGATATCCTCAAAGGCGTAGTTCTTCAACCGCCTCTTCATATGGGGCACAATGCTGGTGAGATAGGGTACGCTGTCGGTGGGGACGAAGATATACGGGTCGTTCGCAAGCTGCGTTGACAGACTCGGTCCTTCGACGGCTCCCGGGTGAGCTCGTGGGCGCGTGGGGACGGTCGGTGGTGGCTGGCCGGGAGCCGACGCTTGTCTCTGGGCCGCCGGCCCTTTTGGCGCTGTAGGCGGGGGTCTCACGAAGCCCGCTGCGGTCGTCGACTTGGGACCGGTGGGTGGACCCTTGGGCGCGGACGCGATCGCCTGTGCTTGTCTCGCTTGCTCCTGCTTCTGTCTATCCCTCCGAAGATGTTCCTCGAGCATGCGTCGGCTTCTACGGCCTTCGGGATCATACTCTACTCGAACCATATCCGCGCCCACTTTGAGGCCCCGCGTCCGGACAGCTTTGCGCGCAGCATCAATCGCGGTAACAGGTGGCCGGTCTGGACGCTTGGAATCCCGGTAGCGGATCGTCGCAAAGCCCAAGTAGCTCCCGGTATCAGGGTGCATCTTGTTGCTACTCTCGGCAATCTCACCAAAGGTAGCAAACACAGCCGTCACCTTGTTAAAGGGCATCAGAGGATTGTATCTTGTGACGACGATCTGCGTTGGGGGTCCTGGGCCAATTGACGTCTTGGGGTCGTAGGGATAGGGTCGGATGTTGTCGGGTGCGGGCCGCAGTCGCGCCTTGGGCAGATAATAATCGGTATTGATGTATCCCAGACGACCGCCGGGCTTGGCCAGCCGAGGGTCGGAAGGGGGGGTGTCATCGTCCTATTCCACATATTAGCTCTTGAGTTCAGACACAGGACACGACGATCCCCCCCCCCCTTCCAAGTGGGAGTAAATATATTATATGTACGTACCAACCCGAATTCCTTGTATACCGGCTTCGCAGATCGGCTCACACTCTTATTACGGAGTCGTTCGAGGAGTGGATCAAACGTGCATTTGAGGCCCTTGACAGATGGGAGAGGGTCCAGCGCAGGGACGCGTTCGATTGTGGTGGTGTTATTAGAGACGTCATTTGTCACGGAGGTATGGGCGGTCCGAGATATTTGCTTCGCGGCGAGGTCGCTTGACGCGGAGGGAGGCATCTCGGCCTTCGGGGGTCCGGCGGGGGCGGACGATGATGGCGAGTCTTTCGAGAGTGTGGGTGTGGTGCTCGCCGTGGGATGGCGAGATGTCGTAGAGGTCGCGGCAGCTCGCGCGCTGAAGACAGATGATGCCGTGCTGGCGTGCGAGCTGGAGGAGTCGACTGTGCCCGGAATGTCACCTATTGGAGACTCGTTCTCATCGACGCGAGGTTGAAAATGACTATTTGCGGTGTCTGATGAGATGCGACTGTGAGATGACGCGATACCATTCGAACGCGCATCTGAGACTGCAGGATGATCTCGCGATGGGTCAATGCCGTTAGTCTTGGGCCTTGACCTGTCCCGGTCGCCCCGACCCTCGGCCTCTGCCCTGACCTTGGGTGCGGTAGGGAAGAACTGCGCGAAGCCCGGGGCAGAGGGAGGGCGAGTCATCGTGGTCGATGGGCTCTTGCTATCTGTCCCACCGCGCTCCAATCATGATATTCTCGCGCTGGGACAGGCGCCGTTCGGGTTCTGAAGCGGGTTGATTGAACCGGCGGCCGCGGCGCTGGCACGCGCTCGTGCAAAGCCCACGCGAAAGAGGAGCTGGCGATTGAGGAGCGCTGCAGCGCCCGGCTGCGGTCATTCAAGGTGGTGCGGAAAGTGCCTAGATGACGCGTGAAAAGGGCGGGGAATGAGAGTACGCCTGTGTCGCGATGCGCGCCGTGTGTGCGAGGAGCAGAATTGACGTGTTGGGGGTGAGGGCAGAGCAGCTTTGAAAATAGGACGCGGTGGCAGAAGTGAGAAGTGAACCTGGAAGCCAAAAGGGCGGTTCGAGCGTTGGGCAGGCAGGTGGTGTCCGTCCTTGCACTACTTGCATTATTACGTGCACAAGCTCCAGCACAAGCCGCTCAGTTCTGCGCCAGTGTTTTAGCGGGTAACCACGGCCAGCCACTCAATGGTCGGTCTCCAGCCACAATATCCTTGTGCACGGGCCATCGAAGTTTGTCAAGCTGTGGCGTCGTTTGCACACTACAGGTACTACTAACATACAAGTACCTACTATGTTAGTAGCAGTCTCTCGTGCAGGTACGGACGTAGTCTCCTCATCCAAACACACTCCAACTCAAGCACTGTTGTTAACAGTCCGAGCAATACTACTAACTACTCCTGACCCATATCAATAAATCAGGCAACTTGGAGCAAACAGGTATCCTCATGGAGTTCATCCGCCCGACCATCATGAACAGAGCGCTACGGCTTGCCCCAACCGCAATCCAGCAGAAATCTTTGTTTACGAAGAGTAAAGTCAGCTCGTTACCCATTCTCATAAAGTACAAATGACGATTCAAGTCTTGCTATTTTCCTCTAATACTGCACAGAAATTAACTCCCGGTGATGAATCAGAGCCGTTGGAATCTTGTGCTCGTCCCATCCAGCGGACTCATACTATCAAGCAAACTCATATTCCAAACCCAAGAACGCCTAGCACCGCTCCTGCTCATCGGAGTCGAGGAGCCAGCCGTAAATCCCAACGCCTGTAATTTCAGAAACGGGGGCCCTAGTCGTAGAGGTCGAGCTTCAGCTCAAACTCTTCCTCTTCTTCATCTTCTGGCAGGACGGGGCAGCTCATTGGAGGTAGTTCCTCGTCATCCTCCTCTTGATCAAAGATGCACATGAACTGAGGGCGAGGGCTCCCCACATGAGCGGCACCCCCTCCGATCCCGGCACGGCGGGCTCGCGCAGGCGTAATGGTAAGGTCCAGGTCATCATCTCGGAGCACTGGGGTCTTGGTGGTCCGCCCGGGGAGTGAAGACGGGCTCTGTGCTCGCGAATGTACCACGGAGGAGGCCGACCTCCCTCTATTATACCCGAGAGTAGTCCTTGAGGCAGCCTCGGCGGTGCCATTTCCAGCGGACTGGGTTTTGGTCACATGCTGCACCGACTTGGAAGCCCTGTGTCGCGGAATGATGGAGCCCAAAGGCCGCCGTGCAGGAGCTGGGGCTGGGTTTGGCCGAGCAAACGGCTTATTCTGCGTGTCCGAGGGAATAGACAAGGCCGATGCAGCCTTCCTTGCCCTGATTGTCGACGGCTGTTTCTGAGGCCCGGTTCCTCTGACCTTCCTGGCCATCTTCGCTTCAGCAACTTCTGGCGGGTCAGGCTTCTTCGTAAGGAGTCTGTTCGTCACAGGCACATTGGCAATGTTCCAATCCAGCTCGGCCAAGTCCCTCTCGTTCCTCTCGATTGCCTTCTCCATGACGGCCTTCATCTCGTCATTAAACTTCTTGTCTTGTCGTGATACTCCGTTGTCATCGACGGGGTTGATGAAATGCTGATAATAGCCGCGAAACAGGTTTTCCTTCTTCAGGCCCTCCATCGACAGGCCTCCAGGCGGGAGAAGGTCCGATTCGTACGGGAGGTCGACTGGCCTCGGTGGCGCGTACTCGGGCTCCTCGCCAATATCGTGGGTTTCTTCCTGGTCGCTCTTCACCGCTATCTGAAGCGAGGACTTGGGCTTGGCTTTCTGGGCTGTCGGCTGCCTCATCTGCGTCCTCTCGAGTTCTTTGACCATGCCCTTGACACCACCCGTCTGTCCCGTTCTGGCTTTGGCATTCGTCGTCTTCGCACCAAGTGGTGCTCGGGTCCGTTGCTCTGGAAATTTCACGCGTCAGCATGCCTATTCACGACCTCTACGCACGGGCTAACTTACCCATCGGAGTCACCATCCCCTTGCCCTTGGTCATCAAGATCTTATCATTGCCGCCGGCAGCTCTTGGTCCCTTGAGGCCGGTCTTACCAGCAAAGGCAGTGGGGATATTTTCATCGTTCTGGCCCAACTTGAGCGGTGTCTTGGGATATCGAGCGCCCGGCGTCTTCGGTTGTTGCTTCGTCGGAACCTGGTGGCTGTGCACCAGGTTCTCCTGATCGCGATGCGCGGCCAACATGGTTCCGCAGGCAGATGGGGGTACCGAATTCTCGTTGTCTTGGCTCTGTTGTGCGATGCGATCGTTATTTCCTTCTGTTCTTGTTGCTTCTGAGTTCAGGTGAGGAACCCACAAATGGAGGTTGTTGATAAACGTTGCTGGTCGTGTTGGTGGGGCAACCGACCCTTCAGTACCTAGGTACCTACCCTACCTTAGGTTCAAGTGGGAAAGCGCGGGGGCGTCCAGGTACGAGTACTTGTACAGGTTGAAAGCCGCACAAGCCACAGGCGGCGTTGTCTGCTGCCGTGGACCCCATGGTGGAGGGGCACCCAAGGTACCGACTTCTCCCCCACTCGCATCCCTTTTCCCTAGACCTCATCATCCTCCCAGCTCCGCGATATCGCAAACACAACCTCGTCAGCCGTTGCATCTTCCGCGTCTTTCAAGATACCCGACGAGTACTCGTCTCACATTACAATCAATAACTCAAAATGGATCGCATCAAGGAGGTAAGTTCCCGCACCGAACGCCACCAAACCTTAGCCCCGTTTGCCGTGGAGGGGTAAGCCCGACGGAAGCTAACGATGCTGCCAGAAAATGAACTCACTCCGCCTGGAGGCCGACGAGGCCGCGGCCAAGAACGAGGAGCTCCAGGCGAAGGTCAAGGAGCTGGAGCAGGACAACCTTTCCAAGGAGCAGGAAATCACCTCGCTGAAGCACAAGAACGACGTCTTGGAAGCTGAGAACGAGAAGCTCGAGACCTCCATCAAGGACTTCAAGAAGGCCGCCGCCGAGGGTGAGCAGCACGGTACCCAGAATGAGACGCTGCAGCGGCGTCTGCAGCTGCTCGAGGAGGAGGCCGAGGAGGCTGACAAGACGCTCCGCGAGGCAAACGAGAAGTACGTGGTTCGCATGGATTCCCGGGCTGGCTGCCTTTACCCTGGCTTTACGCTGACCACCATCATCACGAAACAGGCTCCGACAAACCGACGTCAAGGCCGGACACTTCGAGCGCAAGGTGCAGGCCCTCGAGCAAGAACGCGATCAGTGGGAGCAGAAGTACGAGGAGATGGCGAAGAAGCACTCGACGCTCCAGAAGGAGCTGGACGATCTCCAGCAGGAGATCGGAACCATCTAAGAGGCTACACTAGATTGCTTTTTATTGGAATTTTGTTGGCTTCCATGCGTGGCGAGCAATCTCTGCAGTAGCGGCGGACTCGATGCGATACTATCTTGCTTGATACGAGGTGTTTCAGTGTTGCGAGGAAACTGACGACGGCATTGCGGGGGTATATAACTCGACCTCGCAATAATTGAAGCTTCCATTCCCAAAGGGGTATCTCATTCGTATCGGCGCTTAATGTCCCGCTCATCTACCTCTTTGCCTTCTTCATCCGCTGTTTCCTCTCTGTCAACTTCCTGTCGAGCTTGCTCTCGTATCGGAATTTCTTTTTCGTCTTTTTCGGTCTCATGGCCTTGGTCTTTGATGTGTCTGTAGCACCATCCTGTCCATCTTTACCCTCGTCCGCCTCTTCGTCGTCGCCGGCGGCGCCGCGTACCACAGGCTTCTCGAACCCATCTCTTGAAACCGATACCGATTCGACAGTCACCGTTGTATAGCGGTCCTCGTCGATGTACTCCTCCTCGTGGTCCACCATCTCCAGGTTCGGTTGGTCGGGGAACCCGTCCCATTCGTCTGACCCCTCCCCCTGCGAGTCTTCCTCGACGTCTTCGGGATCGATCGCTCCCGATTCCACCAGCATCTGGTTCACGGTCTTGACATGCTCCTCGACATCGCGCTTGCGCTCCTCTCGCACCTGGTAGTCCCATCAGCAACTGTCCGTACATGCATGGCCCAACAGGCCAGCGAGTCTGGGTGTTTTTACCTGTTTCCGCGCTTCTATCTTCTCTAGGCGGGCTCTCTTGGCTGCCTCCTCCTGCGCATTCTTTATCCGCTGTTGCTTCCGCTTGTGAAAGCCCGTGAGGTACTCCTGGCGGGCATCGAAGTCGAAAGAGATTTCCTCGATGGCGGGCGTCGTCTTTCGCTTCTTGGTCGGCGGAGGCAGAATGCTCTTCTTCGGTCTCGGTTTCGCAAACATGATTTCGTAATATATGCGCCGCGGCCGTCGCTTCGAGAATCACTTTTTAGAGGCCAAAAGTTCGTCGGCAGCATGCGACACTCCCACAAACTTTTGGAGCCAAGAATAAGGTACATAAGTAGGTACTTAGCGCCCGGTCAAGGGTCCATGCTGCGCTTCACCAAGGTGTGCACTAAGTGGAGCATTGCTGTTATCGCGGTGTATTACATAAGATTGCAGCAACTCCGTCACCCCATCGCAACAGCAACGCGGCCAGGAGCTTCGAAAGCTGGTCGTCAACTCTCCAAGGGCGGAATAGCAACATTCGTCCCGCCATGCGTTTCCACACCCTTGCAGGCGCCCTGGCGCTCGCCGGATCCTCGACCGCCTTCTCCGACTCTTCGCCTTGGGTTCTTCTCTCTACCTCACCGTATGCACCTTGGCCTTTCGCGGACAAAAGTCAGGCGCCGTTACTGACATCTATCCTCCCAGCTTTGGCGATGCCCCCGAATCGAAGCAGATCCAGATGAGCTCCCAGGTGCTAGACTACACATCGTCTTTTCTGAAGACCTGCCCTACCGACCGGTACCTCATCGTCAATCAGCCAGGAGTGACCGCTGCCGACCTCCGCGGACCCAAGGGATGCAGCCTGCCTAGCCTGTGCCGCGCCGTCGACGACTCGCGAAACAAGGGCAAGTTTGTGGTGCCCGAGGTTGTTGGAGATATGTCGACCGGGGACCTCTCGAATGCAATCCAGAGTGCCTGCGGTGGCAAGGATGTGACGGTTGAGGAGCTGGACCTTGCCTCCCTGGCATCGGATGACCGCGCTGGCGCCTTGTCCGAGAATGGTGGGTCTCTTTTTGTGTGAGGATACATTACGACGGCTGTACTGATACTTGCTTTTTCAGATGCTATCTTGAGCGAAAAACTCGCCGCGGTGACGGCTGATGGTGGCTACACGATCCTGTTCCTCTCGTCTCCTGGCGAGCCCACATACGACGCCGACTTTGTGGAGCCTATCCAGATGGACCTGAAGAGGCACGTCCGCGACGGCTCCGTGCGACGACAGAGCGACCAAAGTGATTGGGATCGCCTGCCCCTCTTCCAGAAGTACCAGTTCTTCACACCCGGTAAGATGACAACCGCGCACACCACATGTTGACTCCACAGCGCGTGGCTAACCTGGCCCAGGCATTTTTATGGGCATCATCGTGGCCCTCATCCTCCTCGCCATCCTCGGGGTTGGTCTGCGTGCGCTCTCCAGCCTTGAGGTGTCGTACGGCGCCTTCGAGAAGGACATGGGCCCCGCTGCACAGAAAAAGCAGCAGTAACCTCGTAGCCCCGCTTGGCGTCAAGTTGTCGGGCAGCTCATAGCCGCCAATGTCCTGTATTATTACGTCTGCGCCAGCCATCATGGAGTTTTGGGACTGTCTTTGATGCGGATGGGAGGGGCACGCTAGTCGGTTTGGTTGGGTAGCTGAAGCCGGCGGTGGGAGGATTAGATATTACTGTAGAGCGTGAATATGATCCCCTCTAGCTGTCTCTACTTACGTATAAATATGTTTGCGGTATCTCTTACCCTTGGAGACCGACATTAACACAGCGCTGCCACCCTCGGCTTGACCTCTCCAAGTGGTCTTGATGCTCACAATGTTCAAGTTCCCATATGCAGGCCAGAAAAAAAATGGCATGTGTATAAAGAAGAAGAAAGGACGCCCATACTCCATCCATGCTCTTAACTCAGCGCTTCCACCCAGGCCACGGTCCCGTACACCTTATACGAGTACCACCTCCGTCCCGCACGTGCCTATTCTTCCCACTTCATCTCTCGTTCATACCAGATGGCTCGGCAGCAAGAAGTTGGCGATGCCCTCCTTGACGGCATACTCATGCCCGCAATTGCCGCACACCAGCTTGCCTTCCGAGACGGACGTCTCCATCAGCAGATGGTGCAGGTCCTTGAGCGCCTTCTCATCCGCCGTCAGCTCCTCCGCAGTAGGCGGCTGCTCAGGCAGTGGCGGAAAGCCCAGCTATCGCAAAGACAGATTAGCTCAATCACACCCGGGCACACACCCCAAACCGGATAGTGAAGGAAGGCAAGCCGGGAACGTGTAGCACCTCGGTCACCTAACATGGCCCGGGCGAAGGGAGAATAGTTCACAGAGAGGGACAGCAGTCAAGACGCACCTCAGATGACGTCGTGCGTAGCGCCTGCCAGTCCAGGCGGGGCAGCACATTGACAATCATGTCGGCGTTGAGCTCGAGCTCGTCCTGCACCAGCTCGGCGTCCTTGGGATGAAGCGGGTGCGACTTGGGCGTGCCTTTGCAGGCCTTGACGGCGCAGGTGAGGAAGTTGAGTGTGAGGATCTTCATTTCGAGAGATGTGTGCTATCTTTTTGATTTGCGAAGACGGGTGGATGTGCAATATATTCTCTAAAAGGATTTGTGAAGACGAGGTTTTGCTGATGCCCTGCCAATGTGGGCCACCCTTACCGACGTTGAGACTTACAACTTTTTCAACAAGGTGAGGTGGTTCGCAGAATGCCCCACGTGACAGGGGCGGTTTTTGCTCCCGCGGCCTGGCCTACCTACCTGGTAGCAGCAGCACTTACAACTTCTTGCCGTACTTTGAGAGGCCAAGGTGACAAAGGAGGAGTAAGTCTACTCCGACAGTGCGTAATTGGTATTGGATATGTATGTATATGTGTACCTAATACTAGTAGTATGTGACATGTGCGAATATAAGTAGGTGGGTACGGGTGTACTACTCGTACTTATACATCTGTACCAACCTGGAACGTTAGTAACTTGGAAAGTAGTAGTAAACACTCGTACATGTATGTGTGTGATATCGTGGTATACGGGACATGGTCAAATATCAATCAACGCACGACATATCGCAGACTGGGAACGGGTTTTTTTTCTTGTTCCTTTTTAAATTCAGCTGTATTTCCAAAGCAGTTCGACCCCGGCCTCTATGCCGACATCTTCTCGTAGCCGGCGTTACGCTTGGCACCCTTCCTGTTGTACCGGACAAAGGCAACGCAGCCAGCAATGACGACGCCAATGAGCAGTGCCCTCTGCACCCACGACATGCCCTCGCCCGCCGCCACTGGCACTTCAACTGTCGGGGCGGTCCATTCATCAGAAGATGTCTCTTCGTAGGCTTTAAGAACCACAACGCATCAGCACACCGGCCACTTTTCCCGATCTTCCTTCAACGTGGGAGAGTGGAGGAAACGCGGCAGGGCAGCAGCGCAGGAGGGTAGTGGTGGCAAGGGGTTGGTGTGCTGCAGCTTAGAGCTCCATGTGGATACCTTCGGGGGGCACTTCGAGCTCGCCGCTCTTGACGATCTTGACAGTCTCGAGGGGCTTGTCGCCACGGGCGGTCTTGACGTTCTGGATCTTGTCGACGATGTCGTAGCCCTCGAGGACTTCGCCGAAGACGACGTGTCTGCCGTCAAGCCACCTGTATCTGTATTAGCCAACCTGCTTATCGTGTCTGTATGAGGGGCGTGGGGTGTGCGGGTGCTCATACGAGGTGATGACGGTGGTGATGAAGAACTGCGAGCCGTTGGTGTCGGGACCTGCGTTGGCCATGGAGAGGAGGCCCTTCTTGGTGTGCTTGAGCTTGAAGTTCTCGTCCTTGAACTTGTTGCCGTAGACTGCGCGGTCGAGGTTAGCAAACGGCGCCGCCCCATCTGCAATGGCGAAGCCGATCCTGGTAAGTAGTTAAAAACTTACTCGACTTTCCACCGGTGCCGTCGCCCTTGGTGAAGTCACCACCCTGGATCATAAAGTCCTTGATAACACGGTGGAAGGTAGAGCCCTCGTAGCCGAAGCCCTTCTCGCCGGTGGCGAGCGCGCGGAAGTTCTCAGCCGTCTCGGGGACCGTCTTGCCGTAGAGGCCCATGACGACGCGGCCGAGGGGCTCGTCGCCGTGCTGGATGTCGAAATAGACCTTGTGGGTGATTTTGGGGCCCTTGGAGGCCTCGGCGGTCTGGGCGAAGAGCACCACCCCGACTCCGAAGAGCAGGGCGGCGGTGACGAGGAGCCGCCTGAGGTTGGACATTGCGCGGGGATGTGGAGATGCGAAGGGATATCAGACCTGGTCAATTGATCTGGTCTGGTGGTGGAGGAGAGTGTGTGGGAAAGGAGGAGGAATGTGCAAGAGGCGGCAGAAGGGGCCACCTAGGCATCTACTACTAGTAACGATACAGGTAGGTACAGGTCGGTACTGAGGACACCGCACAGCGAGGTCGCTCGAAGGGGAAGTTGGCTGTCTCCCCGCTGCTGATGCAGAGGGGCGGCCCCTGTCCCCACCATCCTGCAACCATTGCGGCTTGCGGCAGCCAGCCAGCCACCACCCAACTCCAATTCCCCCGCCGCCAAGCTGCACCACAGCAGAGGCTGATTATGTAATGAAAATTTAGCCAGCGATTCTCCGACGCGCCAACAAACGAGGTCGAGTTTCTAGCGGCCCGCGACAATCGTGAATCTTTTGAGAGCAAGCGATGTGATTCCGTATCCAACCGCCAAGATGGTATGCGACCTCTCGAAATATATTCATAGATACATACTGACATCTCTTGTCTCTAGGTGTTCATAATGGGCGTCAACTTTTCCGAGAGGAAGCTGGTCAAGGTAAGCCCAGGTCCAATGCCCAAATATCCAACCTCCCAGAGGGACGACCACAACCACGACCACAACCACAACCACGACGACGAGGACACGATCTTTTGATAGCCTGAGATTCTAACCCGCGACCGCCAAACAGAAAGCCCTCGAGTCCTTCTACGGCCTAGGCGTGACGCAATCCTCGCGCATCATGGCCAAGTTCTCCATTCACCAGCTCGCCAAGTGCGGCTCCTTGAACCCCAAGACGGTGACCTCCCTGACGGCGGAGCTGTCGCAAATGACCATCGACAACGACGCGAGGAGGTTAATGCGGGACAACATCAAGAGGCTGAAGGATATCGGGTCGTATCGGGGTAGGCGGCACGCGATGGGGTACCCGGTGCGCGGGCAGAAGACACAGACACAGACGTCGACAGCCAACAAGCTCAACAGGCTCAACCGCATTGGTTAGGCGGGTTGTGCGTCGTGTTTACGAGGGGAGGAGGGCATACACGAAGGGGTTTGATGGTCTTTTGGCTGCCAGGGACAGGCGATACTACATGTCGTCCGATCTTGGACGGCATTGCGGCAGCGGAGACCAGGCGGATAGTGGAAGCATGTACTTCTATGTAAAATTGTACGATGGCATGGAAAATTGGAACCAACCACACATAACACATGACCAGGGTGCTAGATTGCGAAACCACCTCTAGGACCAGTCATCCACGAGGTCGTCTTCCAAGGCAGGCACTCCCTCCGCCTGCATCTTGGCCGCTACGACCTCAACGTCCTCCCAGACACGCAGGACATTGCCGCCCACGACCTTGGCAGCATCATCATCACTGACGCCCCTCCGCAGGAGCTCGGCGACAAGCTCCGGGTAGGCAGTCACGTCTCCGAAGCCCTCGGGCGGGTCGGAGATGCCATCGAGGTCAGTGCCCACGCCAACGTGATCATAGCCGACCAAGTCGCCGATGTACATGATGTGCTCGACGACGCGGCCGAGGGTGGCGTCCTCTGGGACGGGCTCCGGGATGCCGTTGTCGGCGCCGACATCCCTGCAGGCGATGAACTGGCCGGCAATGTTTACCAGGACGACAGAGTTGCGCTCCTTGACTAGTTTCAGGACGTGGTCCTTGACGTTGCGCGGGTGTGGGCATATGGCGTAGGCGGAGCTGTGGGAGTAGATGACAGGTGCTCGGGAGCCTGGCCAATCGTCACTGCCGCCGAGCACGTCAACCATGGTCTCCTCGCTGGCGCGGTGGACGTGATTAGCTTCTCTGTTTGAATGGATACGTGTAGTTTGACGGAGGGGGGCTCGCTCACCTGACGTGGGCAAGGTCGACAATCATGCCGATGCGGTTCATTTCCTGGATCAACTGGCGCCCTTCCTCGCTGACGCCATGGTGGATGGGAGTCGCCTCACTGAGAGGATGCTCCTGCAACCCGGCGTCGGCGTACTTGTTGTGGCAGTTGTGGGTGAGAGTCGCATACCGCACACCAAGGTCGTAGAAGCGGCGCAGGTTCGAGGCCTTGTTTCCAATCTGATGGAGTCCTTCGATACCAAGGGGAGAGATGAACTTGCCCTCCGCCCAAGCGTCGAGGGCGGCGTCGGCATGGAGACCCTGGGCGGGGGAGAAGTCATCGGGATACATGGCCTGAACTCTGGTCATGAGATCGATCTGGTCCAGTGTGAACTGGACGCCTTGGGTCGACGTAAGCCTTCCGGGCGTTTGATTAGACTGGGATGGAGTGCGGCTGCTTACTTTGGGCGAGGTTCTCATCGGAAAAGTCGCTGCCATTCTTGGGGCAAGGAGCAAAGACGCTCCAGAAGGCACCGCCGGACAAGCCCTCTCTCAGGCGCTTGATATCGACATGGCCGGGCAGTGAGCCATCCTCGAAAGCCTCCCTCCACTCGTCATTGGCGATTTTGTTCTTGTACAGCGCCCGGATCAACACGGGCATATCAACATGGCCATCTGTGTGCAATTATTTGTCAGGAATCATATTGACCGGAAAGAATGGTGGTGGTGGGCTGACCGATGAGAGGGGTCATTGAGAGCACCCTGCGAGCCCTCTGCTCAACGGAGTGGCGACGACAGAAGTGGTCATTGCCGCGACGGCCAAGGGGTCTGTGGAGGAAACTGAAGGTGAGGAGAAAGATGAAGATGCTGGCGATGAGCCTCCTGGGCGAGACGCGACGGGGTCGAGGGCTGGCGGGGCTGCTTGGGAGTGCGCCCTTCTCGTGGGACGCCCGTTCAATGTCGTTTGGCGGGATTGGTGCCATTATGGGACATCAAGTGCAAGTGGTGGGGAGGGCAATGTTGGTATGTGAGGTCGAGCCCCGATGTGATGATGGTGGTGGCTTGGGGGAAGGTTGGAGGTAGAGGGTGGATGAGGATTACCAAGACGTAAGGTACTAGGTACTACTTGTAGCAGTACGCTGTATATTTGGCGTTAAAGTACCTGATACGACTATTGCTCGTACCGTCTCAAATGGCATCACCCGGCGAACCATGGTATGGGAAGGATAGTAAGTAGGTTAAATAGGTAGGTAGGTAATAATCGATATTCGCCAGGGAGATTCTAATACATCATTTCACACATTATAGCGATCCTACCAAGGGGCTAGTACCTTACAGCTATCAGTCCGCAGTCTTCTTTCTCCAGGGTAGCAAGCTTAGTAAGTGGTATTACCGAGAGCCATGGCCCATGGGTGATGACATGGACAAAGAACGAAAGTACTAAAGTGACTTCGCAGACCCTAGTTCATTGTCTTGCTCGGAGTGGAGGGTCAGCAGTCAGCAACCGTCAGCACCAACAGACAACTGTCAGCCTTCGGTAAAACCTGTCCGTCGGTCGGTTAACAAGGGATATGTGAATCTCGGGTGGTAATAATTGGTGATTGCCGCATCGGGGTTGTAGTTGAAGACTGGGAAAGCTGTCCATCGGGAACTCTAGTTTTGAGACATGACACGAGGTCGTTTCAGGTACCTAAAGCCCCAAGTGCTAACATGAGTGCAGTGGTGTAGTGGGACCCGGCAGAGCTGACGAAACGCTACTACTAGTACAGAGTAGGTACCTCTGGTACAGAAGGGCAAGACCAGGAGTGGCCCCCCTGGCCTCCCCTAATTGGCCACTGTCCAGCACAACAATTGGCAGGTAAACGCATGGCGCGGCGTCGCCAGGGTCCATGCTTCAGCTGCTTCGACAACGCCTTCGCCTCCTTCCAGACACGCCGTGTCCAGCGGTGGCATCTGCGGAGCCTGGCAACCAAGTGGCACCAGCGTCAGCTTCATCTCTTCCAGGTCGCCATCACGGCTGCCCATCGCCAGTCACCAGTCACCGGTCACAAAGGGGTACGCGCCTAGGTACGGATACTTACTAGTAAATTATCTTGCAATGGATGATTAAACGCCGGCCTCTTTTTTTTTTTNTTTTTTTTTTTCCATCCCCAGCTTCGTTCGATTCTACGTACAGTACCACGCCTCTCTCCCCATTTCCGTCCAGCTAGTCTGCGGATTGTCAGCCTCGCTTCGTATTCTCTGCCATTCTCTCCCAACCCAACGCCTCGGCCTTCCGTCCCTTTCCTGCTTGCACACGACAACTCGTTCGCGCACCGTGTCGGTCGACAACCGTCAATTCGAACGTCATCTAGTCTTGACTTCCTCTGCTTCTCCACGTACGCCCATCGACCGGCATACCCGACCCGTACATATCCTCCCTGCGACCCAAGTCCCCGATCGAGTTTCCTCCCATCTACCAGACAGACCGCCCACGGGTGGAAATAGGCCAAGATGCCGGGCTTCGCAGATTCCTTTTGGTCCAGCGACTATGCTGCAGGTAGGTAGCTTGCGATTTGCGCACAGCGCCACACACCGATGCCGATACTAACGTCGCCCACCAGGCCTCGGTGTCCTCTTCGAGAAGCTACACCAGGGCGCCAAGGAGAACCACCAAGTCCTCACCATAGCTCGTATGCGCGCCGAAGCCGAGGAGGCCTACAGCAGTCACCTCGCCAACATTGTCCCCTCCGCCGACAAGGTCGCAAATGGCTTCGCTCGGGATGAGGGCGCCACCGTGCGCAAGGTACGTTCTCCTCCTCCTCACCCGGCACAGCACACGTACCTTCGCCAGACCGACCATCCTGACAATGTGCGAAATCTAGGCCTACGACGGCATGAAGACGGAGATGCAGGAAGCTGCCAAGGCTCACCACCGTATCGCCCAGAACATCCGCGACCTCGTCGTCAACCCCTTCTCCCGCTGGTGCGACGCCCACGAGTCCCGCATACAAGACTCCCAGGACGATCTGCAGGCTCGCATAAAGGCCCACGACCGCCAGGCCGAGGCCGTCAAGAAGCTCCGCTCCGTCTACTTCAACAAGTGCCGGCTGCTCGAGGACCTCGAGGAAGAGAACAAGCTTGCCTTCCAAGACCCCGAGACGACCAGCCCCAAGGGCAACCAGCCGACCATCCCGGAGATCAAGGTCGAGGAGGAGCAGCAGCAGCAGCCGCAGCAGGAGCAGGAGGAAGAAGAGTTCTACGAGATCGGTGACGAGACCTACCAGCCCGACCAGCTCAAAAAGATCCTCTCGCACATGCTCTCCACCATCAGGATGGGCGAGCACAAGGTCGCCATCTTGGGCACCTACCAGAACGTCTCGACCGGCTCTGACATTGTCGAATATCTTCAGCGCCACATGGGTGGATCGAGCATCAGCTACGCTGAGCGCATTGGCCAGGATCTCATCTCCAACGGCCTGCTGCGCCTCATCGGCAACGTCGGCAGCGTATTTGCCAATAGCTCCAGGATGAACTACCAGTGGCGCCCCAAGGCCTTCCAGATTGCTGGCATCCCCGAGAAGAAGGTGCCTCTGAGTCGCACATTCTCGATCCCGTCCAACGGCTCCGAGGCTGGCGACTCCCCTGTTCTGGGTACCGTGAGCGAGTACCTCGCCAAGTGGGATGTGATCAGCAGCAGAGCCCACCCCGACGAGACCCCCGGCCAGAGGCTGCAGCGCGAGGTCAGGGAGGCTGACGACAGGTACAAGCTGGGCGTCAAGAGGCTCGACGAGCTCCGGTGCGACTTGGAGGAGGCTATCTTTGCCCACCTCAAGTTCCTCGAACGATGCGAGTTTGACAGGCTCAAGGCCATCAAGACGGTCATCCTGGACTTCTCCGGCACCATTGGCAATGTCATTCCCAGCCTGCAGTCCACCGTGGATAAGATGATGCTCTTCCAGGAGACCATCCAGCCCCAGGGAGACCTCCGGTATCTCCTCGAGACCTACCGTACCGGCAGCTTCCTCCCCAAGGTTGTTGTATACGAGAACTACTACAACAAGGCGGATGAGCAGACCTTTGGTGTCGACCTGGAAGCTCGCGCTAGAGCCGATAAGAAGCGGGTGCCCATCATTGTCACCACTATCCTCACCTACCTTGACCACCATTATCCCGATCTGGAGGGCGACGAGGCGAGGCGCGGAGTGTGGCTCGTCGACGTGCCCCTCGCACAGACTCACAAACTCCGTGCGCGCGTGAACAATGGCAAGGACTTCCCCGCTGATGCCTTGCACGAGTTCGATGTCCCAACCGTTGCCAGTCTCCTGAAGTTGTATCTACTCGAACTGCCTGGTAAGTCCCCTCTGACATATAACTGGTATGTCGCTAACCTGTTTGGCAGATTCTCTCGTCTCCTCTCACGTGTATGAAATCATCCGGACCATCTACAACAACCCCACAGCCGACGGCACCGAGGCGACCCGGGTTGCTGTGCTACAGCAGACCCTCTCGCAGCTGCGGCTCACCAATATCGCTACGCTGGACGCCTGCATGAACCACTTCACCCGCCTGATCGACCTCACCTCGGCCGACGAGGAGTACATCTCCTCCCTCGCCACCGTGCTCGCGCCCTGTGTCCTGCGACCCAAGACCGAGACGTCCCTGACCCTCGAGGAGAAGCACGCCTACAAGCTCGTCCGCGACCTCCTCGCCCACAAGGAGGCTATCTTCTCTGAGCTCAAGCGCATGTCCTCCCTCAGCCACTCGTCCTCCGTCGGCGCCACCACCCGCTCCCGCGCCATCAGCACCGACGAGAGCAACCGCAAGGCTCTCATGGAGGAGCGCAACCGCGCTCTCCTCGAGAAGGCTAACGCCAACCGCAGCCGCGCCACCAGCCCCGCCCCGAACCCCCGCGGCCACCGCCGCGACCGCAGCAGCGGCGGGCCGGAGACACGCTTCCCCATCCACACCGGCCCTACCTCCCCCGGCGGCGAGCGCCAGCGCAGCAGCCTCGGCAACTTTGGAACCCTGGCCGCGGGACCTACTAAGCGCCACAGCCTTGACGTTCCCGGCGAGGGCACCGAGGCTGTCAATGGCAGCGGCGCCTCCGACTCACCCTCATCGGCTGCGCATAAGCACACCGACAGCGTCGGTGCTGGCAAGGAGAATGACATCACGCCCAACCCTAACCGCATGTCCGCCAAGTTTGTCGGCGGCCGCAGGGTCACCGCCACCCCGCCCGCCGACTCAGCCCGTGGCATCACCCTTGAGGACAAGCCCATGGAGGACTAGTAGTAGTAATCCATGGGCGGGCATTGCCGCGAGTGCGACAATAAAGCAATACATAAAATAGCCACGCTTCTTGTACGCTTTACGAGCTATGGTGTTCCAATACCTCTTTCGTTTTCTTAACCCCTTTTGTCTGTTGTTCCCTTGTTTGTGCGTCATTGGGCTTCCGACATGGCGAAACTGACCATGCTGTTATTGTATGTGAATGGCGACGGGTTGTTTCGCGGGTTATTTTATTTTCCCCTTTCCTGGTGCAGGAGCGAGAGCAAGTATGGTGATATGGTGAGATGGCTGGCTGGACTGTTTGTGTGTACGTGTTGGTTGGTATATCTGAGTTGACGCGAGAAGCGAGTGACCTACGTCGATGAGATTATACTACGTGAAGTAGCTACATATTAGCAGCAGTAGATACTACAGAGGAAAGATAAGACGATGCTTCACACATGGTTATATTCTATATTTTCGCTGTGGCCACAAGTAAAGGGAGGGAGGATATATCCATCCGCCAACATCGCCAAACACACAGCCCAGAGGTGGGTGAGATGACCGCTATGACACATTCTCCTGGATATCATCAGCAACCTTCTTCTTCTTCTTCTTCTTGGGCTTCTCCGCAGCCCCGTTCCCATCACCATCCTCCGCAACTGCGCCACCCTCCCCAGTCTTCTTCTTCTTCTTCTTTCTGGGCTTCACCTCCCCAACATCTCCCTCCTCACCCCCTGCAATCTTACTACTACTGCTCTTCTTCTTCGCCTTCTTCTTCACGACCGTGCCAGCACCCTGGGGGACCTGCACCCGCTCGTTGGCGCGCTGCATCTCCAGCCGCAGACGCTCCACTTCCTTCATGGCCTGCTGCATCTCCGCGTCCTCGCGCTGCTGCTGCTCGAAAGCGCTGTCGGATGCCTCGCCACCAGCACCACCTGCTTCGAGGCTCAGGGACCCAATGTGGCTCGAGTCGACCTGCAGCAGACCCTGACGTATCTTCCGGGCCCTGGCGGCTTTGCTATTGTTGAAGCTGTCCGAGTTGTTATTCTCCGAGTCGTATGTTCGCGTGTCGCTGCCCTCGAGGGTCTCATCCGCAGCGATGACAACCTTTTGGCGGGGCTTGGGCTGTGGTCTGTGTTGGGGTTGGGGAGTGGGAGCGGAGGATAGGTCCAGCTGCATGATCGGGATGGAGTCGATGTCGAGGTCCGGCCCGTTGTTGTCCTGGAGGATGTTGTGGATGGGCGTGGAGGTGCGGGATACACTGGCGTTGGTGGGGATGTAGAAGGGATCGTCTCTGTTCCTCTCCATGCGCTCTGCTTTCCTACGAGCAAGAATGTCGGCGTCTAGGTAGCTCTCCTCCGATGCTGACTGGTACGAGCTGGACACTTCCTCTGGGGGCTCCGCGAGCCTGGTGATTGCAGGAGCGGATGCCGACGAGAGGCTTGTGGGCGGTGGGCGCTGGTGGTAATACGCCTCAAAGTCGTGGTTGTCATCAGCTTCGATGGCGACGAAATCGGCCTGAGATAGGAGGCCATCCAGATTGGGGTGTATGGGTTCGTCCAGGTCGATACCATCGGGTGGAGGGACGTTGAGCTGCGCCTTGGCAGAGACGGAGTTAAGCTCCCATCCGTTGAAGAGCGAAGGGATGGCCTGGGTGAGGAGTAGCGGCGCATCCTGGTGTGAGTCCTCGGTGGCAGCGGGCTGGCCCTCGGCCGCCTCGGCCGTGAGCTTGAGAAGCTCTATAAACTCGACCGCTCGTCCCTGGACTTCGAGATTTGGGTGAAGAGCGAGAGGTTCAAACGTGTGAATGATGCGAGCCATGAGGAGCGAGATCTGAGATTTGCGCTGGGCAGTCCAGGGCTCCAACTCGTCCCCGGCTATCACCGAGAACATCTTGCCGATCGCCTGGAGGGTGTTGGTGGTAACCTCGGGGATATTCGTCCTCGGGAGCAGCTGGAGCAGGCTATTCAGAGTATCGGTCGGCGAGCTCAGCTGCACGGCGTACTCCCCGATAATCCATGACACCGATTTCAGTGCGCGCGACGAGACGGAGTGCCCGGCCGGGGTGTCCGTGTTCAACTGGGCAAGGACAATCTCGGACGCCCTGACGACGGTGGGTCGCATGGCTCTGACCTTGACAGCGACGTTTCTGAGCTCATCTCCAATTCTCTCGGAGACGTCGGTGGTTGGCTTCGAGGACGTTTGTAGATCTGTATCGATCGCGCGGGATACTGATGCCGGGGCCATACGGACTAGTTGTGTGAGGACGTCGATGTACCAGTCAAAGTCCCCGATGTTTGCGTAATTGTCCTTTGAGCACATGTGTAGTATCCGCGAGATGACATCGATCCGGTAGTCCTCTGGTAGGGTGGGGACCTGGCTCTCCGCCTTCCTCCGGGCTGCCCCCATCTGAGCCTCGTCGTCGGAGTCGGCTGCAGGGTCAATAGACGGGCTGGTCGAGCGCTGCTGGTCCCTGCTGGGGGCCGCCGACTTGAGCTGCCTCATAAGTCGGCCCACGACGGACACCAGGTTGTCCCCTGTCACCATGCCCTGGACCAGATCCAGTGCCTGGACTCGGATTGTGATGTCGGGGCTGTCGATGCACTCCAAGATGACGTCTTCTTGCTGCGAGACAAGGAAGGGGTGAGTGACGACAATCTTGTTGAAGGCGAGCAATGCAACGTATTTCACTGGCTGGGTTAGCTCATGGGCGGAGCGCAAAAAGGGGCCGCGTCGACTGACAGTTAGGGTCGCCGTCAACCATGATCATGCCTCGCAGCTTGTTGACACATAGAGTAGCTATCTCGTCGGTGCCGGAGTCGTCTGCGCTCAAGATGCCACCCTGGATGATGCCGTTGATGCATTCATACAATAGCGACATGGCGGGGGTCGTCTTGATGAGGCTCGTCAGAGGAGGCAGCAGCTTCCTCACCAGGCGTGGTTCCAGGGGAGTAAGAGTGGCAAACTGCATGCTGGTCAGCCGAGAGTGACGGAGGCCATGCCCGCGAGATGACACGCACCAGCTTGATTAGTTTGATCGCCATCCAATTGTTACCGCTGTCGACGAGAAGCTCGAACAGGCGCGGGGCCAGGGGCAGGAAATCGTGGGGACGGCGCCATCCAAGCTCGCACACCACGTTGACAATGGCGGCCGTCACACTCGGATCTTCGTTGGGATCCATCAGGCGTTCCTTGATCTTGGGCCATGCTGCTCGGAGGGCCTCGGGGTAGACGAGGGCCAGGCGGTAGAGGGTGACGAGGGTTTTCTTGCGGATGTTGGAGTGGCTGTGGTTTAGGCGCGGGAGGAGGTCGGCGAGAGTCGAGAGCGCGAGGGAGGGAGTGATGACGTGCGGTAGAGTCGCGATGGGGAGAGAGATGACGGTGGGCGTCGTTGATCCGAGGTCCTGGGGAGACGGTCAGCATTGCGATCCCAAGGGTGGACGTCACAACGGCAGAGACTCGCCTTCTTCAGCAGGTTAGTAGCCAGCATGAGGACTTCGGTGTCGGGGCGGAAGCTCTGCACGGCGCCCAGGTATCCGACGCGCTTCTGGTGGTACTTGGGGGAGGACATGACCTCGAGGACGTGGAAGGAGGCCCATGACATGTCGTACCCGAGCATCTCCAGGTAGACGAGCTTGAGGAGGGCGGTCGCTTTGAGGTCTGGAAGAGGTAGCGCATGCGTCAGCACCCTGGCGAGTTATCTCAGAGGAGAGAGCGAATGATGGAAAAAAGAACCAACCCATATCTTGACTACGGACTTCGGCGCGGCATTCCTTCAAGCTCTTCTGGATGTACTCCTTCTCATTGCCCTTGTGATTGCGCAGACCTCGGATGAGGTCGTAGAGCGACTTTTCGAACCTGCAGCAGGCATCAGCGCTTGTCCTCCCATACCGGAGCCCTTCATCGTTGCCCCCGGACTTGTGGTCGATCGGGTAGTTGGGTGTCCGTACATGCTGGGCGGACCGCGGGACCCCACGCGGGGCGGACACGGCGAGGGAGAGGTCCGGCGACGGGGATTAGCGGAGGGGGTTCGGGGCTCAGGATGTTGGATTGCTCGGTAGCGGGATGCCCGGGATTGTCATGCTGGCCGTGGACGGTGACGAGCTGCGTGTGGGGGAGGTGTGGCGTGGCCACGGCGCGGTGTTGGGGGACTCGAAAGGCTGTCGACGCGGTGTGGAGGAGTGGAGGTTTTGGTTTGAGGTGGGTGCGATGACGGTGACGGTATCGATATCGTCAAGTACCTGCTCGCTGTAATTAAGGTACAGTACGAGCAGCACACAGTTAAGACAGCGGCCCCGGGAACCAGACGGGCCGACCATCACCCCAGGTGATTACTACTAATTAGTACCTAAACGTAGTACGGTAGTACGAGGTACCTGCGCACTACGAGTATTACGCCTGCACCTTGGGGTCTGGATTCGTTCGACAGCGTCTTTTCAATATTCGGCATAGCACGGATGAACAGCACCGTCTCTTTTCTGCCACACCCCGTTTGTCTCGCGTGACGCCCCTTTTAGTTCCCGTCATTTCTTAGGTTATTTGTATGATACTATCACGATATGCCTCATGGTGGATAGGTACTATGCTTAGTACTACTACTAGTAGTAACCTCAAGGAGATTCGTGGCATGAACAAGGAGGGTACCGCTGGCAGCCCTGAGATTACGTGTGTGCTGGTGGGTGTCCCAATCGGTGCCTTCGGTGGGAGATGTACGAGTATTTGTGTCACATCTCACCGGAGCCCTACCTACAGGTGCTGTACTAGGTATGAGCTGCCCCATGTGCCTGCCCCTCCCCCTCCCCCCCTCCCCTTTCTGGGTCGCTCCTGCCCCTCCTTGCTGTAGTGCGGGCCGCGTGCGCCTAAGAAAATGATCCTCGTCGCCTCGTGTTCGTTCGCGCGATCCTCATCATCACACGACGACGACGACGACGGCGACAGCCACAGCGACATTTCCAGGCCCAGATCCTGTTTCGTACGCGACCGCTTCCCGCGAAATCTACCGCATCTTCTACCTGCCTGCCTAGCTACACTTTGAAAAAAGCAGCCAACTCTACACACGTCTGCGCAACCATGGTTAGAACTTGGCCCACCCCGCGCTGCCCTCGCTCAAGAGTCAAGAAGCAAGGCCCGATGCCAGAACGCGCCCCGCTGACATTCCATCCCAAGGCCGACTCTCTCTCCGAGAGCCAGATTTCTGAGTTCAGGGACGCTTTTGCCCTGTTTGTAAGTCGCCTACGCATTGCAGCCCCCCTCCATATTCTACTGTAGTATTCCATTTCATTGACACTGGCCACAGGACAAGGACGGCGATGGTAAGGTTCCCTCCACCTGCCGCAACCTCAGAACCCCTTTAGTCGACGGCCCGCCCGACCGCGTTGCCCTCATGCGAAACCCAAAGACGAGACACGGACTGACACTGCGTGCGACTCAGGCCAGATCACCGTCAAGGAGCTGGGTACTGTCATGAAGAATCTCGGCCTTAACCCTTCCGAGTCGGAGCTTCAGGACATGCTCAACGAGGTCGACGCCGACGGCAGCGGCGCCATCGATTTCAACGGTGCGCGGCCCCCTTTCCCTTCCCACCTCGCGGCTTCCCTCATGACCGTGTCAGGCTAATCAGAACCCCCTCTCCGATTTCAGAGTTCCTTGTCATGATGGCGCGCAAGGGCCAGGGCAGCGACCCGGACAAGGAGCTGCGCGAGGCCTTCAAGGTGTTCGACCGCGACGGCACCGGAACCATCTCCCGCGACGAGCTCAAGGCCGTCATGAAGTCGCTTGGCGAGAACCTGAGCGAGGAGGAGATTGACGAGATGCTCAAGCTGGCTGACAAGGACGGCGACGGCCACATCGACTGTGAGTTCGATCCCCTGGAAGCATCCTGTGCTACTCCATGATGGAGGGACCCTTGCTGACCTCTGTTTTCCTCTCAACCCAGACGATGAGTTTGCTGAGATCATGGCGCACAAGTAGAGGAGAGGCATCTGCCTTTTCTTTTCATTGGATCGTGGTCGAAGACTTGCGGAAGCCTCAACTATATGTAATTCAGCAGAACTATCTCGCCTCACAGAAACAAAATCAAATCGACTTGCCATCATTTGGGGACATTGCTACGGCGGAGATCGCTAGATTAGCCACTGTGCCTAACGTCCCCTCATCAGATTGCTACCTTTTGGTCCTTTGCATTGTTCGCCGTCTTTAGTCCGCCCGTAAGCTACGTGAGCCCATAAGCTGTTATATCCGTATTCCCAAGAACGGGTAATAGTCCCGCGGGACCGGGTCTTTCTCCGCGAACGCCAAGCCTTTTGTCGGTGGTGGACGGGCGTTAAAGCCTTCTCTCCGCTTCGTGAGCATCAACACGCCCGCTCCCTAACTGGGTAAGGGTAAGACTAGTACTATTATCTTAGGCCCAAAGCGCCACCGAATGATGGACAATTACCAGCGGGAATAGCTCATGAGACTACCTGTACTACTAAGTGTGACACGGAGCTATCTCGCGTAGGTTAACATGTGGTAACGGACAAACCCTTGATTTCTACAGCGGAGATGCGCGTAAGACGACCCAATATTGGTACGGGCGAACCTGTGCCTTATTATGCACTCCTTTGCTCGCGCTTTCCTACAGCGGCAAACGCCAAGCGGTCGGCAGCTCGGTCTGAATTCGGGAGGCGGCTGAGGCTGACTATGTAAGACTCCACACGTAGGGCTGATGGCTACATGCGGGTCCTGCTCCCTGTGTCTGGGGTAGTCGTGGGCTCGTAATCGTGAACTCGGGACTCGTAGCCGAATTGCTTACGGCTAGCTCTGGATTACCTATGTGATGCTGCTGCGAGTCCGGGCTGTCCGGCGCGGCCTGTTCGTTCACGGGACGATATACCGGACGGAACAGAGTAGAGCATAATCGTGAGGATCGTAACCCCCCGTTTTGGTCTCCTCTACTATAGTCGATGTAGTGTCTCTTAGAAAGGTAAAAATATAACTATGCGAGCAGCCAGCATCTCTTGGGTTTAGAGTGGCGGTCCCATTCCTCGCTACCTACCCAACCGACGCTCATACTAGTCCTGAGGACCCATATCATTGTGTCCATCACATAGACACCATAAGAAACCGCAGAATATATTTCATACAATGTAAGTTCCGTCTCACCCCAAGCTCGAGGTGTTTGGCGTCCTTCAGACTACATGCAAGTCTGTCGGCCAGCACAATATCTGGACGGATGTCTTGATCCCCAAAGACATCACGCGCTTAGGGAAGGAAGGGAAGTATGGTTTAGTGACTACATGTATCGTGCAACACTACGGAATGCACTAGAAGCTTAGCTAGGAGCTGTTTTTGGACTCGACGCACATCCAATACTAGGTATAGGAAGCCAGGTCCCCGGAGTGATTTATCTAACTCCCGTTAGGTTTCCTTACTTGCGGGAGAGGGTAAGCAGATTGGGACCGGCTATAAGAATATTGTGTATACTAGTATCCAGATGCTTAGATGTTACGAACTTAAGTGACCGGGACTTTTTGCAAAAGCCTATCCAACGCCTGCAGCACCGTAACGTAGTGAACTCTTATACAGAAAGACGTGCTCGCATCTCAATGCCTATCAACGGCCGTAATCTTTCTCTTCTTTTCCGCTCTTAAGTTAGTCGGGTTTCGAACAACCAGAAGCTAAACCACCAACGCCAACGACAACGACGACAATAACGCCGATAATGTTGGCGGAATACAACAGATACGAGCTATGTCCATAGAGAGCCGGGTGGAATCATAACGGCTAAAGTCCGAGTAATAATACACTACAGTCTGAGTACCTAGTAAAGGTCCAGAGTTTCTCTTGGGCTATAAAGACTCATGCAAGGCCGAAATAATGCCACCCAACAACTTCGAAATCTCGTACTATTTAACTTTCCTTGAGCTATTCTTCTCTCTCGCCAAGTTGCAACGTCAACATGGGAATTAAACGCTACAGTATGTATCTATCGACCGGTTCGTTCTATTAATTTTCGAGCGGAATAGGCTCTGAATATTACCACTGAACTCCCGCATTCTGAGCGGCATAGGTCACACTGCCTATTGCGGACGAAATATTGTGTATGTGACTATGTGTATGGCATGTTTCGCGAGCACACTGATTTTCTGCCTGGAGGACAGACACCCCGAGAATAGCAGGAGCGTCGATCTTAGAATAGAGACACTCTACAGGCCGAATGTTTTTACACATTTAGATACGCCCTGGTCTCCGAGGGAACCACGGGAAAATAAGATCAAGGGATATGGGGAGTTTCATCCAATCGTGGGACCGTGGTCCAAGCCTTGTCGTCCGATCACCCGATGTCCTGCCCAAGTAGGCAGGCCCCAGAATGCGGTCCATCCCCAGTTCCCCACCGCAGATATTTCCAGCAGCCTCTTAGGGAGCTGTGTGCGCGCGGCCGAGAGATTCAGGCTGGAATTAAAGGAAGGAAATGGTCGTGGTGCGTTATGGGACGAGCCTCGCTGATGTTTGCGATTAAGGGAGTTGAGGGCAGAGTTTCATCCTCGGGGCCTATGTCCATTGGCCTGCTCGAACTTTATACTTACAAATTGAATAATCACGAGGGTTTCACACGGAAACTCCTTTACTTATCCTTTTGTCGTCGCTGTACAAGATGAAAAAGGAGTAAGGTGGAGGCACAGCTGGAGTCGAACCGGGTCTCAGCCTGTGCGTGCATTCTTACAACATGTCCACTGAAAGAACAAGTAAAAGAGATAGAAACCGGAAACTAATACTCGTAATAACCAAGGTGTAAGCTAATCATAAGCGGAGTCATCTGATTGCTAAACAGCATATTCAATACGGTTTCGAAACTTGTCTCCGATTGTGGAAATAGGGGCGCCAAAGTAAGAGCCTCACGAGCCACGACTCACACGCAGAAGAAGTATTGGTCACTTGGTCGAGGGAACCTCGTTCGAGAAGAAGAACACAGAAAAAGCAATTAGTCTCGTGATCATCAAGTCTGGACAGCTTCATTGAGGCCTCACCCTTCACCATGCCATCTAGTAATCGGGCCGGGCGTTACCTAAAACGGATATGGGAGGATGGTACGAGGGAGGCGCGTTGTCCGGTGGGAACGACATTGCCTTTCTGATATATGTACGGAGTATCCAGTGGGGGTGAATTCACGACGGCATGCACGAGGAATACGTAGCAAACGAAAATATGCAGGAATAGACGCAGGGGCGGCACGCGTCTGACTGCTTGAAAAACGGCATCCCCCCTGTCCGGCATCTGGATGCGGAGTGATCAGCATCTGGCCGGAGGCACAGCCCTATCCGTCCCACTGTCTGGCGTTAGACCCAACTGCCTTTTTGGGACCGCTTCGAAACCAAGACACGAGCGATGGATCGAGGCCAAGCGAACTGGCATCAGGGATTCCTGGAAGGAGTTGGGAAAAACTAGAACGAAGTTGAAGAACGACACCTCTCTCGGGTCTTATCCATCCCGCGGTTGTATGTCACCTTCCGCCATTGGATCCTCGCGTCTTCCCCTGCAGCCTCACGACGACTTTGAACAGATCTGCGGTGCCAGTGGCCGTTAGGAATCATTGTGGCAGTTTCATGGGGGGATTACTGCCATGCTACTCCTGCAGGCTCACTCGTGGTCCGAAGGGCCGAATCGCGAGTCGCGATAGTCCTCCCCCTGAGGTCGCAACCCAACCAGCTGAGGTAGAGTAGGAAAGTGGAGGGCAGGGAGACATATAAGGGGCCTGTTTGGACCCGTCTGAATATCAATACTCTCTTTTGTTTCCCCAGGTGGCCTTACCATCGTAGACCTACACTTCTATTGCCCCTAATAGCAACCCTTACGCGTTGACCTATCACCCCCTGCTGCCTATCATGCGCTCCGTTGCTCTCTCTGCCGCCGCCTCGGCCGCGTCCCTGGCCTCCCTGGCCTCGGCACAGCTGGACAAGCCCGTCATCGACCCCGAGTTCCCCAGCGGGGCCCTAGACCAGGGCCTCAACGACCACCTCCGCGCCCCTGGTTCGTCCTGGGACGCGTGGGAGGAGGGGTGGATCCCCGAGGACTGCAAGAACATGATTGAGGGCACCGAGTTCTCGGTGCAGGACATCACCCCTTTCAACATCCACTACGACGACTGCGAGGATCCGTGGGTCTTCTGCCGCCACAAGGACTCGCCCCTCTCCGAGGACTACATTGTCGACGCCTTCGGCAAGATGCCCGTGCGCTTCCGCTCCTTCGTGCGCCACATGCTCTTCGTCCCGGGCACGGAGTCTGCCGGCAGTAGCGGAGACAATGTCCAGATGAACGGCGATCTACCCATCACCGTCTTCATCCACGAGACGGCCCACAGCTTCGACGGGCACCACGGCCTGCCCGATATCGAGGGCGGCTTCTCCGCCAGCCAGGCCTGGCTCGATGCCTACAACGCCGACTCGGCCGTGACCGACGACTACGGCCAGACCTCGCAGGCCGAGAACTTTGCCCAGCAGACCGTCGTCGCCCTCTTTGACAGCAACGTCCCCGACGGCGTCGCCTCCATCCAGCCCAGCTGGCAGTCCATCGAGAACCAGTTCCGCCTCATCCAGGACCGCGCCGCCGACATCCTCCGCCCGGACGGCACCTGCACTTCGCGCCTTGAGAATAGCGCTCCCGTCGAGAAGGGAGGCTCTGCCAGGCTCCGCCCGTCTGCCTCCACCAAGCCCGACGTCTCGCTCAAGGGCAAGATCAAGGTCATCGAGCCCGTTCCCATGGGCGCCGAGATGGAGATGGCCCAGTACGACGCCAGCGGCAAGGTCGTCGGTACCAAGGTCGTCAAGGTTGGTGGCCGCGAGTAAAGCTGTGGGCGTTTAAATTATTTCGCCTAGACTTCCGCAATCTTTTTGAATATTCTGTATATAAAGTACCTTATCTTTATCTGCGGCGTACGTATCTTAGGTACCTGTATCCAGCCATTTGCCTGTTTGGTTACATGCAATATTGAACATGGACATTGGATCTCAAGAGCTCTCCATAGTGAAGCCACCAGGATATATGAAACGGGTTACAGTGTGAAATCGATGCAACGCACTTCTGTAATTGGATAAAGTCACTCAGGGAATGTATAGGCTGAATGAAGCATGTTGATAAATGCCAGGCCCTAGGCTCTCACTTACACGTCCAAGAACCGACCGATGCGGCAATGTGGGGCCGACAACCACCAGTCTTCCGGGATCTACCCTCGGGCTCCCGCCCCACAATTCTCTCCGTGCACCAACTCCAAATTGTTTGCATTTGCATGCTAGTGCTGTCGATTTATAGAAATGGCAGGAGACCTTACGGCCATTTCCGGGAACAATGACCTCAATTAGACGATAAGACTAATCGAGTTCCCCTAAAATACGGACATGGTCCAATGTTAGTCGTGAGTTGTCGGGGTGTATTATGTACGTATTGAATTACTATCACACACACACGCAAGCACGTAGATATCAGAGCGTGCTAAGGATGTGAATGAGTAAGTATCGAGTCGGCGTGTACTAATTACCGGGCTGACGTCTAAGGGGATAATCGCGTGCGTACGTATGTACGTCCACTTTATTTCCCAATAGATGTCGGTGCGGATCAGCCTGCAGAAATTGACTCTGAAGGCCGGCGACTCGGCCGCACATTCGATCAAACCTGTATGAGAATTGCCATTTCCCGTATGCGTTGGATATTTCGAATGACTGCTCCGCTAATGCCTCTAAAACGCCGGGAATGCATAATATACACGGTGCTGTCCCAAATCTACATCGAGCGGGGAACATGTCCTCCAGCCATCTATCCCATCCTCTATCAGTACACGGCACACACTTCCACCCCCGTCGAGCGCATCCACCGCCGATACCAGCGGAAATTTCGAGCACCCCCCTCTATCAGTGCCCAAGGTCATTTCTTCCCCCCAAGCTGGGTCCTCGCCCTCTCCTCAAACGCCTCAATCATAACCGCCGCAACCCTATCGGACACAGCCGCACTAACAGCCGCATACAGCGGGTTCGCAAACTGATACCTGATCGAGAGATGCACCTCGGTCCGTGGGGCGCCCGTCGTCGACCCCGCAGCCTCCCTGACCGACCACCGCGTCACGAGGCTTTTGAACACGGCCGAAGCCTGCTCCTGCCCATCCCCGTCTACCACGCCTCCGCTGACAGCCTCGACAGACGCGCCGGGCACGCAGCGTAGGCGGCTGGTGAATACCTCGTTGAAGCTACCCCAGCCGACATGAAGATCCGCGCGCGTCGGCCAGCGGCGTCCAGCCCACAGGTCTGAGTTGTTGGGCTGGTCGTTCGGCGCGGACCACTGCGTCACGCGCGAGTGGGAGCAGTACGGCACAAAGGAGGAGTACGAGTCCACGTCGGCGATGAGCTCGTACAGCGGTGGGAGCGGGTATGGCAGTGTGCGCGTCGCGGAGAGGTGCTGCGTTGCGGACTCGGGGGAGCCAGGTAGGCTGAAGAACGGCCGTCGGTGGAGCAGGGGCGGGAGGATTGCTGTCGCTGTCGAAGAGGCGGCACCATTGGGGACTGGGAAGCGAGTGGCGCGCATGTGCATGCGCGATACTGCGACTCGGGTAGCCATGATGGTGGTAGGTGGGACGAGCTCGCGGTTCTTGAATTATTCGGCGGTGGTAGGTATGTATCAGGTCGGTCGTTAAAAAACAAGGCGTCGCTATGCCATTATCCGTCTATACACGTGATACAAAAGAGAGACTTTGTATTACCAACAGAAAGAAAAGCCCGCGTGGGCGGCAGAAGCGAGTGTTGACAGACGTCGATATGTGTTGCGAGATCGAAGCGAGTTTTTGGTGATGGACGATCTGATGGATGGATCGAAATGGGGCACTGCATTGGGTTTAGCGCCGATGCGGCCCTCTTGCGGCTTATCGACAGCAAACATCACGCAGGATCACACCAAGTTTGCCAAGGGCCGAGTAGGGTGGAAGTCGTGTGAGTTTCTTGTTCAATCATCTCGTACGTTTTTTTTTTTTTGAATGTTGAAGAAACTAGTGCCTAGTACCCTGCACACATGTGAAAGAAGAGATTCCGCCGTCCGAGTGCCTCGCTTCTTATTCCCATTGAACGCCATCCGTAGATATCAATTGTTATCACATGCCATGCCACATCCCATATAATGGGCCCAGAGCTCTTTACTTTCGTGTCTACATCCGGCCACGTCACCTGGCGCCAAAATCAAGCTTCCTGGCCACCTTGCTTCCGCGGTCATCGTTAATCATGCCGGGCCGACGCTTCAGGTCGGCACCCATCTTCGCCTCCCCGCCGGCCTTGCTTGGTAGATCCTCGTTGCGGGTGGGCTTGGGATCGGCGTGCCACCAAGGGTGGCGGAGCATATCGCGGGCGGTTATGCGCAAGCGGGGGTTGAGGGTGAGCGTCTTCATGAGGAGGTCGACGCCGTGTGAGCCGACGGTGCCGAAGCGCATCTCGTACCAGTCCTTTCCCCGGACGGGAACCTGCGCGGGCACCGTGTACTCTGGGAGGGTGGTGACGCCCGGCCAGTTGTCCTCTGCGGGCGTGCCGATGGCCTCGCAGATGAGCCTTATCTGGTCGATCTCCGTGTTGCCGGGGAGGTAAGGGGCGCGCATGACGAGCTCGGCGAAGACGGTGCCCACGGACCAGACGTCGACGGCGCCGGAGTAGTGCTTGGCGCCGAAGAGCAGCTCGGGAGGGCGGTACCAGCGGGTGATGACGTTGGAGGTCATAATCTGGTGCGGGTCGGCGAAGCCGCGGGCGAGACCGAAATCCGCGAGCTTGACCTCGCCGTCGGCGGCAATGAGCAGGTTGTTCGGTTTGATGTCGCGGTGGAGCACAAAGTTCTCGTGGCAGAACCAGATGGCGCGCGTGAGCATGCCCATCCAGGCCTTGATGTCGGCGGCGCCGTAGCGCACGTTGTCGGTGTCGCGGATGAGCATCTCGAGGTCGCCGTGGGGCAGGTACTCGAGCACGAGGTTGAGGTTCTGGTCCTTGGACGAGAAGACGGACAGGAGGGAGATGATGTTTGGGTGCTGCAGCTCCTGGAGGTGCTTGAGCTCTCGCACGGCATCGGGAGCCATGCCCTCGGTGTACTCCTTCTGCACTTTGATCTTCTTGATGGCCACTAGGGTCGACGGCTGGGCTCGTAGGTGGCCGAGGAAGACGATGGCGTACGTTCCTTCTCCGAGTTTCTTGCCTGCAAGGGGGAAAGGTGTCAGAGGGAACGAAGAAAAACAAAAACATCTGGTCACAGACGGGGTAGCGCTGTGGTTCGGAGAACGCACCTTTGACATATTTCCGCTTCTCCTCCTCATTCATCTGCTCTGCTAGGTCTAGCGTGGCCGGGACCGTGCAAGGCTGTGCGGTCGGAGGCGGCGCCGGCCGAGGGGTGCCATTCGAGGATGTCGGGCCCGAGGCGAGGTTCTTGAGCGGTGAGAGGACAGTACGGGAGACGGACTCGGCCGTGTGGGTGACGACGGGGGAGACGGCCATGGCTGCTGGCGGGCGCGATACGCGAGGAGGAGGGCGGGAGTGAGAGGGTAGTCGGCGCAGCTGAGAGACAACGCGAGTGACCGGCGGCAGTCTCTCCCGGGAAGTGCCCCTGGCTTGATCGCGGCTCGCCGCTTTAGGGTTTCTGTTGCAGGCTTGGAACCTGACCTGCGCTGCGTGTGATGTTATCAAAAGGCCAAAACTGTGAGATGATGCATGTTGCTGGTGGTGGGAGGAAGGAACTCGAGACGGAACAATGAAAGCTCTTATCTTATCGGGGCAGGTCTGCTGTACAGGGCATTGGCCCCACTGGAATTATCACAAGCCGCCCCCTCCGCTCCCCCCCGCACCCCCTGGTTCCAGAATTCCTTCCTCCACCTCACTCGAGCCTCTGTCTGCCAGCACTCCAACTCCCGTGCGACTAACAAGGTGCCTGTTCATGTTTATTTTGATGAAGCCTTGTTGGATTTCATTGACAACTTGACAAGCCCGAATGGCTGACCACAGCTAGTGCTGCAAACACTTCTTCACCTAGGCAGGGAGGTACCTACCTTTGTGAAGCCACTGAATTACCCTGCGGTCCTGAGATCTTCGGGGCGCTCCTTTGGACCGTCACTACTAGACTATGCTACAGATTCGCTCTATAATCACCACAAGGCAACGCAACTTTGTACGAAGGGCTGGCGGCCCATCCGGGGTGGAGCTCCTGTCCCCTCGTTTGGACGCGGACCGGCGGCGCCTTAACTGCCCCAGCCACCGGACGTTGCGTGTGTCGTTGCTCTACGCCGCGTCGAGAACGGGGCGGAGTGTGCTCATGATCCCCGGAGTACTACTAGGTTAGTAGTACTCGTACGGACGGTACAGTCTGCGTCGACGGGATGGTATGGCGCGGCCGTGGTGTCTGCGCCACCAATCGACGATGGACTGGCCCTGGGCCTCTACCAGTATACGGACTCGTCGTCACCACTAAAAGTGCTTTACGTGGTTGCAAATACGTTTCGCCCGTGCATCTGCGCTGGTGCCAAATGTGCACGCCTTGGCACAACTTACCAACGCATACCCGCCGCCTACCCGCCGCCGCAGAGTTGGCACCAAAAGATCGACGCCCAGGACTGCACTGAATCGCTGACGTCAACCAACCCACCACCAGCCGGCTTCCTTCCCTCCCGCCGGCTCCGAACCGCGTCTCGGGGCTGCAAACTCGTACAGCGGCGCGGAGTTAACTGCGGGACTCCGACCTCCGTGTCTCTCTCGCTCTTTTTGTTACTCCATGTTAATACATGTTCATGTTTGGCTTTTCTTTCCTTCTCATTATTCTTCCTGAAAGCACATTGTATGCATCCCTAATCTTCCTCTTCACCGTATCGTGCGAGTCTCGAATCCATTTGCGCGCCGGTCGGGACGGGCAGCTCGTTGTTGCCTGACAGCTTCGAGCACTGCGACTGACATCATCGTCGGCTTCAAGTTCATATTTGCAGTTCCTTCTTCACATCCGCGACAAGCCGTGACGAGCTAGAGCTTCAGTCGCAGCCATGGCCGCTAGAGGCTTCATCTCGTACTGGGTACGTTACTACAACCTCACTCCAACGCCGAGAAAGGGAAAAAAACAACAATAAAAATAAAATAAAAAAGCTAACCTCCCCTCCCTCCAGTGGCTGCCCGTCTTCTCCAGCCTCGTCTGGCTGGGAATGCTCCTCGGCATGCTCCTCTGGTGGCTCGTGACCGTCCACCGGCGGCGCCTCCCCTCTGTCGAACCCAACATGACCCTGCCCTACATCAGCGACATTGGCGCCTTCGACCTGAAGCCGCTCTTCATCGCCGGCGCCTGCGTCACCACCGTCTCCTTCGATCTCGCCTTCGCGGCCGAGCGCTGGTTGCGCCACCGCGGACGCCTCGTGCCCAACACGTCGGTCGTTGAGAAAGTCCTCGTGGGCCTCACCATTGTCTTCGCTGTCGTTGGGACCGTCGGCCTCATCTGCCTTTCCATCTTTGACACGTACCGGCATAATACCCTCCATAATATCTTCCTGGCTCTCTTCATTGGAGGGTACATGCTCTCAGCCGTCTTCACCTGCTGGGAGTACCAGCGTCTCGGCCTCAGTACGTCTACCCGTTCCTCGAACCCCTGGTCCCCCTCCCCACCCGTCAACATCCCCAAACCACCGCAGGGAAACAAAAATAAATAAAGGGGTGGCTAACCAGTGATGCCAGTGTACCGCTCACACCGCGTCCTCCGTGCGTCCTTCTGGATAAAGCTCTCCTTCGTCCTCGTCGAGCTCTCCCTCGCCGTCGCCTTCGCCATCACATCGTCCCGCGGCCATAAGACCGTCGCCGCCTACATCGAGTGGATTATCGCCTTCATCTTCACCTTCTACATCCTTTCCTTCGTCATCGACCTGTGGCCCGCCCGCCTCACCAAGAGCCGCTCAAGGAGGTACCGCTTGTCGTCGCCAGAGATGGCCGAGAATGGCTCGGCGCCACCACCTCGCGCAGCGCCCGCCGCAGGGAACTTCTGACGCTCCCCGAGCCCGTGTTGACGGTGGGGTGTTTGTTTGTTTGTTTGTTTGCTTGCTTGTTGGGGGACATCATGATGCATGCAAGAAAGGGTAGAACAATGTCATCGGGGATAGAACTTTGCGGGAGTTAGGAACGGCGTTTTTTCCATGGGGCTCGCCCTTATCACGACACGGTGTAAAATATAGCATTGCCTTGTTTGTTACTGAGCATTGGAAGTTCGACTCTTGTTATGGTACCCGTCATGAGGTGGAGAGAAAATTTGAACGATGTGACAGTACGTATACAATGAAAATGACAGGACATGAATGAATCGTCGGCCAATTTTCCCGAGAGTTTCGCATATAGAGAGCAATGCAATCCACCCGAGAGTATATGCTGGTACCCTTCCGCATTATTACTACATTTTCCCTCGTGTGCCAGTATCCATTCCGTTTCCAAGTTGACGCAGTAACCACTACCGCAAGTATGTCCCAATGTCGCCGACCCAACCCTTTC
Organism: Hapsidospora chrysogenum ATCC 11550; assembly: GCA_000769265.1. Lineage (NCBI taxonomy): Eukaryota > Fungi > Ascomycota > Sordariomycetes > Hypocreales > Bionectriaceae > Hapsidospora > Hapsidospora chrysogena. The sequence goes on from JPKY01000021.1 coordinate 178,284, forward strand.
AAAAAGCCATGATGAATCGTAAAGAAAATGCAACAAAATAGTCGAAATTTGTCCTCCCGACGTCACGACCCTGCCGGTCTCGCTATGCCGGCTATCCTTACCAAAAAAATAAAAAAAAATAAAAAAAAGCGACACATCTGGGTATCAACCTTTCTCCTCGTTACATCTCTTCGCGGAACCGCGAGTCCCTACTCGGGCTGACGCTCGATCGCGGTTCAAAGTCCCTGATCGGCCTCGGCGGTTCGATATCCGGCCCACCGTGGCGGTCCTTGGGCCTACGAGTTTCGGCCTCGTCATTTTGCGCGCCCACGGGCCCCAACCCTCTCGTGTCTTGGGGAGCGCTTGGACCGTTAGCCTCAGCTTCGCGGCCCTCTCCAGCTGTTCCGGCCACAGCCACATCTCGCATACTCGAGGATCGGGGCTCTAGGCTTGTTTGGCTAGGGTTGCGCTGGTGGTTTTTCCGTAGTATGTTTCCGCCGCCCAAGAGGCTCCGTCGCCTCTCTCTCTTTTCCGTTTTCTCGAATTTTCCGGTCTGCTGCGTATGTTCTTGGGGTTCACTAAACGACCTATCCCTCGAGAACCGGTTCTTAATCCAGCCTCGAACCCCCGACCGGTGAGAAGGCGAGCCCTCGGTAGCCTGACGTTCGTCGCCCTCGCCCACGCCGGCTGTGGCACCCTGCTCAGGCACAGGAACGGCCCCAGACGCCAGAGTAGGTTGAGGCTCATCGGGTTGGGCGGCCTGGGGGGCTTCCTCCCGCTGGATCGGTTCGTCCCGGATCGCAGCGGCGCCGGGTTTGTGCGTCTGACCCTCCCCATCGGTGCCCTGGCCACCAAGACCACTGGTCGCAGAGTCTTGTTTCGATTTCTGCTTCCCCTCCTTCGCCAGCCTCTTCTGCTCGGCCCTCTCAGCCTTCTCCTTTTCTCTCCTAGTCTTTTCGGCCTCTTTGTCCTCATCTGTAGGATGGTCAGCTAAGTCGCTTGGTGTGTTTTTAGGGTATATTAGAGGATTTGCCAACTTACCCTGGATCCTCTTGGCCAGCGCCTTCAACTTGCGATCCATCTCCTGCTCTAACTTCCTGTCCTCCTCTTCCATCTCGAGCATAGCTACACGGTGACGCTCCTTCTCGGCCTTGTCGTGGATGTCGTCAAGAACGGGCTGCATGCGCTTGGCTGCAATTGCATCCACTTTTTCCTGCTCCATGTACATCCCCCCGCCGATGTTAAGCTTTCCCTTGTTCTCGTCGCGAGTGCGTGTCTCGTGGCGCGTCTGAGCTTCCTTGTGGGCCGTGGCTTCCCAGTCGCCCAGCTGGTTGGGATTGACCATGCCGGTGTCGTGATAGATCTTCTCGTCCATCCCCTGAAGACGTGCCTTGACGTTACGTTGAGCAACGGCCATAAGGGCTTCGCGATCGTGTTGGCGTTTGGCCTTGTCGACTTCTGACAGCTTGGTGGAAAACATTGACATTTGCTGCCGAATCTTTGCAGACTCTTCCCGGTCGTCAAACACATCCTCCTCAGAGTACCGGCGGGTAAGTCTGTTGGTAACCGTAAATCGCCGCCGTGGCCTTGGGGGTGGTGCCTGGATGTTGCCGTAATATTCCTGCATCTCGCGAGTCTGCATATGCTCATCGTTAAGCTTTGCCAATCGCTCCTGGGCTTGCTTATAGGCAGCGTCCTGGAGGTTCATGTACGGGCCGGTCGTGTAGGCCTTATCGGGATCCTCGCCTCGCTCTTTGGCCTGTTCTGCCATTTTCTGCTGTCGGCTGTACATCTTCCTAGCCATATCGACAGCAGACTGGTGTAGTCGTTCGTTGGCTTGCTGCTCGTCCACCTCGGGTTGTACCATCGGACGCGAGGTGAACATGTTTCGAGCCATTGCCGCGGCGGGGATGGCACCGGCATCCCCGACGGCCGCGGATCTCTGCATGGACGCCCGGTGGGCAATGGTGGCGCCGTTTAGCGCATTGGAGGCTGCACTCGACCGGGGCTGCAACTCGGGGCCACGTGTGACGGGAGAGGATATGGCGCGAGGCCGTCTTGAGGGGCCCATGGCGCCTTTTGCAGCCGCCAGCGAGCGGTCCCCTTCGATCGACGGGCTCTTCACGCGGACTTTCTGGGCGGACTGGAATCGGTCGGTATGGTAAGCCTGGTTGGCAGCCGAGTTGCCCCACCCGTCATGATGACTTCTAGGGGTCGAGTCAGAATGGTGCTTCATCGCGGAGCTTGCCGAGCCGACGGCAAGAAGTGCAGCCTGGTGGCCAGCAGAGTCGACGACCGGTGCCCACTGCGGCGCCATCTTGTAGTCCTTGGCCAGGACGGCAGCGGCTGAGGCGGACGAGAGCTTATCGGGTTTCCAGATCTCAACAGGCTTCTGGTTGTTCCAGCCCTGCGTGGCAGCGGCTCCTGCAGCAGCGCCGTGGGCAGGCAGGCCGATCGAGGGGTAGCTGGGTAAGTCTCGCGGGTCGGCGTATTTGAGCTTGCCAGTCTCGACTGTGCCGAAAGCGCAGACGTCAGCGGGGATGTTTATGTTCGAAGATGAAGGTTCGGGGTCCTGTGCGTGGTGCTCGGCGGAGCTGCGGGTAGGTGGGATGGATGGACAGGGGTGCGACTGGATCAAGCTTGATCCTACTACATACCTGGAGCTGCATGGGTCGTGGTTTCAGCCATAGCGGACAAAGCTGCAGAACCGAGTTGCGGCGAATGCCCGACTGATGAGTTGGTGGTGATGCGGCCTAGTTACTATACGTAAACGAAGCTGGTGCGGCTGCTCAGTGCCGGAGCCTGCAACTATGCGATGATCGGCGGTAGCTCCTAGGGGTCCTGCGCAGGAGGGTAGTATACGGCCCCGGCGGCCCGGATTTGCAGGAACTTCGCGATTTGCCGATCAGTATTCAGTAAGAATATCGGTAAGGACGGGCCTATGACGAGGATGATGATGCAGAGTTGGAGTTCAGTGACGAGAGACGAGAGATGATGACCGCGCGCGTGGGAGAGAGAGCAAGGCTGGAGGAGTGGACGGAAGAGATGGCGAGCGCAGAGGACGGACGATCAAGAGGTTTTGAAGCTCTGGGCTGGCCAAGCGTAGCCCCGATGCTACTTAGCTCAAGCTTCTGGGTACTATTAGTACTAGGGCACTACTGGTAGGTAATTAGCAGGTAAGCAGCTCGTCAGCCGTCGACTCGTCATTGTCTCAATCGTGCGTGCGGAAGTGCGACTGCCACAGCGCAAGTGAGCCGCGCCTTCCCAGCCCCGGAATTGGTTCTGGGTTCTGGGCGCTGACGTCATGGAGATCTGTGTGGAGGACGCCACACTCACCGGTGTGGCCTTTAGCGGCTGGGCGGTTGGGCGAGAGCGAGCTGAGACTACGGCGCATTTTCCCACCCACCCGCAGATTCACAGTGTTCAGCCTCGATCAAACATATCGGCGAGTCGGCCAATCGTCTCACTCAATTGACACACCTCCTGATGCAGCGCTGCTGCAAATACCCGATAGCTATCCTGTATTGTGTACGCAGACGCTGATTCCCCATGTCCAGCACTATGGACAAGTTGCGATTCCGACAGCCACAGCTCCCCGTTACACCATCGAGGCGATGGGTGGTTGCATGACAGCCCATACACGTACACGAGACCCGACAGATGACGGTGATTGACGCTATCGCGAGCGGCGCTACTCCAAAGCTTCTCCAACCCCAAGACGACGGGGTGCGATCCGCTCCGAGTTTCTGACCCACCGAACCCCGTCCGCAGCATCCGTTCCCGGCCGAGCTGCCCACCGGGCGCCGTAGATATTCATATCATTCCTTGGGCTATCCGATGATGGTGTGATTTTCACCACAAACGGGAGTCAGACTAAAAATCACAGGCTAACTGTATTCAATGGGCTTGCTACAAGCTTTCAAGACCCCCGAGCAAAACGTGGAGCATGGAGGTTGCGGATACGTAAGCACAAGCCCACCAACCAGCCATGCAGCAAAAACCTTTTCGTGGATGAGAAACGACGAGTACAGACACGCGGGAGCCATGACATATCCGGAGCCCGCGGTTGGAGAGCTGCATGATTTGGATGGTCGGACAATGGCAACACCACCATCATCTTGGGCGCTGCAAGATGTCGCAAACTTTAGAGACGTTGGCCGCACTGTGAATGCGTATCTCGGTGAAAGGTACTGATGGTGATACCTCTGGCGGATTAGCCCTCCCCAATCCACCCCGTGTTCTTTACTGACCTGACCACTGTCATGCCCTGTGTTTGTTGCGCAGGCGCATCCGAGAAGGGGTCTTCTTCCGCTCAGCTAGACTCGGTACGTGGGCTTATAGCTTCTCACATACCCTACCTAGTTTTCACTCGCTGATGAACCGGCTGTTTAGATGATGCAACAGCAGAAGATAGACACACTATCGCAGAAGATGCTGGCATCAAGACGGTAATAGACCTCCGGACCAAGTACGTTATGTCTCTCCGGGATCAACGGCATACGAGTACGCCGGTCCGGCCCGGCCGGTTCCGTCCTGTGCCTTGCGCTGACAAGAACTCTAGATCCGAGCACCTCAAGCAAGCCAAGAAGCATCAGGGAAAGCTCGCCGCTGCTGCCGGCCACGATCGACCCGACGATGCCGTCGTCCAGCCTCCACGTATCGGAGGACTCGACTACCATGAGATCAAAATTACGGGGCGGGCTTTCGAGATTTATCTCCTGAGGCAGCTCTCATGGTGGAGCTTGATGCGAGTGTGCCCCTATTCGCAAACCGTCCATCTAGATAAGGTTGCTGACGCGGAGACCAGCAAGTTCCTCATCCTCTTCACCTTCGGATACAGGATGCAGGCCCTCGGCATCCTCGGCCGGGAGGTCATGTTGCCCCGTGGCCTGGTAGGACTCGGTCTCGCCACGATGGACCTGTCCGGCGCAGAGATACGTGAGACGCTATTGCTGTACACATCGGCGAGCCCGCTCCCAAGCGTCGTGCATTGCACCCACGGCAAGGACCGCACCGGTAAGACTTCTCCCAACCCGGCCACGCTAAATGCCGTGGTACGTTGCTCATGCCAGGACAGGACTTATCTGTGCACTCGTTCTGATGATCCTGGACATCCCCATTGACGCCGTCGAACACGACTACTTCCTCACCGACATCGCGCTGTCACACGGACTTGATCAAACACTGGCGGAACTTCGCGAAGTAGGGCTCCCTGACGACTGGGCTGGAACAGCCAGCAACATGATAACTGCGATCAGGGATCACCTGGATGAGCGGTACGGTGGGTTGGATGGCTACCTCGACCACATTGGATTCACCAAGGCCGATAGATGTCAGGTCAGGGACACTCTGCTGTACTGATTGTTAGGCCTCCCGCCCCTCCCCCCAACGGACGTAACTATGCATATACGATGGCTATCATTTGTCTTGTTTTATTTCCTCTCTATCGTCTGTTTCTTTCGAAATCGACCCTGCAGCCAGCAGCGGTACATTTTCTTCTGCTCCTTCCTGTTGACTATCAGACGGCGATCGACACCGAGGTCCTCGACTTCAAACTTGGGCCCGTCACGAGCGGCACCCCCCTCACCCTCGCCCTGGCCGGCCTCGCCAGACCAGATGGCGGCGAGCTCGTCCCGGTCGAAGAAGTAGACTCGGGTGCCGTCCCCACGGATGTAGAAATTTTCTTCCAGGTACCGCCCTTTGCGGAAGCGGACTTGGGCAAGGTCCCCTCTCCCATAGTCTCGGAAGCAGACCAGCCCGCCTGGTTTTAACACCCGGTGGACGTTGTGCACCGCCCGCGCCCACTCCGCCGGCGACAGCGCCGAGAAGATGAAGATGAGGATAGCAACGTCTACGGAGCCCTCCCCCAGCCCGGGAGGGAGTGTCTCGCCCGCCACGTCCCAGACATCGGCCTGGATGTGCCGGGGATCGTACGCCTCATCGCTCCGCATGACCTCTACGGCAGTCTTAGAGAAGTCGCAGGCGTGGATCTTCAGGTTGGGGTTCTTGTTGTTGGCTAGTATGGGGAACGCCGTGTTACCGGCGCCGGCGCCGATCTCTAGCAGCACAGCGGGATCCGCGTCTTCCTTGGTCACCTGGCCCAGGATGGGGAACTCCTGCTGGAGCCACTTCCTATTCTTGAAGAAATTGGCCGTGTTGTTCTTGTAGAATAGATTCCACCACTTGGCAGGCTGTGAATTGAATCTAGCTGGATACTCGAGTTAGCCGCTGAGCTGACCAGAGTAAAAAAAAATCCGCGAAAATGTGGTGATTGGCTTGATTATCAGATGGGAGCGAAAGAATTGAAGGTATAGTTTGTCATCAGGTCTCAGATGAACTATGCATTGGTTGTGTATCATCATGAAATGACCACCGATTGCAAGGCTTGCAGCGAGTGGCCAGAGAGAGTAGAAAGGGAAAATAAGAGGGAACTGTGGACTCACACTTATCAAACTCGGAGACGGGATTCTGACGCTGCATGGCAAACTGCTTCTCAGCGTTCTCCTTGTACGCATCATCAGTTTCCACGTGGTCCCAGGCATTGTATTCAAAGATGTCATCTCCCGCCTCCAGATACCGGCTGCCAAACTGGAAGGGATCCGTCCGCTTCGCGTTGTTAGAAGGGTCGTGGGACCGATGCGGAGGGACTTCCTCGGCTTTGTTGGTCTCGGGCACCTCAACTTTCAAGGCGGCCATCTCCTCGACTGGAGGAGGCGTCAGGCCGCTCCCGGCATCTGGGGCAGACGCTGAGCTCATCCCTCACTAGATCCCGGGAGGGTTCTTGTACTTGATGTCGCGACACGATCGTCAACCAGCTGTCATTTTCAGGCGCTGGATGTTTCCGTGAGTTTCTGCAGCGGCGGGAGATGGAGTGAAGCAGCAGGAAGGGGAGGTGGGAAAAGAAGCAGAAAAGTCGGCTGCCAGAAAATTTCCGGCGGATACTGATCGATGGGGTTGGCTTGTGCATCGGCGCCGGAGCCTATATTTTCCGGTCAGCTCCTGGACTCCCGAGTCCATTAAGACACTCTGCCCTCAACCAATCAGGGTCAGGGTACCGCTGGCAAACTCACCCACCCAGTCACTTGTGGATCTTCCCGGCGCAGGTCTACGGTCTATCCACCTCGTACAGCAGGAAGCTCCAACACTGCGACGCAGCTCACGTCGTCTCCAGTTCCTGTATCAGAGGGACTGTCGAATACATTGTACAGCGCCCTATATACCCGCGAATTCCCCGGAATCACCTGGCTGTCCGAGTTTCACAATGTCGCGCTCCCTCACCCAACCGCAAGGGCACCTCACGCCAGCCGAAGCTATGCATCTCGCCCAACAAGCTCCCGCCATCCTACGCAGCAACCCCAAGGCCGTGTCCTCATCCCCCCTGCTGTCGCTCTTCTCCGCCACCGAGTCCGCCGATCTCTGGGCCATATACGAGAACCTCCTGCTGTCATGTCTGCGCACGGGAAACGATGAGGCGGCGGCCGAGTGCCTGTCGAGGCTCGTAGGGCGGTTCGGTGCCAACAATGAGCGGATCATGGCCCTGAAGGGCTTGTTCAGAGAGGCTTCGGCTGGGGATGACGAGGCGCTGCGGAAGATTTTGAAGGAGTACGATGATATATTGAAGGAGGACGAGGCAAATATTGTGAGTGCTCTCATCCGGGTCCCCTACGGTGACCTCGGGTACAGCTCGTTGGGACCTCCTGAGACTGACCACCGGTGGTAGCCCATTGCGAAGCGGAGGGTGGCTCTCCTCCGATCTATGGGCAAGACCCAGGAGGCCATCACGGCACTGACGACCCTTCTCGACTTCACACCCATCGACTCCGAGGGCTGGGCGGAGCTAAGCGACCTATATTTGTCACAGGGGCTGTATGCGCAGGCCATCCACGCCTTGGAGGAGGTTCTAGTGCTGGTGCCGAATGCTTGGAATGTAGGTCTCACGAGAGGCTCTAGCTGTTGACTTGGAGACTGTCGCTGACCGGACGTCCAGATGCAAGCCCGCTTAGGAGAGGTGTGTTTAATGGCAGCAACCGCAACCGCAACCACCGAGTCGCCGGCCAGGTACCTTGCCGAGTCTGTGAAGCGCTTCTGCCGAAGCGTGGAGCTGTGCGACGATTACCTACGCGGCTACTATGGCCTAAGAAGGGTAGGATTGTCTTCCATCCTTCAGAATTCGTCGTGGGAGCCGCGGGACTAAGTCTTTTACAGGTGACGGACATGCTACTTGCAGATCACGGCAAGTCGAAGAAACAACCAGAAAGCGACGTGTTCGCACTGCCCGAGCCGACGACGGTGGAGAAACTTAACCAATTGGCAACAGAGAGGCTGGCAGAGATTGTGCGGAGGAACAATGCTGGGGAGGCGCTCTGGCAAGGATACGATGCTGCTGAGGTCGCAGCCGCGCGGGAGTTGATTGCAAAGTCGACACCGAAGGTTGTTCGGTGATAGGATGGTAGGTTGCAGAGTGTGTATATACGCAGGCCACGTCGACAGCAGACGTCTCGTCCGAGGTAAGAGGTGGATCGCGCACTCTAAACGGATTATGTCACTCCCATGCACTAATAATATAAGGCATCACTACTCGAACTGTATGAGTAGTAGATTGCTATACGGACTGCAATCTCACGAGATGACCTACATCTTGTGCGGACATTATATTTACTGAAGACTATGCGTATAAGGGTGACGATCAGTAAGCACTGGTTAATGAATATACCAAGGGTCTATTTAGCCACTACTTCGTACCTTGAAGCTAGTCGCGATGCTTCTACTAACGTTAGTTGTGACGCTTATATATCTGTGTGTATCGTAAAGAGAGGCAGTACGTGTGTACATATGTGTGTACTCGTTTATGCTACAGTCCGAATAGGAACGCTCGTAATGCACATCTCTGCTTCTTGCTCAACGACTATATTTCTTTCGTCTGATTCGGGGAAGGGTCGTTCTCGCAACAGCGAGAATGGCTTAACGCCAGACGATGGCCACCCTCCACCCTCACGTATCATAGTTACCGTCTCTGGAATTCGCCCATTGAGAATTCCCCCTTCGCCTAACACGGATCATCTTCAATGCCTTACAGGGCCGCGTGGGCCGGGCTGAAGCCTCACCTGGTGGTCGGCCATTGGGCACCGAAGAGCCCCCTTGCCCTGACAGTCATGTCTCACCCGGTATCCAGTGCCGTGGCGCAGTCGAGGCAGTCTGAACCGCGTCGTATGTACATGTAGGGACCTACGCATCGCTGACCAGCATACTCGTAGGGCCAGCACTCGCGGTGGCTGGGTTGGACCGACGTTGAAGCCAACTGGAGAGGAACAATTCATCGGGGGTCCATCCGACGTAGTCGGTACCAGGGAAGGCCCAATGGTTTGTGTTCCCGCCCTGGTGGCGAAGCGCCTACGGGCATGCCAGGTTTATGCATGTCGTGAGTTGGCATGATAAGATCCACCGGGCGGGCTGAAGGTGAGTCAACGCCACGGCGTCGACGGGGGAGAGAGTGAAGTTGATGTGGGCATTGGGCCGCAACAACGGGGCCTCAGCCGCGTAGAAGATCCTTGGAGCCTGGAGCACCGGGTTATTTTACAATTTTATTTTTTAAAGGAAAACGCTTGGCCAGTTGGTAACATGAAGCTTGCGCGTAACCACAGGGGGCCACGAGGATGATGAGCTGGCATCCTGAAGGGAGGCAGACAATGTACAGGAGTTTTTATACCATATAAGAATGGCCAATTCCTTGAGTAGGACAAGAAGAGCCACTGTAGCCTCACATCACACTAATTTGCCTCTCGTGCCTCATCTCCCCAACGTGTCGTCGTCGATATTTGCCGTCAAACGGTGCCATCCGCTGGATCGATCTCCTTTTCACACTGGAACCTTTTTGTCTTGACCATGCCGTTTTGCCCAAATATCCAGGAACTACGAACCAGCAACAGGAGACTTAGCACACCGGAAACGACACCGGAAACGATACCGGAATCACTGCCACAGAGACCACCGCCACCAGCCCCGACATAGCACAAAGACTTGTTGCGAGCCCAACGGACCAGGGGCTCCATTATCCACATATTTCCGGGAGTGCGCCAGATCAGGAGGGCAACGCGGCGCTTGACCCAAGCTGCTGCCCACCGGGGCTCTGATCTGCCACTTATAAAGCCCACGGAACAGCCCTATGATCTGCCTCGATACCTCCAGTGAAAGGAAGAGCCGCGTCTTGCATGGTACTGCGCATCTAGACAGTTGACAGTCCCACTGACCACTCGCATTGTTGCATTTCCGTTCTGAGACGCCCAGCCAGCAACGGCCAAACCATTGTCGGTCTGCACAAGTCGTCGCTTGTTGTGTGCTTCTCGCCTATCTCCTGATTCCGCCGTGTGTCTGCCATTAGCAAATCACCAAACAAACGGACCCTTTGTCACATTGGCCAGAATCGAATCAAGCTTGCAGGTAAGTTGATGGAACCCGGTCTCTTTTGTCAGTACGGTCACACGTCCAGTCCTCGTTCGGTGTGGGTGTGTGTGTGCTTCCGGGGGGGGTCCCGTGCAGCTCTGGGCACAACCACGGCTAGCGCCGCTCTGCCGATCGTGACGATTTCATCAAGCACCGGGAGTCGTACGGCCAGCCCAGTCCGGCGGGCCAGATATGCCCGAGCAAGCAGCTTGGCCGCCAAGTTAGAACAGGTTTGGCTAACCAAGGGACGTCAGATCAGAGGCAGTAACTGTGCAACCAATCCCCGATCCGCACCCGGACTTTCCGCACAGACAGGCACACAATTGCTTGCTGTCGGTGTCGCAGTTCTGAGCCGGTAAGTCAACGTATTTCCTTTCCGTCTGTTACGTCCCGCCCCATCCCCTCTCGCCGTCTAGCCACTGCCGCTGGCTTGCTGGCAGTGTGGCATGAGTGGTCAGACGCCAGATCGTGTCCTGCGCTGCCAGCAGCAGCAGTCGACGGCGGTTGGGGAGTTGTTTGGCCCAATCCAGAGGCGTCCAGTCCATCGTTAGGCAACTCGTGCTGGAATCGAACCAGTCAGGCGCGCAGGTCGGAGACACCCGCGGCTGCCGGCGATGAGCAATGGCTGTGTGGTCCTGCAGCGCTGCAATGCGTAGGTACGTACAGCACGTACGAGTACTACTTGCGCTCGTGAGCGGCTAGTGGGCGTGAGCCAATGTGCGTTGGCGCAATGGGGCTGGCTGTCTGGATTGAGCGAGGGGATGGGCAATGGTGAAGAAACGGGGACCGTGAATCCGGCAGGGAGGGCCGTTCATGATGCGCAGCTGCTGCTGCTGCTGCCACTGCTCACCGCCGATCTTCCTTTTGTTTTTCGCTGGTTTTCTGCCACCTTCTGCCGCCTCCTGCCTGCTGTCCGCCCACGGCCCGTTGCCGGCTCTCCACTTCGGTTGTGGACTTGTGGTGCAACAGCCTGGAGCCCATCTCTCGCAAGGCAGATAATACCACCACCAAAGCAGGCAGGCACAACCCACCTCGCGAGCCAGACAAAAACATCCGCCCAACTCGGATTGATCTATGCAAACTCGAGCTCGGGCATCTGCAACTCGGCATCGGCCTCAAACTTGGTTTCCGTTTTGTCTCTCCCACACCAGCCTGACACTTCATCCTTCTTTATTATCCTCACCACAAAACCGGGCCATTGATTGACTTTGGACACTCCTAGCCTCACACTACACGACCCAGCCGCCGTGAACCGTAAACCCACCCCCCCGGTCACCATCAAATATTATCCATCACCTTGCAGCCCGCCGCCCGAGTCCGTCGTCCCGCCGTCATCCCACCAGCCAGGCACCACCCACCAACCACCACCACCACCCGATCTTCAGCTTCCCTCCCATCCGTCCGCCGTCCCCCGCGACCCCTCCTACTACATACCACTACCTAGTACTACTACCACTACTCGGTGTCGCCTCAATTACCACCGCCGCACCACAACCACAACAACAACGCCACAGGCAACAATCCCCCTAGCGAAACTCTCGACCCCTCCCACACCCCGTGCCTCGTGCCTCGTGCCTCGCACCTCGCAACCAACTTGTGCACCCCCGTTTGCGACACCCCATACCCTTTCCCTCCGCGCCGACCCCATCGCCGCCGTCTTTGCATCCTCGTTGCTCAGCCGTAAGGCCGTTTTTCGCTGCGAGGGTGCTGTTGCTCCGACTTTTTCTACCTGGATCGTCGTGAGTCAAAGCGTCGTCGTCGCTGCCGCCATCTGCTATGTCGTGAGTCGCACCTTTCCGTCTCCCACATCCAAACCCAAACCCAGTTTCATACTCTTTTTTCCTTGCACCAGCCCACCCAGCCGCAGCGTGCTAATGGCATTTCCAGATTGAGACAGCGCCCCGGGCCGAGGACAACCCACGTCACCATCCAACACCCAGCCGGGAGCTCCTCCCAATCCGCTTCATACGAGTCAGATTATCCCGAGTCCTACGACGAGGATCTTGTAGATTCGGAAGAGCAGTGGGGCGACGACGAGGACGACGTCCTGCCCTCCGACTCAGCATCCACCACCAACGACAGAGCATATTACCCGCGCGTGGCCGGGCCGCGACGTAGCCACCAGCGCATCGTCCCCGCCCAAGGCCCCTGGCGAGAGCACACGCCTCCGGGCCCTGCCCACGCACCTCACCCACCGCCCCCTATGGAACACGATCCAGACTACCGCGGCCAGTATGCCCGGGGCTATGGCCAGCACCCTCAGCAACCTCCCCAGGCCTTCTACAATGGCGCCGGCGCTGGCGGCGGTCGCCCTGCCCCGCCATATGGAGGGGGCCACGGCCCGTACAGCATGGCAGCCGGAGGTTTGGCGGGCGGAGGCTTCGGTGGCGCTAACGGCGGCATGGTACCCTACCAGCAGTATGGCGGTCACCCCTTTGCCCCGCATGGGGCGAACGGTGCCAATTTCTTTGGCGGGGACGCCCGGGGCGGGTACGACATGATGCCGTATGGTCCCAACGCCTTCTACGGAGATCCACGGCAGTTTTCGATGCCCGCCCACATGCAGCAGTACCAGATGACCCACGTACCACCTCCGACGGAACACCCGGGCCAATCCGTCACCCCGGTCATCAAGGACGACCCCGAAAAGCTGCGTCTTGCGCAGGAGCTCGCTGCCCTCAAAGCTGCCGAGGAGAAGGCCGAGGCGGACAAGAAGGCGCGGGAGCGTGAGGCCCAGATCCGGAAGGAAGCCGAGGAGGCGTTCCAGAGGAGGATGGAAGACATGAGGATAGCCCAGGAGGAGGCCAAGAAGGAGATTGAACGGGCAAAGGCCGAGGCCGAGCGCGCCGCCAGGGAGAGGATCGAGGCTGAGAAGAAGGCCGAGGAGGAGCGCGCGCGGCAGCACGCCGAAGCCATGCAGCGGGCTGAGGAGAAAGCGAGGATGAAGTTCGAGGCCGACCAAAAGGCTGCGGAGGCCCAGAGGAAGTTTGAGGAGGAGGAGCGCAGGAGGGCGGAGGAAGCCGCGCGCATCCGTCTCGAGGCCGCCATCAAGGCTGAGGCCGAAGCCAAGGCTGCCGCCGAGAAAAAGGCCGCCGAGGAGGCCGAGCGCATCAAGAGAATCGAGGAGGATGCGAAGCGCAAGGCCGAGGCCGACGCTGCCGCCAAGATTGAGAAGGAAAAGGCCGATGCTGCCGCCAAGGCCGAGGCCGAGGCCGCCGCCAAGAAGGAGCAGGAAGAGCTCAAGAAGAAGTGGCAGGAGGAGGCCAGGCAAAAGGCAGAGGATGCGGCCAAGAAGAAGGCGGACAAGGCGCCCATCAAGTTTAAGGATGCCGTCGGGAGGAAGTTCAGCTTCCCATTCCACCTCTGCCAAACATGGACGGTAAGTCATGGCCTGACGCCTCAACGATCACAACACCGGCGCTGACGAATATCATCTCCCTAGGGCATGGAGGAACTCATCAAGCAAGCCTTCCTCCAGGTCGACGTTCTAGGCCCTCATGTCCAGGAGGGCCACTACGATCTGATCGGACCCAATGGCGAGATCATCCTGCCTTCTGTCTGGGAAAAGGTCATCGAGCCGGACTGGAGCATCACTATGACCATGTGGCCCATTGACAAGTCCCCGCCGGTGCCTCCCCGACGTGGAGCCATCCCCGTGCCTCCTCCCCACCATGGCCCTGGCGGCCCTGGCGGCCCTCCACCGCCTCGCCGTCAAGGCGGTGCAGGGCCTCCACCTGGCGGTGTTCCACCGCCGCCCGGGTGGCCCCGCCGGGGGGGCGCATCGACGGTACCGCCAGGCGTCAATATTCTCAACGCGGCACCCCCGCCCAAGCACAAGAAGAAGAAGGATGACACACTTTTCAAATTCTTTTCGGGGGGCGCGGGAGCCAAGCCCAAGAAGAAGTCGTGAGTCCCACCGTACTGTGGGTGGTTCCTGTTCTGATGTGATGCTAATACTGAGGCGATATAGGCACAAGAAATAATGACCATCCTACGCCGGCGGTTGTTTTTGTCGCTACATTTATGGGGCCCATCTTTTTTGCTTAATCCCTGTCTTGGATCTACTGATACACCAGATACCTCAGCGAGCCATTGGTTTATATTTACTCTTTCTGCCTCCCTTGTTTTCTTTCCGGAAAGGCTACGACGGTGCCTCTGTTAGCACCGCGACCAGTATAGCACAATACGTCAACTTCGCTCCATACGAACTCCTGTTCGAGAACATCATCCGCGTCCACTATCATGCTGCCATATTTACGCCATCAAATCTCGACTTATTCAGTTCAATCCATATGTACGCATTTCTATCCGGAGTCTGTGATATCGGGACGGCGAAAGCAGGTGGAGGCGTCGTCATCGGTGGGCAAAAGAACACCCCAGATTAAAAAAGAGCTTCATCCCACTGACGAGAATGAAGCTCTTTTGTGTTTTCTCGGAGTACGAGGATCAGGCGAAGTAGTACCTAGCCTGGATGGAGGTTGGGGATTGGGGTGATTATAAGATTGGGAAGCGATTGGTTTTTTTCAGAGGGGGGTGGTCCAAGGACTTGGGAAATCTGGCGCATTCGATGAGAGGGTAATTACGGGGTGCTTGTCTATTCGACCTTGTGATGACGGATTGGATGGATATATGAGAAATGACTTGCTTTTCGGATGCGGGCTAGACGAGGTGTGGCTGATGGTTAGACGATTACCCCCTTTTTTTACAAGATTTATCTCGGGAGAACAAAATATAATATTGGCTAATATTCTCTACTTGCGTACCCACGCACTTCGTGTATGACACGTACTTTGATCCAGTATCGATTAACTTCTAACTACGCTAAACTGTAATGAAATTCATTATACGCTTTTAGAGGCTACCATATATGCCTGACCTGCTGATTATACTACACACCTACAGACGTGCGTATATACATTTCTGTGTATACATTGGCTCATGGGACGCGTGTGGTGTGTTAAATGTTTGCCCATGTGTTCATAGACATCCACCTCATTAACTGCACTCCTTCAGGTCGAGAACGTCTGCAATCCTATATGCTCGCTTATCCCAGAACAGAACCAAGCTTTGTCATGACGTCGTATTTCGTTAAAACACCTAAAACAGGGTTATTGCAAAACTTCCAAGTACATTCATCGCAGTCGTTACGTGCTGTTAGAAGCCTTGCGGTCTGACGCTGCCGGCGACGTGCCCAAAAAGGCACTCCCACAGGTCTCCCGAGTCGACGAGCTCGCCCGCTGTCCTGTCCTTGCTCATCAGCTTCGTGAGGGCCGCCCGCTCCAGCTCCAGCGTGTTGGCGGCGTCAAGACGGCTCGGGTCGAGCATCTGCAGATCTGGCGTTGCATCCCCGCTCTTCCCCCGGTTGCCATCCTCATCGGCGCCGTGTTGTCGGTGCTGCTGTTTCTGTCGCCCCATGTGCTCTATGCGACGCTTGACGCTCAGGTTGTAGATGCTCTCCTCGACGGTTCCAGCCGTCACGTAGAGGTAGACGGAGGTCTCGTGCATCTGGCCGATGCGATCCACGCGAGCGATTGCCTGCAGCTCCAGAGCCGTGTTGACAAGGGGCTCGCAGAGGAAGACGTGGTTTGCGTTCACGAGGTTGAGACCGCTCGAGTGGGCGCGCGCGTGCAGAAGGAAGACCTCGATAGCTGGGTCTTCCTTGAAGCGAGTCGCGCCGCCGTGGGTGTCGATGGATGAGAAGCCTATGCGGAATCGGTCAAAGGCCACGGCCAGGACGCCCAGGAAATCTTTGTATCTGTTCCACCTAGTGTCAGCATTCCCTCCGGTTGAGGCGCGAAAACTGGTCGTTAGAGAAGGACGTACTGTGAGAATACTATAGACTTGGCACCTGGGTCCGACTCCCGCAGCCACAGTAGATGCCGCACCAGGGTATCTACCTTGCTCGTGTACGAAGGTCCGTCCAGCTCAATGTTCCTAATCTCGGCCAGCTTCTCCGCGTTGAAGGTCGAGTAGATGACGCTCTTCTTGTCGAGTCCATTCTGCCTCCCCCGCGGGCTGCTGCTCTCGGCCTCGCGATCAAAGCCATCCCCGTGGAGCCGGAGCTCCTGTGGTTTCATGGCGATGTCGTGCATCTCAGACATGTTCAGGTGCCTCTTACAGACGGGGCAATTACGATGTGCTTTGAACCACTGCATCATGCATTCCTTGCAGAACTGGTGGCCGCAGATCGTCAGGACGCCCAGCTCAAAGCTCGCCTGGCAGATGACACACATGCGAGGCTCGTCCGACTTGGAGCCCGCTTCTTTCAGATGCAGCACTTTTCCCGTGTCAGCCAAGCCAGCCCTGTTCGGTCGCTACATATGAGCTTCTCTGCGGGATACTCACAATATCGGTGCTTGGCCTCGGCGGCTGCCAACTTGTTCTTCAGGCGTTCTTCTGCCTTGGCTATCCGAGCCAGTTCCACTTCCGTCTTAGGGCCCTCATATGGCAGAACGCTGTCTGACACGCTCTGTAGCTGGCGGTAGTACTCGATACGGGCGTTAATTGTCGTCCGGAAGCTCTCAATCTCGGCGTCGAGCGACGTCGCCGCCTTGGTCTGCTCAGTCAATGCAGCCTGCGTTGCCTGGAGCTGCTCAGTGGCAATGGCAAGCTCGACACGGACGCGCTCTGTCTGGCTGTGTTCGTTCCGAAGCTTCGTGATCAGTGCGCGGAGAAGGCTTATGGCGCCACGCATAGAGATATTCGCAGCCTGGGGCTTGATCTCAGCCCGCCGCTGGAACAGCACCAACAACTTCTCGGGCATAGGCCCCTCACCGTCTTGGGCCATGCGTGTCGACGTTTTGGTCTCATGATCAACCCGCTCGTTAACCTGGCCCGTCATGGCGTCTTGCCGGTCAGCAATGGCCGCCCGTAGAACCTGCAAATAGATGACTATCTCATCCTGGATCTTGGCCGCGTCAACCATCTCTTCTCCTGTCGTCTCGCCTTCGTCTTCCTCGTCCAAGAGCGCCTTCAGCATAAGTTGCACAGCATGTTCGCGCCACTCGTCAATGGCGTTTGCCTGCTGGTTAAGTCCCCCATAGAGTGTCTCCAAGTCGTCAATAACATGACTGCTCTCGATGCCCCTGTGAGATTTGACGGTGAGCTCGGCCAATTCTGTGAATGACTGCTCTGATGCTTTGCGGGCTATCTTATCCATGAGCCGCGTCGCCTTCTCATGACTCTCTCGGAGGATCTCCCGTCGGATACTCTTGGCCCTCTCGTACGCCTCGTCTTCCAGCTTCTTGAGTCTGTTGAACTCTTCCGAGTCGGGTGTGGTCATGTCTTCATTGTCTCTGATCTGGAAATAAGCGTTGGCGCAGAAGAAGACAGCCTTGTGCTGCAATTCCAACGCAGATCGGAGTTTGCGCCGAAGCTCGCCGATGCGGGCTTTGAATTCTGGCTCTTCTGATTCTTCCTCAGAGTCCTCAGAGTCCTCGGGGCTGCCAGAAGACAGTCCATCGGTATCGTGACCAACCTCTCTGCCTGTTGCGGCCTGTAGTTCGGCACGACCGTCGGCCACCATCTTGTCGGCCTCCTTTCTGACCTCCTCCCATATTTCGAGGGCTTCCCGCACGCGAGGGGAGTTCTCAAAGAGCTGCCCACGTATCAGTTTGCTGGACAGAAGTGCTCTGTGAGCAGCCCTAGTTGCATTGTCGCTCTGCTCCAGCATTGCATTAAGGACCTCCTCAACAGTTCTCATGGGCCGAGACTTTTTCTGTCCCAGTATCCGCCTACTGTACGCGCCAACCTCGGGATGAAGAGCTGTTTGTCTCAGACGATTGAGCCAGATCCTCATGGGCTCCTCGTAGACCTCTGGACTCCAACCTTCCACCACCGGGCAGCCTTGAGCATCTAATCCACAAGCTTCGGTCATCTCACTATACAATGACTGGTAGTGCTGCTCCTCCACGGCACTGAAGGGGACACTGATGGCGTATCGCCGCTGGGCCGGCAGCGCTATTTCATCCCGGACCAGGGCCTTGGTGTGTCGAAGAGCGATTGTGTTGAAGAGCTTCTGGAAGACCGGTTTGTGGTCGCGTAGCAAAGCCGACCACAGCTGCGGTGCGGAGCAGAGCGGCTCATAGCGGAGAAACGAGAGTAGGCCGTACAAGTCATTAACATCATCTTTGACAGGGGTTCCCGTGATGCCCCACGCATTAACACGGGGTATCGTGCGCGCCACCTCAGCCGCCTGGCTGATCCCGTTCTCAATCATCTGGGCTTCGTCGAGGCATAGCCTCCACCACAGCACCTGTACCAGTGGAGATTTCTTGGGCTCATACTTCCTTTCTCGTCGACGCGAACGATCGGGTGCCTCTCGGGCGAAGTGAACCTCAGCGGAGAGGATGCTGTAAGTGGTGACCACTACATCGCAGTTCGCGAGCCTCCTGGCTATCTTGTCGCCCTCGCCGCTCTCTCGCTTGCATCCTTGGTAAAATTCGACGCGGAGGCCGGGAGCATGTCGCGCTATCTCGGATAGCCACTGCTGTCTCAGTGACTCTGGCGTCACGATCAAGGTCGCGCCACTAGCGATTCGCGTCTTGTTGGATCCGCCCGCATCCAGCAACTCCGCTGGCGACCGAGTATGCAACAGGATCAGCCCTAGAATCTCGAGCGTCTTTCCCAAGCCCATCTCCTCAGCCAGAATACCGCCTCTTGTGTGGCTCTCAATAGCACGATATGGTGCATGGTCCGCGGCAACAGTATGGAATACGTCGTTCAACAGCATATCCCGACCCTGTGCATCCTGAACGGTTCTCGAGCTGTCGCTCAATGGTGTCGGCAGATCCTCATCCGAGGGCTCTACCCGGCGCTGGCCAGACCATTGGACACCCTCCCTCTTGAGCAACCATTGTAGCGTCCGTTTCTGGTACGGGAAAAGTGTAGCATCCATTGCCGGTATATCGATTGACAGGGGGAGGGGGTCGTCCTTGTCCGGAACAAACGCTGCGTCGTAAAAGTCCATGGGCGACCTCGCAGCCAGAGGCGCCCCCGAGGTCGGATAAAACGTGTCGATGAGTTGATTTGTGACCTTTCGATGATCCATTCGACGGAATCCATTGGCTGGTGATGGCGTCGCATTCCAATACAGCTGGAGCTCGACGTCGATTGCTACTTGAGAACCTTTCCTTGCTACTGATATGTCGATTTTGTTCCATATTGAGCCCGGTGAGCCTGTCTTCGAACATGAGGCCAGCCGCAAGATGCTTTCAACGTTCCCTCTAGAATCCTCGCGGGAGAGAGAAAACTTCACTCTCACGGGGTTCGAGCCTTTGTGGGATCTCGATTCGATCTCCAGCTCTTGATGTTCAGGGTGAAGGACAATAACGAGGTATGGTCCGACATCACTACGTCGTTCAACGTAGTCAGCCGGCCCATCATAGCTGCATCGGCGTTCCAGGGAAATGCTGCCAGTGGCTACGCAGAATAAATCGAGGCCTGGGTCGAGTTTGCGCCGTTTAAGGGGCCGCTCTTCACTTGATGAAGGAAGCGCCAGAATACTGTCAATGACTGAAGATGGGATCGGATCTGCTACAGAGTGAGTGATGTGCTCTCGAGGTGGTGCATAGTGTGAATGAAGCTCACCGTCGGGTTTAATGGGATCGATGGGACGGGAGCGACTAAAGTACCATCTGGGGGACGCCCTCTTGGACTTGGTGGGTGCCATCTTTGATGACACTTTTATACCACGCACTTCACGAGGCTCGATGGGGTCGCATAGGGACTGACGACGGGATTTAGACGAGTGTATGGAGGAAGAAAGAAAGCACGACGAGGGCAGGGGGAGATGGATCACACCTTTCACGGGTGATTTGTCCGGGGGAAGTCCATCTTATACCTCTACAGTGCCTTATAATACTTGTAGTGGAAAGAGCGGCTAATCGATAAGCCAGGCAGGCAGCGCGTCGCTGACAAGCGCGGCTCCCCTTCAGGTACCTAGGTACCTCTACCGTAGTGGCGGTGGCGGTGGTGGCTGCACCAGCATCCAAGAGCCATACATGTCTTGCTGACTAACTTCGCGTCTCTCTCTCAAAATTCACTTCGACTCCCGTCCCCAGTCAAAGGCACCCAGGGACAGCTACCACCAAGTACTAGTCGGGGAACAACGACGCCGATTGAATTGTTCGCCTCGGGTGAGACGCCAGAACCCCTTTGACCATATTGACATGCTGCGGCTTCAGATTCTGACAGACCCTCCCTAGCAGCCGACACCATGTTCGAGCGATTACGGCCGTGCTTGCTCCTTCGGGCGCCAGCGTCGAACATGCTCAAGAGCGCCGTCAGCCAGACGAGGTGGCTTCACCGAACCAGACAACAGCCGCCGATTCCGGAACCGCGACCATTCGTCCCCGACGTGCAGACATTCCTCACCCTGATCGGCCGGGGCCTGAGCAAGCACGCGTCCAAATTCCCGACCTGGGAGTCGCTCTTCGCCATGGGCGGCCAGGAGCTGAAGCAGCTGGGCATCGAACCCGTCCGCCAGCGTCGCTACCTGCTCCGCTGGATGCAGAAGTACCGCAACGGGAATCTCGGCCCCGGCGGGGACTTTGAGTTCGTCAAGGACGGCGAGGCCATCCTGAGGGTTGCGCTGCCGCCGGCGAACGAGGTCAGGCCGACTAAGTGGGCGGTCAACGTGCCGCACCCGGATGAGCCGCCGGCGGAACCCCCAAAGACGCTGGTCAGGCCGCTGGGATACAAGGTCATCGGTGCTTCGCAAATCGCGGGACCCTATGCCCGCATGCTCAAGGGCCAGGGGGTGAGCGTTAAGGTTACAGAGGGCATGTGGGAGGACAAGCGCGGGCGCAAGATTGATGGTGGTGAGCGGAGACGGGCTGAGGTGCGCTTCAAGAAGAGGTCCGCCGAGCGGAGGGCGGAGCGCGAGGCGGAGTTTTTGGCCAAGCTGTAGTTGGCTGTGGTGATCAGGCTGGGGCGGTCGAGCTTGGCAGTGGTTTGTTGTATAGTACGATATTGTGTACCAATAATGTAAAACTCGACTAGATTTCGGTCATGGAGCATACATTTTTTTGGGGAAACTCAATGATCATAGGTGAGAATCATCAGGTTCGCTCTCGGTTGACCTGGTGGTACCTACATTGGGTGTCCCGACCGTGATGCTTCTGCTGCAGGTTAACGGGTTGATTGTACACATAGGTACACAGGTCAACCCCTAGCATCACAGTGCACCGGTATACCAATGGTGGCTCTACAGGTAAGAGCAACAATTGGCGACGAACAAATGTCAGAAATGAGACTGGACCGATAGATACCTTGGCCAGCGCAGCCATAATTACTAGCAGGTGGTAGAACTGGATCTCGGCTCTAGGGTAGGTGGTTGAGTAAAGTGTGCGGTCACCTGACTGAATCTGTCCGCGTCACATGTACGATCCAATGGTGTTTCCCAGAAATTCAGAATCCCTAAAGACCTGACCACGCGAAAACACTATGGATCAGCCCCGGGCTCTCCACGTTGCCGAACCACATTGCTCATAATACGTCCGGAAGGCTACCGCAGACGGAGATCGGGATTCAAGTGCACCGGCGTCTCTTCTTCTTGTGTCCTGGCGCGTCGCCGTCGTTTTGGATCCCTTCCCGCGCGTTTGGTGTTCTCGGAGTTGTAGAAGACTCTTTTCTCTTTGCAGAAGTCCTTTCTCTTCCATTGCTGGATGAATGTCGCGCTTGCGCAAGTGCATACTAACATATCAGGATATGGAGCCCGACAGCTTGGCCTGTTAAACTATGGGCCACCTGCAACCTGAGATGAGCTCGCCAGCTCCTGAGAACACGACCACAGGACCAAGGACCTGTATCACCGCCAGGACGCGGATCCAGCGACGGCACGGCGAAATCACGCAAAGCAACACCGCATACCTGCGCCCGCAGCGCCGTCTCAACGAACAGCTTGCCAGGTCGGCGGCATTTCAAGCACTGTCGGCCCGAAGAGTCCGACCCGTCGCCATATGGCGTTCTCTAGGACGTGAAACGACCAAGGTAGACGAAGGGCCTGGCGATGAGGGCGGAGGATAGTGCGCCTTTAGGTTGACATGGTTCTAGGGACCGTCTCATGCCATGGCCCTGGGCGCCACAAAGCTGGACCGCGACCAGAGCCCTATGAATCACGCCATGCCATTCGACTGCATGGCGCAACCCAGGATATTGAAAGTCTTGGGGTCCCCATCTGCTTTCACGGTTCGCGTGATTGCGACAGGGACAGCCAGCAAGCCCCTGTGGTGTCATATCTCTCGTCTGCCGCTTTCAAGGATTATCGATGTTTGCTCCTCCTCGTACGCGAGGGTCCAAGTCATGATGCCGAATCTATCTGCGGCCAAGTCGCCACTGTATGCGTCACTGGACTTGGCCTTGCAGCAGTGTGTGATGCGTGCTCGTCTATGGGTAGATATGGGGAGCATGAGGTTGGTACCGCAGAGGTGGCCAGTCAGTCAGCTCACGCAGACGTGAGCTGCTGGCCAACACCAGCCGACCACCTTTTACTGACCGACCACTTGCGCTCTCGCAAGAGAATGCGGCGGCCTCATTATCTGCCTCGTAGGCACACTCTGGAGTCGTTATACTTACCTACGAGTCCAGCAGCAGCAGCAGCAGCAGCGGGAGAAGACTCAGCTTTAAGCTTCCGAGGTACCATTCAGTGCCTTCCAGCAGCAGCAGCGTTCACCCTGCCATTTGTTGCGCCCACACACCCTTGGCCACACCCCGCCTTACCCCATTTAGGATTCACTGCGAATCTTTAATCATCGACGAGCGGACCCACCGCTCTGATGGTGGCCTGCATCGAACCCCCGGTCTGCATCCCATGTGTTGGGAATTCTTCAAACACATTGCCGGCCCACACGAGATCAAATGTCTCTGATAGAGGAGACTGCCGCAATTGACCGCTAATTATAGAAAAGGATGAGGGATGGTTACATCCAGAATTCCTCTCTGTCGATCACCTCCAGGGTGTGCCAGCTATGTAAGTGCGACATCAACAGGCTGGAGGTATGCTGCGGTGTGATCCCGGGTGCCACAAATACGGAAAAAGTCACTTCTTCGAGACCACGTAGGGATGCGAGTTGCCATTAATTCCCAGGAGAAGGCGCCATGCTTGCCGGGAGCGATCTGAGCATGAATGCCGAGGCTAGGGGGCTCCATGATGGGGTTTCCCCAGGTGACAGGTGACGATGCAGAACTATGCTCACGACTGAAGCATTTACAGTACATATAGTACGTTTCGAGTTGATCTCCCATTCGGACCTGAAACAATGTCAGGCCTTGCCAGGCCTTGCCGCCAATGGCGACCCATGGTGGAGGTAGGAGTACCGTATGCACCACCGATGAAGTCCGCGAACTCCTGTCATGAGTGTGGGCTTTGCTATTTTTGGAGACAGCCCGCAGCGAGCTAATGTACCTACCTGAGTAGTGTGGCCGTCGGTACCTAGGTGCATGTGCCGCCCCAAAGGACGACCACCACAAGGCACAATTCGTCCAGAAAGACATAATAACCGGGTCTCAGCCTTGGAGGACGGGACGGGATGCGCACTCGTTTCTCCATTGTGCAGGTCCCTACGACTTTCTCTACTGCAAGTCTTGACTTGCTGGCGTGCACCTGTGCCATGTGTCCGGGACCCCTGTCCTCAATGCTTGGATCAACATGTTGCTACCTACTTACGGCTCGGAGCTGCTGTTTCGAGTGTTGTGGCAGGTAGCGTCTCTGCTTTTTGGCCGCTTGTTTTGTTCTCGTGTGTCAAACTTGGGAGGCCAAGGTACACATAAATCGACCTTGTCCAATATCTCCGGTGCGTTTTTCGTTTCTCATGATCTCCCGAGAGGTGGGGCTACTGTATGCATACTAATTACTAGTAGGTACTAGGCAGAATACTTGCCAGGTACGGATAATTGTAGACTTGTACCATGGGCGAAACCAACGGCACGGGGTACATGAATCTAGTGCGCGTAGATGAGTCACCCCGAAAGCTCTCGTTTTTCCTTTTCCGGCATCTCAAGCAACGAACGGGCCCCACCAGCAGAGAGCGAGGCAAGCGGAGTAACCGTACATATATACTAGACTACTAGTCGTGTCGGTTCGAAAGGTGAGCGTTTGTGTGGCGCCGGTGGGCGTCTTCGACTGGCACGCAACGCCACTGTAGTCGGTGGGCGGACTACAAAGGGACCTGAGACGAAAAGGATCAAGTTGCGTGCCTGCCTGCGGGTAGGACGGGCTTGACGCGGTGATACGAGTACATTCGAGAGGCAATGACGGTTCCTTGGTCTGGCTGCTATGTCTCGGGCGCCGAAGCTGAAGATGGAAGATTAAAGAATGCCTCGCCGACAAGCTTGAAATATCAAGGAAGCCGAGATTGGACCAACCAGAAGCCGCCTCGGGCCACGGCACGATGGCGGGGATATTTTAAACAACTTGGGAAAGAGCAGCCCAGCAGCTCCAACTCTGAAAGGCCTCCACTCCCAATGAGGTCAGAGAGTCGTCGTGGTGTCAAGGTAGATTACCAAGGTACCAGCTACGTACGGTAAGGCGTTAGCCTTGGCTGGACCCGCTTCCTGTCTGCGGTCAGTGACACAGTATTAGGGTACCCACTTCAGCCCCAACGTCACTCGTCCCAGAGACCCTGGACTTCTCGCTTCATCCTCGTATATCTCGCTTTCACACATGGCCAGCCCCATGTGCCCTCTGCCACTGGATTCGTTCCGGCGGGCTGAGGCCCGGCATGATGTGCGCTCCTCCACCACCGTGCGCGCGGATTGCGCCCTGTTAGCGTGCACACCGCAACGGAGCTCTCTCAAATGACGCGGTGCCGGCTGGGGCGGCGATGCCCGTTCTCTGTCTCTCTGTTCCCATTTGGTTGGCGGCTCACAAGAAAAGCTCTACGAGTACACCCATGGTAGGCAGCTGTGCATGATGAGCCTCGGTGCACATCCCTCGTCCACAGTGCGCACGTGCGTCCCGTCACCGCATCTTGGGGAGTCAGGGGCCCTCAGGGGCTCGGGACATGCCATCCCACTTGACAGCAGCAGACTGCCGCACTCAAGCACGCATGCACGCACGCAAATCTCGATTCCTTCAGGGGGCTGTTGGTGGGGTGTGTCTTGAAACAGACCGTGGGGTAGGGTAGGTGTCTAACGAAACATATATCCAGGGAAGCGCAGGCTGAGTGGGCTGGCGGCACAACTACGTGCTGGAGAGGCATCATCACCGAGCTCGTCCAGACTCTTAGCAACACGGCATGTGGCCGGGCGAAGGGCGAAGATCCCGTCCGTGTCTTAAAAAGGCAGACGTCTGGATCGCGGCCAGAAGGAGACAGTTCCGCACTGCATGTAGGCACTTGCAGTTATTTGCTGTTCCTGGCGTGGGGACTTTCGTCACTATACTGATAGTCCCGGGCCTCAACAAGCCACCAGTCCGCCCTATTGGTACCCACAATCTATCAAATCAAGGACCGTTGTCACCAGTTAGTCGATATGTAAGTAGCAGGGCCCACTAGGCTTGCCCCAGTCCCCTACACACGAATTGCCGTTGCCGTCGGGCCCTGCCGACTCTCACAGGGTGTCTTGGACATCGGGTACCCCATCCTACCTGCCTACGTACATCTAATCGACTTTATGTACTATATCTACCCTCACTCCTCCTGCCGGCACACCTCTCCTGTTGATGCTACGCCGGGAGTAGCACGACTGCGTAGGTGTTTTACAGACGGGTCCTCGCCCCTCCACCCCGGTTACTTTAATCTCTTGGGCGCACCACTGGCGGGACTGTTCGTGAAGACCTGCAAGTGTTAGGCTTCAGCCCTGCCACCACGGAGTTCATATATGACTTCCAAACTCCACACAGGCCGACCCCTGTCTGTCATTCTGGAAATCTGCCTTGGGAACCCGTCCCTCGTACACACCCTAGGCACCACCACCACCAAGCTTCCCGCGCGGACAACTAGTCAACTACCGAGGACACACTACACAGTCCGCACTCACCCAAATGGATGAGATATAAGACTCCCGACGGGTTCTCCGCGACGACGCTGCCCAGCCGCGACACCAGCACGCCTCGAAAGCATTAGCAGCAGCAGCCTTAAAAGTACCCTTTTGATTCAACGTCTACCTCAACACCAGCCACTACATATCTACACCAGTCTTCCAACACTACCACCGTCGCTCACCACCGCCATAAATACCCGCCATCCGCATCCGGAGCGGGTCCCCAGATTACCTCTTCTCCCCGTTGTCGCTCCTGCAGGTGCCAAGACACACATCGTCATCCAGACTTCACGGCCTCTTCCCAAACCTCCTGTCAGGCACGGCAGGACCAAGCTCCGCGAGGGTCTTTTACGGAATACGACGAAGCTGCCTTCCGCTCTACCTAGCCACATGGTCAAAGAGATCAAAAAGTCTAGAGACTCGAAAGGAAAAGAAAAACAACAACACCAACTACAACAGCAACTTTCACAAGACCACACTGGCGAACGTGAAATGGCGCCAAGAAGCAGCAGGACGAGCTCGATGAGCTCCAAGGCCAGCAGCCCAGGTGCATCCACGCCGCCATTCAACCCGAAGGGGGTGGCAAAAGCCACGGCCAAGGACGTCGACTGGGCAGATGTCACAGATCCGGAGGAGAGGCGGCGCATCCAGAACCGCATTGCGCAACGCAAGTTCCGTACGTACAGCCCCAGCCCGGCGCCCCCAGACATCGCAACTACCTACTGACACTTGAACGGTCTTGCAGGCGAAAAGGCCAGGGAGAACAAAGAAAAGGCCGAGCGCGAGGCGCGGAACCAGGAGAACGCGGGCAACAGCTATCGGATACCCACGGCGGAGGACTTCACCAACGACACGGAGCCGTCGGGTCTGCCGTGGGGCGGCGTCAACTTTGGCCTCTTTGTCGCGCGCGGGCACGAGGCGTCCGAGGGCCGGCGGAGCAGCGGCCGCGGGACGTTTATCGGCGATGAGACCGCCGCCAACAGTGGCTACCCAAACAACAGCAGCAGCAGCAACATCAGCATCGGATCCTACCCGGTGTCGCCGTACACGCAAGGCTTCGCGCATGCGGCAACCAGCTACGCTGGCAGCGTACCCGAGGACGCGTACATGGATGACTCGGGCTACCCGGTCCAGTACAGCCCGGTGCTGCCGCGCTTCGGGCCCCCACCTCCGCAATGATATTGACCGTTTTTTTCTTCCTTCTTCTAACCCCTGATTTCTTTCTGTTGGAACGAGAGGACAACCTCTCTGAATGGTGCTTCTTGCTCATTATACTTGGATGGCACGAGAGAAGCGAAGCGATTTCCTTATACCTTGGCACACCTGGGCCTTATATGATACCCCCTGACCTTCGTTATTTTATCTTATTTCTCTTCTTCCTGTGTTATTTTACTGTACTATTGTGGTGGCACGCAAGGCTTTGTGTATTTCAACCGTCATTCGTGGTCTGGGCCCACGGCGACACCGACCCTGGCAGCTCAACGGCGTTCTAAGTAGGCGCAGAGCGTAGGTGGGACTTGGGATGTTTCCAGAAATTGGGAGCACAAAAGTTGGGATCAAGATAAACGGCTGTACGAAATGACCCGGCATGCTGAGCGTTATGACAGCCTCTATGAACCACAATGAATCAACCTTGTCAAGTTTCTGAACTTTCCATGATTCTGCCCCATGTACCGGCTGTAAGGGCATGACTGCCGGACAGCTCGTTCGGCTTGGCTGCTGCATGCTGCGAAAGCGACGGGATGCGGTGTTTTTGGGTACCCATACCCGGTAATCAAGACCAACATTACCCGCAAGCCGAAGGGAAATCACCTAGGGCTGATGATGCCGCTAGGAAGCCTGAGCCTGGTACGGACCGTACTTCCATCTGTTTTGGGGGGGGGGGNGGGGGGGGGGGGGGAGGAGGGAGCAGAAATTTCCTAATTAGGTAATAATTTAGCTGCACACCCCCTCCATGGGTCGCCCCCGGACCCTAATTTCGCCCTTCCATGCCCTGCTTTCCCGTCGGATTTGCAGAGGGAACCAGCTCCAGGCCCCAAACGGCAGAGTCGAGGCAGGTGGCACTTTAGTCACACAACCCTGACGCTGCGCTGTTCTAAATTTATACTGTATCGCCTAGTTGACATCGGAACTTATTTTTTTCTTTCTCGATGGGTGTGCCCGTATGCTTTCAGCGGGTTGCCTCCTGCCCACGCCCCTGATTGAGCCTCACCGTGCGACTTCAGCTCTCGCAGCTCTCGCTCAGCCCTACGTACGCACTACTACGGTACCATTGCGCGTTGTATGGATACGAGCGAGTACGGACTGCAATTGATGGACTCCTCTGGTGCTGGGCAGCCGCAGCCAGCCCCGGATCCAATTACCGGCCCGTGCTTGGTTTTTCGGACAGATAGATGTACGAGCACTACGGAAAATCTGCCTCGGTGAGCCGGACCTAGGCCGTACTAGAGCTACCCCTTGTATGGAACTGGCCCTGCCAATGGAAGACCGTGCCCAGGAACGACTTTTGGTCCCATCCCTCTAAAGAAGATGGGATGGACCAATACGCAAGCTTGGGTGTTTCGGGGAGGGGGGGTGCCGGTTGGGGTTGGGGGTCCTTTTCTGCGGCGGGGTTCGACGGACGAGGCCGCCAACTCCAAACAAACAAAACCCCACCTCAGAGCCCACCAGAGCTCTCAGCTTCTCACCGCCCGGCAGAACTAACCCACCCACCTAAATTTTGCTCGTGCTGTCGATCCAGAGGTTTGGAGATCATCAAACAAGGCTCTGGCGATAGCCTCATCCGCTCATCAGCTGGTTATCTTCTCTGACATATCTGCATGCCGTTGCGATCCCGCTTTACCCTCTCCTGTCGACGGCCTTAGCCCTACCGTACTGGTCTCTGTGCACTGGACCCTGAAGTCTCCGGATCAAGCTTCCTGGCAACACCACCATCCCACTTTTGCTGTCTCAGACCACTTCAACCGTCGCCATGTCGTCGGCTGCAACCGGTGCCAATGCCACCGCGCCGGTAGACGCGGAGGCGAAGAAGAGTAAGCCGAAACCCCTCTTTCCGTATCTCTGCTCCTCGATTTCTAATGGACCCAACCGGAACACCGAGCTGATCGTCCATCGCCACTTCACGCAGAGGCAATGCTGCTGCGCAAGGACATAAGGCGACAGGAGCGCAGCGACGCACGCAAGGAGAAACGACAGGCCAAGGCAGAGGCCAAGCGCGCACGCAAGGCCAATGTCCGGCCCAGCGCGAAATGGACGCCCGAGCGCAAGGCCGAGATGAAGCTCAAGAAGAAGGCCAACCGTGGGGCCAAGCTCGAGAAGAGGAACAGGAACCTGATGAAGCGCTCCAACAACCTCAAGATCCAGGCCGACAAGATGATTACCCAGGCCAAGAGGGCCGAGGCGCAGTACGAGCAGCTTCTCAAGCAGGCCAAGGTTGGTTTGGTCCTTCCCCCGTCTGGACATCGGCGGTTGTGTGACCTGAGTATTTTTTTCTGACGACGGGGGGTTTTGTGTACAGGCATACTACGCCAAGGAAAAGGAAGAGAAGGCAGCCAAGAAGGAGGCTAAGAAGGAAGAAGACGCCGAGAACCCTCCTGATCTACTTCTAGATTCCAACTCAGACGCGGACTCCGACTCCGACTCCGACTCAGATTCCGATTCCGATGCCGATTCAGGTACTGACAAGAAGAACGACAACATCAAGTTGGACAGCAACGGAAACCCCCTCGCGGACCCCACGAAGCTCCTCAAGGGCAGCAAGAAGCACAAAGAGTACAAGATGGAGAGGCGGCTGCTAAAGATCAAGAAGCGAGGCGAGAAGCTGCGGATCCAGGCCGACAGACTCATGATCGAGTCAAGGCGCGCCGCCCAGCAGTACGACCAATATATCAAGCTCAAGGTTCGTTATGAGATCCACCCAGCTCGTAGACCCGGACCTGGGAGTAGTTTGCTGACTCTGTCTCCGCAGGAAAGGGAAAGCAGGAAGAACGAGGAGGGCGCACAGAAGGACGCTGCTGGCGATGAGAGCTCCGACTCGGACTCATCTGACGAAGGCGGTGCTCCTGTGGCCGGGGAATCGAATCCCGCCGACGTTCCCCCCGGTGTCCCCGCCGACGTTCCCCCCGGTGTCCCCGCCGACGTTCCCCCCGGTGTCCCCGCCGACGAGATCATCCTCAAGAAGCGTCGAGAGAGCGATGCCGCCTCCGTCCGAAGCGCCGTTTCCGAACCCGAGCCCAAGAAGGAGACGAAGGAGAAGAAGAGGGGCAAGAGCAAGAAGTCAGCGGAACCCGAGGTGCCCGCGCAGGAAGTAGTGGAGGAGCAACAGGAGTCGAAGAAGAAGAAGAAGAAGTCCAAGGATGAGTCCGGGCCGACCGCAGAGGAGGACGCGGAGGCCAAGAAGGCACGGAAGGCCGAGAAGAAGCGCAAGAGAGAAGCAGACGAGGCTGCTGCTGTTGCTGCTGCTGCTGCCGTCGTCCCTACCGCCGCCGAAGGGGAGGTCGATTCCGTGCCCAAGAAGGAGAAGAAGGAGAAGAAGCGTAAGAAGGAAACAGAGGAGGAAGACGCTCAGTCCGAGCCTAAGAAGGAAAAACGAGAGAAGAAGCGCAAGAGGGATACTGAGGAGGATGGGGAGGGCGCAGCAGAGCCCGAGGCGAAGAAGGAGAAGAAAGCGAAAAAGGAAAAGAAGAGCAAGAAGAAGTCCAAGAAGACCGAGGATGAGGACGAGGAAATGGCCGACGCCGACGCCGACGCCGAGAAGTGGAACGTTGGTGCGCTCGAGGGCGGCCAGGCCCGTCAGGAGAAGATGCTACGGCTCCTCGGCGGCAAGAAGGGCGCTGCCGACACATCCTCTAGCCGCCACAAGCCGTCGTCATCCAAGAAGTCCAAGCCAGACTCAACCAAGGCCGAGGCGGAGATTCAGCGGCTGTTTGAGGCGGGCATCAAGGCCAAGAACGAGGGCGGCAGCCATCGACGTGGTCTCGGGGCCTGAGATGAAATGAGAAACGACAAGGAGTCCTAGTGTTCCGCCGCGGGCGGCACAGACGAAAAGAGTTCCCACGTGTACATCATTTGCTTTTCGACCATCCATATTCGGTCTCATTTTCTGGTAGCAAGGCGTCGGGCTAGATAAAGGAATCAAACAAACAAGCACGAAAAGCAACTACTCCTTACGAAACAAAAAGAAATAAAAACGTGCGGTGGGTGTACCCCGTACAGCCAACCCCATGGTCGGTTTGTTAAGTCACTCGCCAGTTGCGCCATGTATCTCCGGGGACCCGTCCTCCTGTGTCTGGTGCTCTTCGCTCTCACTTGACCCGAGAAAAGAAGCCACGCATGCATATGCCAGAATGGCAGCATCCATGCACCTCGTCAGGGTAGTATCTCTTCCTGGCTGACGGCACACTGAACCCGCCCCCCTCCCCCTCTTTTTCCCCAGGAGCAGGTTCGCGCTCCACGCCCCGTAATAGGTGACGGGCGACGCTGCCTTCCCATACCCTCCCTACTCGTTCCCTCTTATTGTAGAATATAGTCCTCACAGCAGGAAGCGCGAGATGGCCTCGAAGATCAGTCCGCCGACGATAATAAACCCGAAAATCGCTATCAAGAAAGTCAGCGTCGGCTTATTCCAGTACTTCCCTGGGCGAGATCACCGAAGGGAGACAAGCAGAGTAAAAAGGAGAGAGAGAGAGGAGGAAACAGAAAAAAAAGGGGCAAAGGAAAGACAAGGGAAGCACTCACCGATCCAGGTTGTCGAGATGGGCGCCTTCTGCACCACCTTGGTCTTCTTCTTCAACTGCTCCTCCGACTTGCCCATGCGCGCCTCCTGGGTCCTTGCGAATTTGGCATTGCGCCGCCGCTGCTCGAGGGTTTGCGCCTGTATTCCCCCCCCCCCCCCCNCCCCCCCCCCCCCGTGCGTACAGTTAGCTGCAGCTCGGTTTCCGTTGTCGCTCCTGCGTACGGTGTGGTACATCAAGTTGCTGGGAGTGAAGGGCGGAGGGACGCACCATTGTGTGATTGTGTGTGCCTGGGAATAGGGAAACCTCCGAAAGGGGAAATGCAAACCAGAGACCACTGGAAATGAAAAAGTTCAAGGTAGAAATCGTTTTTCTGTCTCTCGTATTTGTACAGTCTCTCTAGTCGCGGGATGTGGGAAGGCAGCAAGCAGACAGCGGAGGGGGGTAGGGGAGGGAAATGGACAGATTGAAGGTCGCAACTTTTGGGGAACATGTGTCGTCAAGGGACCTTGCAGCATGGCGGCGGGTACTACCTCCGTACAACGCGCCGGAGCGGTGACTTGGCAAGTTGGCGGCGCGCATCTTTTTGAGAACCTAGTAATTACTGTAGCTCCGAAGCTTGGCGGGGGCTGGGGGGACCAAACAAAAAGGGACGGGACGCCAGGGGTGGGCTGTGGGTCTGTGTGGCTTGAACGAGAGAAGGCGGGGTGCACCGCCACACACTCGACTAAAAGAACTTGAAGCTCGTGGCACGCGCTGGGCTCTGCGACCTTGGTTAGATTTCGCGGAAGACTCAACGGACGGGCTCTGTCGAAACGGAAAGACGCACCGATGATTACGATGGCACCGAGAATACCGGCGCTTCTGCGCCAAGCGATGGCAACCCGACCCGCGACAACGCGCATGCTCGTCCGCCCGACAACAGTGCGACGCACATTCGCCAGCGGCCCGTCCGACAAGAGCAACAACCCCACCGTCAGTATCCCTCCCCACGACCTCCTCTCCTTCCTTTCCCTCCGAGGGCCAGCCCCGGTAGCGATCTAATATACTGGCTAACATCTTTTACCCCCGCGCAGTCCCAGTTCTACAAGACGTTCACGCGGCCCGTGGCCAAGGTCCTCCTCATGGCCGTCCTGACGTACCAGCTCATCTACTGGTCGTGGGTCAAGCTCGAGACGGACGAGATACGCGCCGAGAGGGACGGTGAGTTTCCCAATGTCAGTGGAGAGGTGTGCCAAGATATTTAGAAGCTGACTCCTTGTTTGGTAGCGACGATTGCCGACCTCGAGGCCAAGGTGGACGAGTATAAGAGCAAGGTGGCCGCCGAGGCCAAGGAGA
The DNA here is from genome assembly GCA_000769265.1 of Hapsidospora chrysogenum ATCC 11550. Classification (NCBI taxonomy): domain Eukaryota; kingdom Fungi; phylum Ascomycota; class Sordariomycetes; order Hypocreales; family Bionectriaceae; genus Hapsidospora; species Hapsidospora chrysogena. The sequence continues at coordinate 211,754 of JPKY01000021.1, forward strand.
AGAAATCATGATGATGGGGGGTTTGGTTTGTGAGGATGGAACGATACATATTACCGGCTTTTTTTTTTTTTTTTTTTTTTTTTTTGTTATCAGCGGCCGGAGAGAGATGCGCATATTCCAAACGTATGGACATCGAACGAGACCGGACGGGCAGATCTCACTCACGATACCTTGTATACTATCAAACATTAGGGCCATGACCGAGCCCTCGCTGTATTAACGTGTGATAAAAAAAGGTCTACATATCCCAGTTTCTTATTATCCAGAAAAAAAAAAAAAAAAGGAGCAAACGCCGGCCCGTCTCTCGATCTATGTGTTATGACGCACCTGCCCAACGCCGTGGTACTTCCCCCAAGCCACGAGTTGTAAGCAACCACCCAGTGGCACCCAACACGTTTACCCATTCATAGCACAGTGGCTGCCGCTGCCACAGCCGCGGCACCCAGCAGCAATATCGTAGGAGGCAGTACCAGCCCTGCGGCGCTGACCCTGGTTCGTGGCTCTCCGGGATAGTTGCAAGTCACCATATCTGTGTTCTCCTTTCGCTGTCCGTAGCTGGACTGGAAGCCCGTCATGCGGGGCAGCGGGCACTGGAAGCCAATGGCCGCCGGGCAGCTCTGCACAACCTCGTAGCACACCTCCTCGCAGGGCTTGATCTCCTTGTACGGGCCAGGTCTGACCGCCTCGTCGATCCAGCTGTTGCGGGACGTGTTGTGGCGACGATACTGCATCAGCTCATCCCTCTGTCCCTCGTCCAGCAGAGAGCCGTTGGGGAAAGGCTGGCCGACGTTGCGCATGATGGCGTACGGGTTGCTGCTGAAGAAATCCTCGCACCGCGGGATGGCCACGGTGCAGAGCCATCTCTTGTATGCCGCCTTGCAGTCGTCGCAGTTCCGCGTCAGGGAGTACTGTGACGTCGTCCACGTCTCGCAGGGGATCTGCATCATGATCTTCTCGAAGCTGGAGTACATGTTGCGCGCATAGTCATCGTAGACTTTGGCGAGCTCGTTGCCGTCGAGATCGGGATTCCCTGGTACCGCCCACTGTGTCTCTGTGCAGAACTCGAGATCGGTAATGACCTTGCAAGTCGTACCTGGCGAACGCGAATCATGAGACCTTGGTCAGAAATAGGAGTGGGGTTTCGGAAGTTATCTCACCTGCCAGTGTCCGGAACTCTATAGGTTCCGAGACCATATAGCGCCGCGAGTTGAGGCCGGGTGCCTCCTGTCTTTTCCCGAAGTCATCGTTGGGCCCGAGGCTCGCCACCTGAACGAGGACGGCGGTGTAATTCGACGTCTCCTCCAGTCCCTCGAAATAGAATTGCTGCTTGGGCATTCCCCCCGTCCCGCGAGTAGTCAAGGACGTACGCACCATCGAGTGCCCCCTGCCATCTCCATCCTTGTTCGCGACAATCAAAGCATGCTGCTCCATGCCACACCGTGACCGTCTGATCCCCTCGAATACGGGTCGCTTTTGGTCCTCGACGTAGAGCTCATACGGAGGATCCATGGCCATAACCCTGTCCACGTCCGACTTGTCGTCCGTCAGGTCTGACGTCAGTAGCAAGGCAGCGCTCGAATCACTGTCCATCCACACCAAGTTGGTTCTCACTTCGGTAGGCTTGTCGAATCTGTGGTAGGATGAATTGAGCGATAAGGCCACCTCGAAGTCGTATGGGCCTTCAAAGTCTTTCGATACTTCTGGCGCCATGATGTTGACATAGACGGGGCTATCGTCAGCCCGCACCGTCAGCTCGACGAGCCCCTCCTCGAAATCATCCCACATGTTCGAGTCCATCCCTTGGGTGGTGGTAGGGCATCCCACGTCCTGGGATGTCGAGACGAGCATCCGCAGAGGGCCGGGATACTGCGTTTGAGCGTCTTGCTTTGTGAAATTGGGCTGCAAGCACGTCGTTGCCGACACATAGACGTTCGTCGATCCGCGGGTTTGCCGCCGCACTCTTTTCTCCTCGCTCTCGCCCGGTTGCCCTTCTATTCCAGCGGTGTCACCATGTTCCGCATCCCATCTCCGGCTGCTGCTGTCTGAGCCAAAAATTTCGCTCTTAGACAGCAGGTAGCACCTCGACTCCCCCGGATTCAACGTCCATCTCTCCGGCGTATCCTTCACAATGGGCTGGGCCTCTACAGCCTGCCTTCCTATTATGCCTCGGTCAAATAAGTCGAATTCGGGTTCGTACGATGTTGACTGCAGCTGATCGGCTTGGGCAAAGGGTTGGTCGAGGAGGAGATCAAGGTCGATGTCAAGATGCGGGTCGGACTGGAGGGGTAGATCCGCCGCCAGAGCGAAGTTGGGTCCAAATAGGAGCCAGTACGTGCCCAGAACGAAGAGGGAAGCAGCGAGCGATGCTACCAGACGTGACTGGAGCGGGCTCAGCTGCATTGTGAAGGCGACTGCCAGTCCCCCCAGTGCCGCTCACTATCTCTCGTCGTCGTGGTCGCTTGGGATCTTCTGGGCCAAGGATGGTCCAGGCCGTGTGTTCGCGTCTCTTGTGTCGGCCAAAATCCTACACTGGCACCCTCATGGATACCGCGTTGTCATGGTGAGGGTCGACGGGTGGCTGACAATGCGCCGGGGGAGATGATAGTTCGGCGTGGACGGTCAGCCTGAGATGTCGGTTTGACAAGGGTTTCGAATGCACCTGGGCGCCCTGACGATCGGGAACCCCTTGGCGGCGCGGGCTGTCACACCGTGATTCCATTGTGCGTTGCCAGTGCCACTTGCCGGATCGAGGTGAGGCGCAGCAGGCACATTGCAGCGCCTGCACAGCCACCAGGGCCCAGCGGACGGCGCACTGTGTACACCTATACTTCAGGTATGTAAGGTTAGCACTATAGGTACATAGCTTCGTCTGGAATATCCGACCTAGATGCTCATCGCGACCGAAAAGCTCCCCGTCGTGAGCGGAGGGGTAGATGCGTTTACCAATTGCATGTGTAATTTTCAAAGGCCAAGTGCATGGCAACTCACTGAAAGTTTATCCGAAACTGCCTTTTCCGCCATCGCAGTCGGTTCATGGAGGCCAGCCTTTGCACCATCCGGTCCGGCAAACGTCATAGCATCCGTGGAGGCCGATCGGTGGCTCAGTCGATCATTTCCACCGACATCTCCATTCACACCGTTGGTCATGACGAGTCTTCGCAACCGCACAATATCATAAGACTCATTTCTAACTAGAAAACCTCATAGCTCGTCTGAAGACGCCAGTGCCTTCATAGAGCTGTAATCATCCACGTCAAACATGTCCCAGTACGAGCCGGAGCAAGGTGCAACAAGCACCCAAAAGCCCATGACATAAATCATGACCCGGAGCCACCCAGGCATCCCGTTCGTCACCTCCACTCATCCGCATCCTTTCATACCAACAGAAGCATCGGCTTTAGCCTGTCAGTATCATCCCCTCCTCGTTCACAGCAGACCTAGACGATTGAATAGCGCGCACGACGAGCGCGGGCAGGTCGCTAGCAGGTGCCAAGCTGCATTTACTCGGATTTGTTGAAGCCCTCGGCCTTGGAGCGCAGGTTGGAGGCCGTCGAGCCTTGGTTGAAGTATCGGCCAAGAGTGGGGGTGAGGAAAGATCGGAAGATGATCTGGGCACCGCTGTTTTCTTGTCAGTAACGGGACACGTGCGGAGATGTCGAGACGCGCGCAGCCGCAAACTTACTGGAAAGGAGGGAGGGCCAGCCACAGGAGGAAGATGAACTTGAAGACAAAGTAGAAGGGGAACCAGTAGACGATGTTGACGAAGCTCTCCAGGACGGTAAACTGAGCAAAGACAACCCAGTACTGCGAAGAAGAAACGTTTCGTTAGCTAGGGGTCGGGTTGCTGCCGAGGATTGGGGGAGGAAGCCCTACAGTCAACCACTGGGTGTCGTCGGAGGTGCCGGGAGTGAACAGGGCGTCCAGCGAGTAGTAGGCGGGAATGACAAACCCAGCAAAGTTGGTGAGCAGCTGGCCGCCGAGGTTGAAGATGATGAGGAAGAAGTAGAGAGCGGCGAAGCCGATGACGGCGTAGGCCTTGGGGACACCGGCCTGCTTCTCAAGGTTGTTGAGGGCGGGGTACTTGGAGAGCTATGGGAAGCTATTCGTTAGCAATCGGGTAGCGGCCTTGCGGGGTGCACAGAGTCGCGCAGAATTAGGTACCTCCTTGTCGAGCGCTCCAAGGTAGTTCTGCGCTTTCTCCTGTGCGGACGACATTGTGGGCGCTGGGCGACGATGTGATGCTGTCGAGGTGGGCGACGTAAGCGCAGAGGAGGAGCTGCTTGTGCGGTGTGGGCGGGGTGACGAGGGCTTGGAAAACGACTGCGGAAGCTCGAAAGGGACGGTCTGTGGGTGGGTTAGATAAGGATTATGATGATATGTGCTTGGAGCAAGTGCGAATGAGCGCGCGAAGGCGTTGCGCTTTTTGAAGCGACGAAGTTGAAGAGGCTGGACTCGTGACCACTGACCAAGGAAGAACAAGTTGCGGATGACGGATGATGAGGGAGGGAGAAGGTGACTGACGTTGTGTGATGGCAATCCATGACCCCCTCGCACACCCACCACCACTCCGAGGTCCACCAACTTTTCTCTGAAACAGCATCATTTTGTGTGGGACCAGGCTGGTGTTACGGGTAAAGCTCTCGTTCCTCTGCGGGGTACCTCGGATTTGGCGTCCCGCAGGCGGGGCAAAAATGTCTAGGCAATGGATCAGTGACCTTGCGGCCAAACATAACTCAGACTCGCAGGTACGGAAGGCAGGATCAGAAGCAGGGCAAGTAGGGCCTACCTAACGTAACAACGCCCACCACAGCCAAGATACTAGAGTCCCCACGTTCTGAACTTCTGGTCCTATGTTTGGCAGAGCAACTACTCGTACTACTCGTAGAAGGCCTATCCGTCATCTGCATCCGTTAGCGGTGGTTCGTGATTGATCTAGGTACCTACAGTATCCTGCTGTACCTACGTCTGCAGAGGACATACCAACGTATCCCAGAAATTATTGTCTAGCCTGTGAGTTATTTAGCTGACCGTCCTACGCATGCTAGATGATTGCTGCCTCTCGGTATTGATTTGTATTTCCTGCTGCATATAGTTTCAACTCCTGGCCTGCCAGTCAAGACTCTGGCGTTGACCATGCGACCTTCTTTAATTCCTAGGTATGGGCGAATATTGGCAAGCTGGCCTTCTCGCTTAGTCTTCCCAGAGGGAACACAATGGCTTGCCCAACAATTCACCAGCCGTCCGTCAGCTCAAAGGGGTGGCCACGTGTCGCAAACGAGTTGCCTTTTTTTACACGGCCGTGTATGTCCCATACTTATTCTAAAGAGAGGCGCTGCCCGGAGAGGGCCATGTACGTTTACATCTTCTAAAATATAACCCATGGGCAGACATCATGGTGTCGGGTGTTTCTTCACACGAACTGCGTGAGGCTTCGGGACCAAAGAACGAGAGCTCTGTATTATCTCCACAGAGATGGAACAAAGAGGTCGGTCGAGCTAGGGTGGAAGGAACGTCAAGAGAGTTGGAGCCAAAGTATTACTAGTATTAGCCACGGGTTTCCATTGGATTTACTACAAGAGGGGCTGGTAAAGGCAGATGAAGGATAAGGCATTAGAATGAGAGTTATTACCTGGGAATCGTTCGTGCAGTGGTCCCAGCCACATGCACAAGGTTGAGAGGTTCGCAGCAGGGATGCGGGGCAACGCCAGGAACTTTGACAAATGAGGGTGCGTTCCTGCTTACCTAAGTTGGCTCGTGCCCACAAACCGGGAGTCGTTTCTCCTCCCGTTGGCCTCGCAACAGAAAAACACACCGACCACAAACAACAGCCCGCCTTCCGTCCATCGAGCAACCACTTGCCTAGCCTTGCCCGACGCGGGTCATCCAGACAGACCTTGCGCGGAACCGGACGCATCACGTCACATTTTTCTTTATTTCTTTTCCTCGACAACGACACGCCTTCAGCGCGCCCTGCGCACCCATCGCTGTCGCGCTGCTGCGGAGCAGTGTTTGTTGTGAACTGCGACCGACCCCCGACAGGCAGCTTTCCGTGGAAGTGGACCTCCACCAAAACATCCCCATCATGGACCAAGGTTTGTCCCACCCTGCTCCGATGGCAGATGACTTACTAGAACGGCTTGTTGACAATGCGAGCAGACGAGCCGGCCGCCGCGATTCAGGCGTCTTCCGCCGCGATGCGGCCGCAATCTAGGGCCTCGACCTCCTCGACACACAGCGCCGCGACGCAACCCACCACAGATGCCCATGATTACTCCAATATGCCTGCTATGTACGGACAAGGGTGGTCATCATCGTTTTCCCAGCAGAACCACGCCGGATATTCCACGCAGCCGCCGCAGCCGAGCCAGCAAGGACAGACATCGCAGATCCTCCTTCTGCAGCAAGCAAGCAACCCCGATGCGGCATCAAATCATTTCCCTATGAACGGCATGAACGGCCACCCAATGGAATCCCAATTTCATGCTCACCCGATGCCAGCACAACACCCGATACAACACTCGCAGCCTCACCTACACCAGATGCATGCTCAGCATCAAATGCCGGCCCATGCGTTGAACCCACACACCTGGGCCAACGGAGAGAGCCAATCTGGAATGGATCAAACCGGTGATGCCCTGAAGGACAATGCGAATGGTCTCAAAAAGGGAAAGTCTAAGAGGAGGTCGAATGCCAACAATGACGGCGAGATGAAGGAGCTTTTCGAGAGCAACCGCCACAAGTCGTTGGAGGAGATTGTTCAGGATGTCAGGGGCAACGAGCGCGGTCCCAACGCAGAGCGCAAACGTCAACTATATGCCATGCTCTGGTAAGAACGACAGAGAGACTGACCAGCGCTTCACGTTCACTGACATGCGACAGGCTCAACTCAGCGTGCGTGGAAAGCAAGAACTCGATCCCACGCGGCCGGGTGTATCACACTTATGCCTCAAAATGTACCGACGACAGAGTCGTAGTTCTCAACCCTGCTAGTTTCGGGAAGTTGGTGCGAGTCGTCTTCCCATCCATCAAAACCCGACGACTTGGAGTCCGGGGCGAGTCAAAGTATCACTATTGCAACTTTCAACTCCGTGATCCGCCACCGCCCGAGGTGAGCGGGCTGCGAGACGCTAGCGTTCCCGCTCCCGAAGAGGCAGCTAAGGGGGAGGAGTTTGACTTCAAGTAAGTACCTATTGACAGGATGATGCTGTATGCGCCTCTAACGTGTACCCAGCACACCGCCGAACCAGCAAAATGACGTCAAAGGAGCCAGTCGTTTACCATCGCCGGAGGATGCTTCTCATCCACCGGTCTCCCGCGCCACATCACGGACAAGCCAGGGATTGGGTTCGCACAGCCGTTACATTGTTCCGCAGCCGCGGCGACTGAAATCGGGATGGGCTGGGGGCATCTGCGCAACGTCCAAGACGCGCATCAAGCTCCGGGTCGCAACAGAGGCGGAAACGAAATTCGATTGGGACGAGCCACTGGTGTTGCCGCCGATCGACCCGTTCCTGCCGCCGCACACAGATAAGGACGCGGCCGCCTCGCTGGTGGCCCTGTACCGCGCGCAGTTGACATCCCTCGCTGAGGCCTTCCGATACATCAGGGACAAGAGCTTTTTCCACCTGTACACGTCCTTCCACGGCACATTGACGATGCCTGTACAGAAGCTCTTTGCGCATCCGAGCATTGCTCCTTGGATCGAGGAGTGCGACCTTGTTCTGTACCAGCGGCTGACCAAATTCGCCTTCACCATGTCGCTCGTGGTGGTGCCTAATGTGTATCTCAACCGGATGCGGTCCATCGCCGACCGTCTCGTGCCGCACATTGTGGACGTGTTCGGCGGGCATCCTGAGCATGTGGTGCAAGCCAAGGCGGGTCCGGCGGCCATCTTCGTAGGCATCCTGGAGCGGATGACGCGTGTGAACAAGACGGCGCACGCGGCGGCCAGACCAGTGGCGTTGGACGCCAACAGGGACCAGATGTACGCGGATTGGCTGGAACTGGTCAACGCGCGCAAGATTGCCGAGTGCGTGCCGACGCGGGGAATGGACGATGTGGCGGAGCTACTTGTCAGGGAGATGCGGTATCTCGTGGACCCCAAGAACTATATTCCGGATGACGAGACTTCGAATGCCGATGCTGGAGGGGCCCGGTCACCGTTTGCCGTCAACCGATGGCGGGACTTTCTGATGAGTCTGCCCGGCAAGTTCCCGTATGCGTCACACGAAGACATTGTTTGGTGCGTGGAGAGGGTGGGGACGGCGATTGTGAGGGAGCTCACCTTGCAAGGGGGCACCAGCTTCACAACGTGGTGGTCTATCAAGACGTTCCTCGACGAGGAGATTATGTACCTGGCCGAGGTTGGCGGGCTCATGCATACGAAGAGCCTGCGCGATGAGCCGTCAAGGCAGCAAGCGACAACGGTCGTGACGGAAAGAGGCCAAAAAGGGGCCACAGCGGACGACGACGGTGAGGTGGTGATGGGCGACGCAGGTCAGGAGGAACCGATGGCGGTGGCGGCGTCGCCGGTGCACACAGACCGGGCGCCATTCCCACCGAAACAGGGACATGCGGCCAACATGGGCGACGCGGCAAGTGATGCGCACGATGACAGTGGGATAGGGATCCGGACCCCCGAGACGGACTTTCCGGTGGACAAGTTTGGACTCCATGAGGCGGAGGCGGGGGTCACAGAACTAGCCTACGAAGGGTTGGATCGAGAATGGGCGGCTCCTGCATGACGAGGCCTGACGAAGGCACGAAGAGATGAACAGCACGTGTTGGATTAACGGTATATCCCGGGGTTCTGGTTATGGGTCCGGAGTAGGTCATGTCACTAAGGGGTCTATTGGGTAAATGTGATGTTGGGTCACTCTTCGAATTATACCTCATTAATGCCACTACTGCCTGATGATACTCTTATGGGGGGGGGGGGGGGTTGAGCTACTCAATGCTTAAGTGAATCGGAGAGCACTTTGCCTTTCCAGCGGAGACTTTTTGTTGTCGGCCAGTGATGCTTGGTTGTAGATGGAAGTGGTGGTCATGACTCGGAGGAGGGTGTAGGGTAGCTGTACTTGCGGGTGCGTTGTTACGAAGAGTATTTGGGCGGCGGAAGACCGGGCGGATGCCGAACCCGGACGTGCGGTAACGGGGATGAGCAGCGTCAGTCGAGTCATCCATGATTTCAGGTCCAGGGTCCAAGTCGCGTATTCGTATTTGTATTCCGGATTACTGTTTGCCAGTATGGAGTTTACGGTACTAAGGGAGATTATTTAGTCGACATGTATGCCTCTCTTTTTCTATTTCTCATTATTACCATTACTCTTTCGTTCTGCCTGTTGTCTTGGTACTATTACTCCTAGTATCGACTGCAGGCAATGTACACACGCCTTTCCTGGTACTATCATACTAAGTAGTACCTTTTACAAGAACGCCCCAATCGCGCAACGGACCCCGATTTTTCAGGGCCGTGAGTGGACTACAATTGAGCGATTTTAGTGGCTGCAAACCACAAACCAACCCACCATCCGCCGCCGGTCTGCAACCGGTTCTTTCCCTCGAGCGGCGAGGTGTGGGTGGTGCCTGCCTGCCAGTCAGTCGCTTGCGAACTGACGCACCAGGGACACTGAACTAGTGAGTGGCGCTGCTAACGTGCTGAAAGATTTGGAAAGGTGGTAAGGCCCGAAAAAAAAATAGAGTGGAGGGGTTGGGCTGTATGTATACCACCACCCTTCACCCATCCTGGCGGCGCATCCGGAACTCCAACAACTCCAACGTGCCCTACCCTCTCGCCGACCCATCAAGTGGTTGGAGCCCATTTTTCCATTCCCCCCCTTCCCCTTTCCTTCGGACATTACTGTCTTTGCTGACCTGAGCGTGGCACGGCAGCTACCGGCCCTGTGTGCGGCAAACACTCCAAACATGGGCGCCGCGGCTCACCACAACGCCCCCGGTCTCGGATGGATCGTCCAGAAGTTTGGAGGCACGAGCGTGGGCAAGTTCCCGGACAAGGTGAGTCTGGCGCGCACCGCATTCTGGAAATGGAGGAGGGTGTATTCCGGCATGAGGACGAGATTTTGCTGACTGGGAATCTTCGTCATCGAAGATTGCTCGTGATATTGTCAAGTAGGTACCTATCCATCGCATCGCATCATCCGTTCTCGGAGCCGATTTCGAAAGTGGCCGGAGCGGTGCTACCTCTGGAGACAAGAGCGACGCCTGGCTGACGGCAATTCCCCGCATAGAGCAAGTTTATCCAAGAATCGAGTCGTCGTTGTCTGCTCGGCCCGGAGTACGGGCAAGAAGACCGAGGGCACCACAAGCCGGTGAGTCTTCATCTTTGTGGACCCTAGAACTTCCGAAAACTTACCCCCCCCTTCCCCCCAACAGCCTCCTTGGCGTCTACGACAAGCTGAGAGCCGTCAACACCGCCGGAGCCACCGACGACGACCGCAAGCTACTCGTCGAGGCCGCCAACAGCCTCATCCTCGACATCTGCAACGACCACATCTTCGCAGCCGAATCCTATGTGCGAGATCCAGACCTCTGCGCCACCCTCGTCGCCCGCATCAAGGCCGAGTGCCAGGAGCTCATCGAGTACATCGCCGCCGCCAAGCGCTTCCACCTCGAGATCAATGCGCGCTCCAAGGACCGCGTCGTCAGCTTCGGCGAGAAGCTCAGCTGCCTCTTCATGACCGCCCTGCTGCGCGCCCACAATGTCGAGGCTGAGTACGTCGACCTCTGCGACGTCTTCCACAATGACTCGGCCGCGCAGCTGGGCCATGCTTTCTACACCAAGGCCACCGCCGCCTTCGCCGCCAAGATTGCCGCCTGCGGCGCTCGCGTGCCCGTCGTCACTGGCTTCTTCGGCAATGTGCCTGGTAGCCTGATGGAGGGCGACATTGGCCGCGGGTACACGGACCTGTGCGCCGCGTTGTGCGCCGTCGGGCTCAAGAGCGAGGAGTTGCAGATCTGGAAAGAGGTCGACGGCATCTTCACCGCCGATCCCTCCAAGGTGCCGACCGCGAGCCTGCTGTCGTCAATCACCCCTTCCGAGGCCGCCGAACTGACCTTTTACGGCTCCGAGGTCATCCACCACCTCACCATGGACCAGGTCATCCACGCGGATCCCCCGATTCCCATCCGCATCAAGAACGTCAACAACCCGCGCGGCAACGGCACCGTCGTCGTGCCCCGACCCACGCCGCCGCCCCCGCGGCGCCGAGGCGGGGGGTCGAATAATCACTACCACCAGCGGTCACTGTCGGGTTCGACGTCACCCTCGCAGAGGCCCAAGCGGCCGACGGCCGTGACCATCAAGGACCACATCAGCATCATCAACATCCACTCCAACAAGCGCTCCATCTCACACGGCTTCTTCGCCCGTGTCTTCTCCATCCTCGACCAGCACTCCATCTCCGTCGACCTCATCTCCACCAGCGAGGTGCACGTGTCGCTGGCCATCCACTCGGGCAACCTGCAGCTCGGGGGCATCGCAGCCGCCCAGGCCGAACTCGAGGAGTGCGGCGAGGTTTCCATCTACACGGACATGGCCATCCTGTCGCTCGTCGGCGCCGACATGCGCCAGATGGTGGGCATCGCTGGGCGCATGTTCTCGGTGCTGGGCGAGCACCAGATAAACCTCGAGATGATTTCACAGGGTAGGATTCTCTCCCGGTTTCCTATTGTCTGCATACTTTTGCTAACGGATGGAATGATAATAGGCGCAAGCGAGATCAACATCTCGTGCGTTATAGACGCTGCAGATGCTACGAGGGCCATGAATGTCCTCCACACGCATTTATTCACATTTCTAGACTAACGAGGTCCCGGCTCCGGGCCATACCAAGAGACTTAGAGAGGGTGGGCACTGCGTATGGGCTCTTGGGGAAAAAGATGTTGTTGAAGAGCAGACGTTGCGAATCTGCTGTGCGATATTTGGCTTCGTCATGCGGAGGAGGACCCGAAGAAGGACGAACGAGGTACGGGAGCAGGTACATATCGACGGGGCAGGGGGCCTCCACCATATTGTATTTTCGGAGTTTTGCGGGGGATTGCGTGGAAAAAGACTTAGACTATCTTATGGAAACCGGAGCATTGTTGAATTCCATTATACATCACGAGGATCTACTGTTGTTTGGGGGTGTTTTGTGAGGTGGGACACGTAGTACTTGTTTGCACCAATGTACTGTACATCAGACGGTTGGGGGTCCTGGTGGCGGTTGTTAGCCGCAAAGAGTCATGTGGAAGGTACCTCGTATCAACCACTCATAAGCCTCATCCCCCCAATCCTCCAACTCCCAACCTCTGCCGTCAACTTTCGACATCACCATCATCACGGATCTGCCTGCCACCCGGACCGCCCGCACGCACTTCGACCCTCGACCATGAAGCTACCGCTGCTGATTCCTGAATTGAGCGGTGGTTGATGACGATAGCCTCGTCTACGAATTGGACTTGCCCCACAACCTATATACAGAGCACCGCTCCGACTAGTGGAGCTCGCCGCTACTCTTCCTCACATCACAACCACCGCCTGAGCCGCTGCCCGCCATGTACAAACCCCGGCAGGCGGGTGCCCGCAAGGGCGGCGGCATCCTCACCGCCCTCAAGGCCACCGAGATGGTCGATACGAGGGCCAATCTTCCAGCCGGTACGGACTGAGTCGCCTCGCCCCCTTCCGAGACCCGACCGCGCTGCTGACATGCAGAAACCTACAGAGATTCTCGTCACGATCCTCGACTATCTCCCCGTCGCCGACCAGCTGCGCTTTGCTCGTGCCTCCCACCGCTTGCGGGAGATGGTCTACGACGACACGCGGTGGGTGGCGCGCCTCAAGGCCATGGGCTGCTGGAACGAACTCGAGGCCCGCCGCCGCTGGGAAGGATCTGTCCGGCGGCGGAGGGAGGCTGCGCAAAAAGCAAAGGACAAGAAGCAGCAGCAGGACCAGCCAGGCGGCCACCAGAGGAACGGCTCGGCGGGCAAGGCTGCCGGTGCCACTACCTTGTTCGATGCTACCGCTGCCGCTGAGGAGGATCAGACGCAGCAGAAGAGGAGCAGCTTGCGCGACGGTTTCGAGACAATGGCCATCGGAGGCGCAGCGACACCACAGGCGGTGAAGGACCCCTCAACAAACCCAGATGCGTACCTAGACGTCTTGAAAAACGCCCGGAGCATACGCGGCGGCGCCCGGCAGGAGTACGGCAAGATTTACGGCGCCCTGGCGCCCTTCTACTTCGACCTCATCCGCGCGCGCACCCACGCCGAACCCATCATCTTCCAGGCGTTCCGCGACCCGGAGCGCCAGGCTCGCATGCTGGCCAACCTGGTGCGCTTCGCTCGCAGCGACTGGGCCGAGGGCTGCGCGGCCAGGGAGGAGCGGGTAGAGGCCATGGTGGGTATCTTTGAGAGCGCCGTGCTGCGTGAGTTTGAGCAGGGTTATGAGTTCTGGGACGTCGATGGCCGCATGCACCGGTATGCCCACGTGCTGTACCTGCTCAACGGCGGGCAACGTTGCGCCGAGCTGTTCATACAGAAGCACCCCATCTTTGACGACAAGGAGCTCATGTTCAACCCCGTGAACTGCCTGAACCGTGCCGCCGTGGACGAGGTTACGCTGGAGCCGTCGCGGTCCTTCTTCGAGCTGTTGCTAGCCAAGGTCAACGATCAGGCCGACGTTATGGAGCGCATCTTCCCGCAGCCGTCGGCCGTCTTCTGGTCACTTGTGGAGAGGGTGAGGGACGACCTGATCATGGAATACACGACGCCGCTTTTTGACGAGGCCCACGAACGCAGCAACACCGCCTACCTCAAGGCCGTGTCGGGCGTCTTCGAGCAGACGCTTCTCTTCTTCCAGTCGCTCACGCCGCCCAAGGGGGGATCCGACGGCGACACGGTTAAGGACAGGGCCAAGGAGCTGACACTGCGCGTCTTTGAGCCGCATCTCGACTTGTACCTGCAGGAGGAGCTGGACTTCTTCACGCGACACGCCGAATCCGAGGTGGCGCTGTGGGAGAAGAAGCTGTCGGAGCAGGACTCGTCCCTCGAATCGTTCTACATGTCCAATATCAACCGCTCGGCTGACAAGAAGGACTTTCTGAGCTCATTCAAGAAGGTCGTCATGATGCCCGTCACCGTCCTGCCGAGCTTCACCACAGCAACGTCTACGTCTGGATCTACGCCTGCGCCTGCCTCGGCTGCGGCTAAACCGAAGAGTCAGCTTGTGCCTGTTGCCGCTAACGGCGGTTACACACCGCAGCAACTGTCGCGGCCGGGTACGCCTGGCCTGGACGGTCACAGGAGCCCGCTGCCGGAGCAGGCGCCGACGGACGAGCTCGCGGCCAAGGCGGCACTCATGGCGTCCAAGCTAGAAGGCATCAAGTCGCTTTTTAGCATCGAGGTGGCGCTCAACCTGGTGCACGCAGCGAAGGCGAGCCTGGAACGGGCTGCCGTATTCATGCGGCTAGGCGGACAGGTGGGCGAGGAGGCGCGGGAGCAGTGTGCCAACATCTTTGTCGCGCTGTTGCGGATCCTGGGCCAGCAGCACGTCAAGACGGGCTTCGACCGCGCGGTGCAGCACCTGTCACACTACAACCCGCGGGAGGTCAGCGACCATGGCAGCAGCGGCGGGGTGGCGCCGCTCGTCACCTTCATCGAGCTGGTCAACGTGGGCGACCTCATCTCGCAGATGGTGGATGTCTTTTACGAGCAGCAGCTTGCCGCGCCCAAGATTGCCGACCGGAATGACTTCCTCGACCCGTCGGGCCTGGCTAAGAAGAAGTTTGAGCAGATGCTCGACGAGAGCGTCGCAGCTGGCCTGAACAAGGGCATCGACGTGCTCATGGATGAGGTCGAGTACCTCTATGGCACGATGCAGCTGCCCACGGATTATAACCCGCTACCCGCCGGTGCCGCCTCCGGCACTCCATCAATCCCCGGCAGCGGCGCCGACAGAGCATCCTCGTCCGCCACCTCGGCGGCGACGGGAGCATCGGTCAGCTTCGCCAGCGAACCCGACATCGGCCCCACACCCACAGCCACACGCGTCGTCGAGCTCGTCTCATCACACACCAAGATGCTGGTAGGCACGACAGACAAGTCGATGCTCGACGTGTTCAACGGCGAGGTAGGGCTGCGTCTCTTCACGGCGATATGCAAGCACCTGAAGCGGCAGCGCATCAGCACCGACGGCGCCGTCAAGCTCATCGCCGACATGAACCTGTACTCGTCGTACGCGCGCACCCTGCGCAACCAGGACCTGCTGGCGTACTTTGGCGCCCTGCGCGAGCTCAGCCAGATCTTCCTCATCGACGCCGCGGACGCGCGTGACATGGCCACGGTCATCGCCGATGGGGATCGCTTCGGCGGCGTCTTCCGTGCGGAGGAGGTTTATGAGTATGCGCAGCGGAGGGCGGATTGGTATGTTGTCAGGAGGAAGGTTGAGAAGGCTATGTATGGGATGGACTGTCTGGTCATGTAACACGGAGTGTGACTTCCGTCTCGCAGATAGAGCGAGCGCGGGACGACACTCGACCTTATGTAGCCGAGAAAAAGAATGTGGGAAAGGATGTGTGAGTCAAATCCAATGGCACACACTATCCGCGCCGGTATCAGCTCACTCTCCGTATTTCCATGGCCCGTTTTCGTTCTTGCTAGTTCGATGCCGCTGCGCTCCCATGTGCGTGCGCACATGAGTAAAAGGGCAAAATATAGCGAGAGTAGCATGTAGCTCGTGTTTATTTTGTAAATATTTGGATTTCTGCCGGGTTTCATCAACCTTGGTAAGTAGTACACATCCAGGGATTGGGTCGGCCAGGGACAGTAGTACTTGGCTAAGTACGCTAGCTTCCCCTTATGGCCGGAGCCCATACTTGATCGAAGTGCACGTAGAGATACCCTCACCAACTAGATAACACGTCCTACACGTAATCCACCGCCACCTATTCTGATTCGTATACACCCGCCCGGCACAACGAGGCGAGACAAGGGCGCACAGACACACGCACACACAGACGCAGCCGCCGCGCATAGGGAGGTGGTGGCACTCCCGATCTAATCCTTCTTGGAGCCAGACTTGACGCGGCGCGCAGCGGCAGGGCGGTTGATGTGGTGCTCGGGGATCCAGCTCTCGTCGTACTTGCCGGTGGCCTCGGCGACACTGTCGTCGTCGACGTTCTTGGGCGTCTTCTTCTTGGCGGGAGTGGAGGGGGCGCCGCGCTTGGCGGAGGCGGCGGGGGCGGGGAAGAGTGTCTCAATCCAGGTCTTGTAGACGAAGTAGAGGATGCCGGCGAAGGTGGCAGAGAGGAAGAGGTAGAGGAAGATGCTGTGGCGGGGTGCGGGAGGCGCCGTTAGCACAAGAGCACTCGGTGTAGACTGCGGAGAAGCTAGTGGGGGAGGGAGGGGATAATCAGTGGTGGAGAGCGCACGCACATCTGGGGGTCGAAGAAGCTGACGGGAGCCTCAACGACGGCAGCCACATCATCAAAGGCAGCGAGCTGGAAGATGTTGCCACCGGAGTTGGCAACGACGGCGACGAGCCGCACGCGCACATCCTGGGGCTGCATGTCCAGGGCAGCGAGGGAGTACGGCAGGGCCTTGCGCTCGCCGGCGGGCACCTGGACGTTGTACTGCACAGCGGTGAGGTTGCGCAGGATGCTCTTGTAGGCGGGGGCGTCGTCGGGGATGTTGCCCGCCGTGGAGACGAGCGAGCCGGACACGAAGGCTACCTGCAGGGGCCCATCCTCGCGGTTGTCGATCTCGATGAGCGCGTTGGTCGGGCGCCCATTTACGAGCTTGACGCCGAAGATGTCGGCTTCGGGGAAGGATGTGGTGATGTCGGCGTTGAGGACGGGGGTGTCGGCGGGCGAGGTGCCGGGCTCGGCGGCGTCCTGGGAGGGTCCGGTGGTCAGCTCGGGACGGGAATCTGCTTGCCCCGTGGGGGTGGCTTGCGTACCTGGGCCACGGCGGCACCCAGGAATTGGGCGGCCAGCAGGGCGATGACGGAGGGCTTGAAGAGCATGATGGCGGCGGCGGCGGCGGCGGGCGGTGGACAATTGGGAAGTTCGACGGGTCCGAGGAAGGGCAAGGGCCAATCTCTCAGCTCGAAACTGCTGAGAGAAGGGAGGTAGGTTGCTGGCGACGCCGTTGGGGAGGTGAGGGAGGAGGTTGAGAGATGGGGATGTAGGGATGGGGTATGGGGTTGGAGAAGAAGCGATGTGGAAGCTTCTGGGGAGCAACTGCTGCTGCTAGGGAGTGTTCTGGGCGAGTTAGTTACCTGTAGGCATATTAGGCTGGTGGGGTGCTGCGGAGATCCACACGCCTTTTGAAATCTGGCCTCTGACGGAGTCGCTGGGGCCTCGTTCCACAGAAGCTCCGACGGCCAATTCCACGGAGCCAGCACCTACCAAGGTACCAAGGTACTATGTAATATATGGTAGGCGAATACGGCTACCTTACTTACACATACAACATCTGTATAACGTACACGAGCATATACTCCGTAATTAGTGCCCAGCCTGAACCTGAACAAGTGCTGTCAGCTCCTGGATCCGCCCTATATTCTGACCATGCCAGTAAATCCGGACACTAATTATTACTCGTACAGGCTAGCACAGACGTAGTAGCCCGTTTTATTGTAGCACGATCTTGGCGGTCTTGGGGGCCGACTTCCTAATTTCATTCTGTGAACGATATAATAAGCCTGTCCTAACCCCAGGAGTCGCCAGCCTTGTCTTCAGTGAACTTCTGGATTTACCTCGGGGATCCCTGAGACGACGCCCGCGTCTATAACCTAAAAAACATATGATATCGGATATACGAAACCCACCCTCACTCTATATCTAATTAACGAACGGACGATGTGTACATACACACACATACGCAGAGAGAGAGAGACACACACACCGCCCGACCTGCCTCTCAGCGGCCTCCCCAGCCCCGCAGGTGCTGGTGGCAAGCCTCCCACCCGCCAAAGTACGGCGCCCTGTCCTCGTCCCCGGCCCCGGCGCCCCTCGCGAGGTACTCGAGCATCATGTTGGCCCACAGCCAGCTGGCAGGCCCCTTGGCGGCGTGCGTCTGGTCCTTGTACAGCATCGAGAAGGCGGTGATGATGCGCGCCCACTCGAACATCTCGTGGCCCGCCCGCTCGCCAATGGCCCTCGACAGGCGGTCCAGCTCGTAGAGGTTGGCGTCGCGGGCGTCGCTCTCGTTGTGCATCGTGATGGCCCGGAACATGGTGGGCACGCCCGGGCCGAACGTGTCATCTAGGAACCCGACGAACTTGCGGATGCGGGCCGCGACGAAGCGCACCTCCTCCCACGCCAGCTGCCTCTCGCGCTCGCCCAGGGGGTGATCCTCGGGGAGGCGGGCCTCGGCGCACTCCCACAGCGCACGCTGGTCCCACAGGCCGCTCTGCCACATCAAGAGGTCGGGCTGCCCCGTGGGCCCGCGCACCTTGGTGTCGAGCGTGGGCTCCCACAGGTTGGTGAAGCGCTCCTCGAACGAGATCTCCTTCATGTCGTCCATCCACCACCAGTCGGGCCGGTACGTCATCGACCCGGCAAAGTGCCAGTGTACGAGGGTGAGGTTGAAGGTCGGGATCTCGCACGTCGCCGTCGTGTGCGGCGCAGGCTGGTGCATCTTGCGCCCGAATTCCTCGCAGAAGAACTGGATCATGTAGCGGTCGACCGAGTCGCCCAGCAGCAGCACGCGCCGCCCCCACAGCCAGCCCAGGTCCCCCTCATCCTTCACGTCGACAAAGTCGTCGGCCGTTTGGTCCTTGGTCGGCGTCGAGACGGCCTTGCGGCGGCTGCTGTCCTCGGCGAGCACCTCGGTGGCCCATAGCCGCGGGGTCGAGGCGGATTCGACAAACTCTTCGTCGACGGTCGTCACGTTGAAGGAGACGTCCATGCCCTCGGGCCTGGGGTACTCGGCTGCGGTTGGGGTCTCGGCATCGAGGAAGTCCTCGGTGTATGGTATCCATCGCGTCTTCTTGTAATCGTCAGAATCGATGTACAGGTAGCCCGGCCGGCGGTAAGGGTCCGCGCAATTGTAGATCTTGGTCGGATCGCTGTGTCTGCAGTCGCGTCAACAACCGTCAGTCGGCCAGTCATTCAGCCAGTGCCCGGGTTGTGGGCGGGGGGAAAACGGGGTTCCGAGGCACACGCGGAGGACTCGGATCCCCCGAGGGAAGGTGGCCGCGGGGCAAACTCGACACATACTGGAGGACGTTTGACCAGTGCTCCTGGACCTGTTGCGCATAACCCCATGATGCCCTCGAGAAGGACTCGGAGATGAGAAACATGCCCACCATGAAGATGGCGCTGATAGCAAAGAGGACGCCCACGGTGCGGCGGCCCGTACATGCGATGGCGACCATGACGGGCGAGGGGCAAGGGCGGCGACCCTGCGGCGTAACGAGCGTGTTGAGATACGAGATGGTCGGGATCGGTCGAAAAGGGGAAAAATGGAAGACAACGGAGGGATGGAGATGAATGCCTACATAGAGGAAAGGAATGGGTGCTTCGCGCTGCAAAGCTGGACGTTGATCATGCGGACATCGGTTGCTGTTGTCGGGGGCCAAGGGGCGCAACCTCGAGAGCAGATCGGCAAAGGGAGCAAGAAGGGATTGTTGGGAGAGTGGGAGAGTGAGAGGTGAAGATGACGAAGACGGCAGGCTGGCCTGTGGATTCAACATTGGTTGCACACGTTAGATAGGTAGGGGAAGGAGTATGCCGATCTCATTTGTACGTGGGCGGTAGACGGTACGTAAAGTACGTAGGTACGGAGTAGAGATATTCAGTCCGATTCGCCTGGTTCGACTCTGCATATCAAAGAGCAGGAATTGCCGGTTTGAGCGCTCGTCTATTACCAAGTTAGATAGACTGGTACAATAGGAGAAACCTGGAAGTCTTGCTTCTTGCTCTGCAGGTACAAGTACCAATAGCACTAGAGTCTAGCACGTAATACCCGGCCTATAGAAAGCCAGCACTACCTGTACACTGTACCCGCTACCTCCGCAAGATGAGGGCGGGTTAGGTACGAGTAGGGCCTTTGGTGGCACTGTAAAATATTTTCAGCGCGGCGGAGCTGTAGAGAGAAAGGGGTCCCCCCTAAGTCTAAGGGGTCTCCAGGCGCTATTCTCTAGTATCCACAGTGGATGGATGCATAAAACACATGGGGGCCGTGGGGGGTTGATTTAGTACCAGGTACTACTAGTATCAAATGACGAAAAGCGCGGATCGCTCCGTGCAGCGAAAAGGAATCTTGTAAATTCATGCTGTATCCGTACCTGGATATCGCATCTACGGACTGGTGCTGTACGAGTGATACCAGATATCACTTCAAGCCAAATGTCAGCAGCCAGCCTTCGGAGGTGAAGACACTGCTTTTCTAGCGAGGCAGTACTGTACTCATCTGTACGTCCGTACCTACCTTACTAGTACTCTCCGAGTATTACTTATGTCCAAGATTCCGATACGCGTAATTATACAGTGTATACTGAGTGTCATATTGGGGGACACAAGACTGTGCGGTGCTCTGTGCTCTGTGGGAAACCGCTTGAGATCAGGTAAGTGGCTTGCCGATCTGGGTCTTTGCTACCCCTGGACCCCTGCTGATGGGCCGTGCGTTAGATCGATACAGACCTTAAGGCACGGAGTATAAATTACTGTTGAAGGATTAGTCAGCAGACAGCCTTCCGCTTTGTACAGTAGCGCCCCACCTCTTGTAGCTAGCTTCTTCATGATCATCACATCTTGAGCATCACACAGCTTCTGGTCGTATGACGCTGTGTGACAATTAGTAACCCTAGTGCCCTGGTCTTTGGCACCTCATCTTTTCTTCAGGCACCACTAAAAGATATCGTACCAACTTGGTAGTACGGACATCGAGCACTTGCGTCCTACGTACGTAGTACCCTTGGATCACCCGGCCTTATGCTACAGCAGGAGACGTAGACTCTTCGCCTCTACAGTACATACCTAGGTACGACATGTGCTACGATGAGAAATTTACCCCGCCCTGCGAGTTGCCTTACCCTGCTCTGTGAGTGACACATAGTCATTGCACCAACATGTGGTGCGATGCCGGGCAGGGCGTGGTACTGATCTCTCATCTCTTCATCTATGACCGGAGGCATGATGACGCCGTGAACCTATATCGACCTCAGCCGCGGATCTAGCCAGCTGTAAGAGACCGTGGCCACAAGAACGGGTTGTCATGATCGGACTAAACTGACAATGATACAGAGGCACACGATATCCGTAAGTACCGGAATGTCTGGAAAAGGTCTTGCCGGTCCCTTTAAGTAAATAAGCCACCAACGATGTCAGCACTTGAGCGTCCAAATCCTTTGCTGCCCACCCGACGCCGTCTTTCTCATACTACTAATTGATATCAAGAAATCACACTCCTCTGATAATGTACTCCATATTGTTACGTGGAAAAGAAAAAAAAACAGATAGGAACGACTCTCTAGCCTTCATCGGCATCCATATCATCCCGCCTCTTCTGCTTCCCCTTAGTACCCCGCATAGCGCCGCCGCGATTCTTGCGCTCCATAAGTTCCCTCATCTCTTGCTTGGCCCGAATCTGCGCCTCCTCCACACGCGGCCGGAAGGCCATGACCTCCTCCCTGACAGTGGGGTACTCGGTCAGCTTCTTGCCTAGGGCGGCCTCGATGCGCTGGAAGATCTCAATGTCGAATTGGTTGGTGATGCTCACGGCCACACCCGACTTGCCCGCTCGCGCGGTGCGGCCCACGCGGTGGATGTACGTCTTGGAGTCCTGCGGCACGTCGTGGTTGAGCACCACGTCCACCTTGGGGATGTCGAGACCGCGCGCCGCCACGTCGGTGGCCACGAGGATGTTGCGCGCCCCCGAGCGGAACTTGTTGAGCGCGCCCAGACGCGCCGACTGCGAGAGCTGACCATGAAGGGGGATGGCCCCGAAGCCGAGCGTGCGCAGGAGGATGGCTACCCGCTGCGCCTCGTAGACGGTGCGCGTGAAGATGATGATGGACTGGCCCGCGAACTCATTGACCATGTGCACCATGTACGTGTCCTTGTGCATGAACGGGATGAAGAGGTAGTGCTGCTTCAGCGTCGAGACCGTCTGGTACTTGTTGGAGCTGATGCTGACGCGCACCGGATCGCGCAGACTCGCCCGCTGCAGGCTCTCGACCTTGGAGCTCATGGTCGCGGAGAAGAGGTACGTCCGGCGCTCGCGGGGGATGAACTTGAGGATCTTGTCGATGCTGGGACCAAAGTCCATGTCAAGTAGCCTGTCAGCCTCATCCATCACGAGGTACTTTAGCGTCCGTAGAGAGAAGCCCTTGGTCTTCTCCAGATGGTCCACCAGTCTACCAGGCGTGGCGCAGATAATGTGTGGCTTCTTGGACAGGGCAATTGCCTGCGGCACCATGTCGAGACCTCCCACGATCACGGCACATCGCAGCGATATCAGGGACCCGAGCGCCTCGAAAGCCTGGCCGATTTGCGTAGCAAGCTCTCGGGTCGGGGCAAGGACGAGCCCAAAGATCGGCTGCGGCTTCTCCAGAAGCGCCTGGAGGATGGGGAGCGCGAAAGCAACCGTCTTCCCGCTACCCGTCTCGGCGAGGCCGATAACATCGCGGCCCTGGAGCGCGACGGGAATGGACTTTTCTTGGATCGGGGTCGGGTATTTGTAGTTGAGGGCGTCGCAGGCTTCACACAACGAATCTACGATGCCCTGTGGTCATTAGATAGATGTAACACCACCTGGAGAGAAGGATTATTTGCTCACCAACTCGGCAAAGGTTTTTGGCTTCTCGGAAGATTCTTCATTTGACGGCACATCGACGGTTGCCGACTCTTCCTCCGACGAAGCTGCTTCTTCGTCCTCGGGGTCGGGCGACGGGCTCTTGGGCTTCTCGACCTTCTGTTTCTTCTTCCGAATCACCCCATCCCCGTGGGAGATCTTCCTCCGCTTGACGTCGCTCATTGAAACTGGCTTGTTCTTCGGAAGCGATCCAGCCTTGTCGTAGTAATTGGGTTGGTTTCCTGGATGGATGCGATGTTGGATGTGATGTGTGGGAGGACTAGAAGTCCCAACTCTGGAGTTGCTGCTTGGAAAACTTTGGTGGGGTGCCTTATCGTTCGCTTATCGGCAACACCCCAACTAAACTTTTTCTCTTCGCACCTACCGCAAAGCTGCGGTTCCATCATCACCAACCCGGGTTCAATATCAATTGATCCAATTCGTCTATCCGCACATTGCCCAGAATGGCGCGCAAACGCACAAAGAAGAGAACCCATGTCGGGGCCAGCAACCCGCAAGTCGACTCAGCCGGCCATGCCTCCGCGCGCGACCCCAAGAGCATGGTCATCCGCATCGGCGCCGGCGAGGTGGGCACCAGCGTCAGCCAGCTCGCTGCCGATGTACGCAAGGTTATGGAGCCTGGGACCGCGAGCAGGCTGAAGGAGAGGAGGGGGAACAGACTCAAGGACTACGCCGTCATGTGCGGGCCGCTGGGCGTGACGCACCTGCTGCTCTTCTCGCGGTCTGAGAGCGGCAACACTAACCTTCGGGTTGCGCTGGCGCCGCGGGGGCCGACGATGCATTTTCGCGTTGAGAAGTACTCTCTGTGCAAGGATGTACAGAGAGCTCAGAAGCACCCCCGTGGTGGCGGCAAGGAATTCCTTACTGCACCTCTAGTATGTGTTTCCCGGCTACGCTCCGGGTTCCTTTGCAGAGACGCGATTGACTAACGGCTCCAGCTCGTCATGAACAACTTCTCCCGCCCCGACTCCACCGCTACATCCAAAGTCCCCAAGCACCTCGAATCTCTTGCCACCACTGTCTTCCAGTCACTCTTCCCACCGATCAACCCCCAGGCCACTCCCCTCAAATCCATACGTCGCGTGCTGCTCCTGAATCGCGAGGAGTCAAAAGAAGATGACGGGACATTCATCCTAAACTTCCGACACTACGCCATCACCACAAGGTCAACAGGCGTGTCGAAGCAGCTGCGCCGCATCAACGCCGCCGAGCAGTTCATGTCGACCAAGACGAGCCGCAAGAGCAAGGTGCCCAACCTAGGCAAACTGGAGGACATCGCCGACTACATGACGGGCGAGGGTGGCGATGGGTACGTGACAGACGTCACTAGCGGCAGCGAGCTGGACACCGACGCCGAGGTCGAGGTTCTCGACTCGGCCCCGCGCAGACTGCTGTCAGCGCGGGCGCGTCAGGCAGCCGCGGCTCGGGACCCTGATGCCGAGGCAGCGGTGGACGAGGAGGACAGCGTGGAGCGGCGCGCCGTGAAGTTGGTGGAGCTGGGCCCGCGCATGCGATTACGGCTGACCAAGGTCGAGGAGGGCCTGTGTGCTGGCAAGGTCATGTGGCACGAGTACGTGCACAAGACCAAGGAAGAGATCAAGGAGCTGGAGAAGAAGTGGGAGCAGAGGAGGCAGGAGAAGGAGGCTCGGAAACGGGAGCAAAAAGCTAACGTCGAGCGCAAGAAAGCGGCTAAGGCCAAGAATGGGAACAAGGAGGGAGGCGGTGAGGGCGATGACGACGATGATGATGATGAGTTTGACTACAGCGACATGGACGAGGACCAGTTTGACAGCGAGGGGCTCGAGGGGGATGCGGAATATCAAGTCAATGAGAAGATGGAGGCGGAGGGCGAGTGGGAGGATGAGGAGGAGGAGATTGCTGGCAGCAGGTGAACTGTGCCATGTATAAAGTGAGAGTCTAGACACCTTAGTACGAATAGTAGGGACATGGAAGGTCGTTGAAAATGGTTTCAAAAGTCCAGGTCTTTCTTTACATGGAGGAGTAGACACATCTCAGGATGTGAAGCAGAAAGTTGGTGGCTTGCTGCCCTGCAATGGCCATTACACGAGCACTCTACATGAACTACCTACGGTGCTGCTTTGATATCTACATGACTGCTTGGTACTGGGCCCCGTCTATGTTCAAGTTGTTGCTTCCCTTACTCTTGGGTCGCACAGCAAGCAGATTTGGGGGCGGGCAATCGAGGTGCAATCGAGGTGATCTGA
Source organism: Hapsidospora chrysogenum ATCC 11550 (assembly GCA_000769265.1). Lineage (NCBI taxonomy): Eukaryota > Fungi > Ascomycota > Sordariomycetes > Hypocreales > Bionectriaceae > Hapsidospora > Hapsidospora chrysogena. Next base: position 236,797 of record JPKY01000021.1, read on the forward strand.
TGGTACCTCATCCGCACACACAATCCCGCGCAGGAGGTAGGTACCTGGCAAACACCGACATCGCGACTGCCTGGGTCGTCAAGTAAACACAGCTTTCCCCCCATCGGCGTCTCTCGTCGACATTCACAACTCGTCACAACATCCTCCGCAGCGTTGCCATTGATTTTTACCCGCAGTCTGCCGCCATCGCCTAGCAGCATGAACCGAGCAGCTATGAATTCCCTCCATGGGCCCGTGAGAAGGCTGCCCGTTCGCCGGTTGCCCCAGGGATGGATGGTGCGATGGTACTCTTTCCCGTCTTCCAAGCGGAGCCCCAAGAAGTCACGACGAGGCATTTCTCTGCTGGAGCTAGCTCTTCTGGGAGGAACTGGATATATTCTTTATCCCTATGCGTTCCCGCCGAAGTCAGCGGAGGCGTCGACAACGACACATGGCACCTCAGTCCCACGCGTCCGCGAGGCAGGCCCAGGCCAGGAAGATCAGATCCCAGTCTCGTCACCTGTCAAAGTGCTGAATTTGATAGAGGCGAATAGGAAGTTGCGCGAGCAGGTCCATACCTTCAGCTTCGAGGGGCCGGATGGCCGCAATGGGAGGATTGATGTGGTCCGCGTGCCGAGCAACAACCCCGTCGAGGATTACTGGTCGGTGGGAGTTGGCGGACGCCCCGTGGATCAGGGCCATGGGATGGTGTTTGCGGGCGTGTATGATGGTCATGCGTGAGTGGTCTTGAGCAGCGCATGTGCATTTCGATGTGTAAATGTAGGCGGCTAACAGAGGCAGTGGGTGGGCGACGTCTACTATCCTCAGGGAGTCTCTGATCCCGTACGTCTCGACAGCTCTAGCCGGCCTGGCACCATCGAGTTCTTCCGAGGCCATGGACACGGCTATCAAGACGGCCTTCAGGAATCTCGATGACCGCATCATGGAGAATGCCATGAAGACAGTCAAGACCCACAACCCCGGCTCCCCCGATGCCCTCTCTGCCTTGGCCCCGGCCGTGGCCGGCTCCTGCGCCCTGCTCGCCATCTACGATCCCATCACGTCGATGCTCCGCACCGCCGTGGCAGGAGACTCACGCGCGGTTCTCGGGTCCTGGGCCGCAGACGCATCCACGTTCACCGCGGAGGCTCTCAGTGTGGACCAGAACGGGTTCAACGAGGACGAGGTGGCTCGGCTGTGCGAAGCACACCCCGGGGAGAAGGAGGCTATGCTGGACCCCAGGACGGGTAGACTGTTCGGCATGGCCATTACGCGTGCTTTCGGCGACCATCGGTGGAAGTACCCGCGCGACTTCCTCAAGCACCTCAGGAAACTATTCTTCGACACCGGTCCCCGGCCCGGGTACAAGACGCCGCCCTACATGACGGCCGAGCCGGAAATCACGACCCGCAAGGTCAGCACGAATGATTTCGTCATCCTCGCGTCTGATGGACTGTGGGACCACATGTCCAACGAGGATGCCGTGGAGTGCGTGTCGCTGTGGTTGGCAGCGCGTCGGGCTGGCAAGGCAGAGGAGGTCCCGAAGCAGCGGCAGGAGCCGGCAGAAGTGACGGTCGCGCGGGAGGGATTTGGCAGCTGGAGGGCGACGCCGGAGCACTTTGCGATTGAGGATCTGGATAATGCCGCCGTGTGCCTGGCGAAGAATGCGTTTGGGGGCAACCGGAGGGAGCTCTTTCGCGGGATCATGACAGAGGTGGCGCCGAGAAGTCGGTATGTGAGGGATGATGTGACGGTGCAGGTCATTTTCTTCGAGGACCCGTACCAGGAAGCAGTGAAGAGGTCATGAGCTGTCTGATGATGTTATAGCAAGGTGGTGCGAGGCAGCATCTATGATGGGTGTTACGGACGGGCAGTGGCTTGCCAGGCTGTTCAGGCCCTGGTCCTTTCGAACAGGGAGCACTCATGATGTAGTAGACAAAACCCAACCCCAATAATGTATCAACAAGGGAACAGCAGTGCGCGGTCTCGTACTCATATGAACCTTATTCTACATACCACATACATATTCCGTCTCTGAACCACGGTAGACTGACACATAATCCCCTCACCACATGTATCGGAAAGTGACGGCACGATCGCCCTGGAAGGAGAGCTCCTCGGGGGTGGCGCCGCCGCTCTCCGCGCCGCTAGCAAGGAGCTTTCGGTCCCTGGCCTTGTTGATCCTGGAGTACCCAAAGATCAGGATCACGGCGGCGATGATACCCAGGCCGATGAAGCCCAGCTCCAGGGAGTGTCCGAGGATGTACCTGGGGCCATCGGCGGCGCGGTAGAAGTTGGATGCCATTGCCTGAATGGAGTGAGTCTAACGTGGTGGCTAAGGGAGGGAAAAGGGGGGTGAAGGGGTCGAGAGTGGGAGGCGGGAAACTCACGCCTCCTAGGTTGCCAACGCCAATCTGGATGGCCATGCCGGCGCTGCGCTTATAGCTGCCAGCCAGGTTGTTGGACAGCCAGGTGATGTTGCCAGGGAAGGCTGGGTAGATGGCGCAAGCGGCAATGAAGACGCCCGCGTAGACGACTCGGGGATTGCCGGTGCCGATGCACCTTTGGGGGAAGTCATGTTAGCACTATACATTCGCATGTTGAGAAGCTCCAAACGTGGGGGACTCACATGGCGAAGCCGACGACCATGAAGAGGAGGGGCACGAGGATAAAGGGGCTTCGGCGGCCAGTGCGGTCGGCAGCCCAGGCGACGATGACGGCGAGGATGGAGGCGGTGATGTAGATGGGCACGGTGAGGAGCTGTGCGGTGCTGGACTGGTAGCCCAGGTTCTTGATGATGGTGGGGAGGAACAAGCTGATGCCGTACAGGGGACAGACGATCTGTATATTGTCAGGGTCCTCCCGTTCTTGGAGAAAGGGGGAGGGAATCGGGTAAGTGACTTACGCCCCAGTAGACAAAGATGTTGACCCAGATCTGCCAGTCGCGGAAGGCCTGCCACACGTACGCCCAGCGGAACTCGTCCGCCTCGGCGACCTGCGGACCCTGGCCTTGACCGCCAGCGGCGGCGGTGCTGCTGGGGTCGACCTGGCCCTGGTACTTCAGGCGATGGACGACAAAGTCTTTCTCCTCCTGCGTGAGGAAGCTGGCGGTCTCGGGGAAGTCGAAGAGTAGGAAGTAGGCCGAGATGGCGACGACGACGGTGACGATGCCCTCGAGGATGAAGATCCAGCGCCAGCCTTCGAGACCGCCGACGCCGTCCATCTTGGCAATGGCGAAGGCTAGCAGGCCGCTGAAGGCGCCGGCGATGGAGGCGGCGGAGAAGAAGAGGGCCTGGCGGAGCTGGATCTCGTGGCGGCAGTACCACATAGTCAGGTAGTACTATTTCAGGGGCACGGTGCGGGTTAGAAGAAGGGTTTTTTTTTTGTCTCGGCTGGATGATGGAAGGGGCCAAAAAAGGGGGAGTAATACCGCGACACCGGGGAAGAGACCGGCCTCGGTCACACCGAGGAAGATGCGGGCGATGAGCAGGCCGTGGTAGTTGCGGACGATGCCCATGAGGGTCATGACGAGGCCCCAGGCCACCATGATGGTGGGCAGCCACCTGCTGGGGCGGAGCTTCTTGAGGAGCAGGTTGCTGGGGACCTCGAAGGCGGCGTAGGTGAAGAAGAAGACGGTCAGACACCAGTTGTACTGGGGGCCCGTCATGCCGAGATCCTCCTGGAGACCTTCAATTTTGGCATTGCCGATGTTGCCACCTTGGATTCTCTTGTCAGCCTTGGGAATGTGCTTGTCGAAGGAGAGGGGGGAGGGAGTCAATTGACCCGGCAAACAAGCAACTTACGGTCCAGGAATGAGAGCAGGTACAGCAGCGCGAGCATGGGAATTAGACGAATATCCATCTATATCGTGCGGATGTCTGTGTTAGCGAGTCGTGCACGGAAAGTCTTGGGGAACTCTGGCTGGCCGGCTGGCTGGCGGCTCGCACCTTGCGCAGGACTTTTTTCTCGTCCACATTGGCAAAGGACGCGACGATGGGCACGTCGGCGACACCGTCGGCATGGGTCTTCTCCAGCGAAGCATTGGAGTCGCCGCCGTTGGCTCGGACATGGTCGGCTTCGGAGATGTGGCCCTTCTCCGTGGGGACGGGGCCGGTGGTGCCATTGTTGGACTCCATCGTTTAGTGTGGACTGGGTCGGTGATGTCTGAGCTGGAGGATGAGACTGGGGGATTCACGTCCATGGATGGGGAGACTCTAGGAAAGGGGAGAGATGAAGACATTTATAGAAAAGAAGCCCAACCAAGCTCCATGTTGCTGCTGATGGGTGGGTGGGAGAAAACATGGGGAACGTTGGAAGGGAAGAGACGAGCGAACATCCCCGCGTGCTCCACGTGGGGAAAGCTAAGCGACTCTCCCGTCGTGACGCCACCTATGGCGATCACTCACTCAGGATAGCATAACCGCTTTTCCTTGCTTCCGGACTCGCTCCTCAGCTTTGTTAGCGTGAGGCTGGGGCCGCTTCACCCACTTCCATCTTCCAGATTTTCACCCTAATGTCTTTTCCCCGCGGGTCCCCGCCCTCTTTCTGTGCCACTAGAACGATAGTAACGACACTAGTAGTCCGAAATAGGTCAGCATGGAGCAACCGCGCACCGGCAGCGGCATTCTCCAGACACCCACCGGGACATGAGATTCTCGAATCTGCGGGGGGAGGAAGGAATACGGGTCGGTATCGTCTCATTGGGTGCCGAGGACGCCAAAGTTGGGGTAGATGCGGGGCCGGGGATCCACAGTCGGATCCGGACGATAAATTTGGGGCAAATTGGGTTTAGCACGTGAATTCTCGGATCCGAGTGCTTCCAAATATCCGCGGCGCCGACCCATATATCCCCAAGACCCCAACGTTTGTACACAGATGGTTCCCAGTGCGATGTGGCCGGATCCGCAATCTCTGCTTCCAGATTAGAGCAGCCTTTCTTATTTCGGTTCACCTGGTGTAATAATGGTCCAACGGCCAACCTTAACTCTAATTCACTTGGCCGACATCTCGCCTCTCCACCTCCACCAGAGGCATCCCAGAGTCGAACCTTTGCTCATCCCCATCACCTTCATTTCTTATTCCGCTACTCCCAACTCTGTCGCAGCAAACAGAAACGCCACAGGCCGCCTCCTCGGTTGTCGTTCTTGACAATCGGGACGCCGATGCAGTACTGCCAGAATCCCCATCAGTTGGCGGAATTCGTTTATCGCCCCGGAATACAGAGACAAGACTAACCTCATAGGTCCCGTTGCTGCTCAGCAAGCCAACCTCGACTGTTCCCTCAAAGCTCAGGGTACCGACGCACTCATTCTCCGTCACGAAGCCGTCCACCAAGCTCCGGAACGCCCTGTCCGCCGGGTCCCCAATACTCCTCCTCGCTTAGGAACCCGACCCGCACACCGTGAAGGATCCCGTAAGTGGCATGGGCGCTGCTCTCAATCTAGTTGCCCTCGGCCCCGGGATACGGCTCACTCATGACGAGCCACCAGCCGCCAGCAGCCATCCCGCGCATCCGTCGCCTTCAACCCGGCCGACAGCGTGACGAAGTACTCCGCCAGTCGCGCGCCGCCATCGTACGTCTCCGGGAAAGAGTGCATCGTCTCCGTCAGCGAGTTGTAGTACCAACCGACGGCCCGGCCGGCCCCAGAGGAGTGACGCCGCAGCCGGTGACAGGGTCGGCCCAGACGGTGTCCTTGGCATCGGCGTAGCCGTGGTCGAGGGGATTGCTGGTTGCGTTGCGGCAGTGGCTCTCGACCAGATCGTACTACAGCATGATGTCGTCCCAGGCGGTCGTATTGTCCGCGCCGAATGCCTCGGTCCACTCCGCGTAGAAGCTGTCGGCCATGAAGATGCCGTCAGGCCACATCTGGTTCGGATAGTGCGGCTCCCGGTGCCAGAACCCGCCGACCGGGTTTCACGGGTGCCGGTACAGCTGGCTTCGGATGATGCTTGCGGCGGCCTTGTATTTTTTTTTTCTCTCCTGTTGCGTCGTACCACCATAGGATGTTCCTGCCGATGCGCTAGTCTTCCAGTGGGTAGCAATCGAGGCCCCAATCTATAATGTTCCCGTCATCGGTGACGACGTGGTTATCGATCTGGTTCTTGTACCACTCCTTGATGATCTGGCTCCCATCTAGCAGAGCATCTCCGAGGGCTGTAACTACGGATTCAGGGCCGGTGTAATGATAGGTTGGGCTCGTCGTAGTCGAAGCCTCCAGGGACGCAAATAAATTCTATATATATACTCCACCAGATTGTATGTCAAACGTGGGGAAAACCCTATTCTCGCGGTCGAAATATCCCGAGTCTCCTCTTGCTGTCTGCTGTACCGATTGGCGGACCTGCATTTATCCATCTGATAACCTCTTCGGCCGGTTGTTGCCGGCGACTCGAATAGTACCCGTACTGCAGTTTTACTGGGAAAGGGGGGTGGAAATATGTATTGGTCCTCGCATCTCTGCACACAGCTGCCAGTGGACATGACACGAGGTACTCCGACCTTGGATCATCGTCCAAAAGCCGATGGGCGATGGAGACCCTTCTCCTTGTAGAACTCATCCACCCACTGCTTGATATTCTCAGCCTGCTCATACGCAATACTCTTTACCTCATCGTTGACCTCCCAGTTCTGCCCATAGAAATCCGAGCAGTGCATGCCCCCGGGAATCATACGCACGGGCAGCTCCTCTGTGCCCTCGAGCGGGCCGCCCGGCCGGAAGATGGAGCTCACGGTGGCGTCGCGCCAGGGGTCGTACTGCCCGTTGGCGTACATGAGGCGCGTCGTGTTGGTCACGTCCCAGCCGCCTGTGCGGGCGTTGAGCTGGGCCACCGTCTTGTTCCGGTCGAGGCCGTAGCCTCCTTCGGGGAAGAAGAGGGCGCATTGGGATTCCCAGTAGTCGACGTCGGCGAGGCGAGATACGATTGTGGGTCGGTCCTTGGGTGCACCGTTCTGCCACCATCCGAAGCTGTCGTCAGGGATTAGCAATCGTAGGCCTGATGTGTGGAGTTGGAGCGAGGAGGGTGTAGGGCACACGTACGGCTCATTGCACAGCATCCAGTTCCATTGTCGATTCACCCAGTTCCCAGGGGTCAAGTCCTTATATGCCACGTTGGTGGCATTCAGATTGGCGAAACAGGCAGTATTGTACTTGCCCTGCCAGTCGTCATATCCGGCTTCCTCGCAGTCTTTGGTCATGTTCTTATAAGTACGTGCACACTTGGTAGATCAGAGCGCTCAGCGACGCGGTCAAAGGTCATAACTTACGACCCGGCAAGAGGATCTCCCTGACCCATTTCGCGTAGCCCTCGAGCGCTTTTTCCTTACCGACACCCTCGGGCCCTGGGGCCGACTTGGTGGAGTTGGGCCAGACATTCTAAGGGGATGGGTTAACCACACTTTGATCCCTGGCTGGCGAACGGAAGATTCATACCTCGATGTAGTCGCAGAACTGATAATACTCATTGTAGCCCAGTTCACTCTCCGAGAAGAACTGGGTCGACTGCCAGGACCACGGTCCTTTCTCCAAAGCCCTGTGAGAGGGTCAGCTTCTTGGCCGCCCGAGTAGTAACAGTTTGCATAAACTCACGAGGCAAAGTCAGCATCCTCGAGGTCGCCCAGCATGAACCTGTCCTTGAGCTTCTGCTTCTGGTCGGCCTCGCCATTCAGAAGCACATCATCGATGTAATCGATGACATTGTTCAGATCGCTACTGCAGTTCTGCGGCGTTGCCTCTAGGACAGGTTGAAAGTACTGCCAAAAGTCTCTGATGCCCTCGACGACACCACTCGTTCCATGATACGCCCAGAAAGTCCCCGGCTCGAGGGCAGCAAGCCATCCGGCCAGCGCTCCGGGGTAAGAGCCTCCAGAGAACACCCAGGGTGCCTTGTCGGGCGAGCTGCGCCCACTGGGATCAAAAGGCGGCTTAAAGTTCTTGGCGAAGTAGACGTTATCCATGATGCTATTATCCAGGGTGAGGTACTGCATATTCTCGGTCGTCAGCTCCTCGAACGGGGACGATCCCCCCCAGTAGCGGTGCTCCATGATGACGACGGCGCCGCCCGTCTCCTTGGCGAACAGGCCCGGGAGCCGCTGCAGGGTGGTGTACGACTTGTTGAAGCCCTCGCCGCTCTGCTCGCCAGGGTTTACGAAGATGATGGGCGAGCCTGGGCCCTTCCAGTACTCGGTGCCGTACCAGTATCGCTGGCTGAAGGTTCCAAGGCTGGGATCGGAGTGGTCGATGAGCTGCTCGAAAGTGCCCCAGCCGGTGGTGCCGTTGCCATTGTGGCTACTGGAGAGCCTGGCCGCTGTCTCGTCGTACGGGCCGATCTGGAGGCCGTGGCCTCGGCGGAAGGTGGCGGACGCGAGGCCCGAAAAGATTACCCCAATGGTAACAAGGGCCCTCATAGTGATTCTTTGGTGGAGATGGTACAATCACTAGTAAGAAAGGAAGCAACGGGCTTGAGGGGCCTCGCTCGCGTCGCGGCGGGCGGACCTTTTCTATCCAAGCCGGACGCCTTGCCGTCCCGGAGCATGATTCTGATAACATTAGTTCTACGCATGGGACTTGTGTTTCTGGCGGCGATCAGGGACCGGAACAAGGGTGCGGCACATTCGAAAGGTCCTGTCCAGGTGCCGAGAAGGCAGGTGGCCAAGCCGGACGGGCAACGGACGGCCACCCCAGGGGTGATAACAGTTTGTACTCGTAGTCTCCTTCCCTAAAGGGAAAATTCGATGTGGGCGCCGGGGCCAACCAAGTGGCCGCTGGGTTGCACCAATGGTGGCCTTCGGCAGTGCTGTTCCGGGGACCCTGCCGGTCGCGCGGTCGGCGGCTGCAATCGGAGGGCGCCCCACACGGGGCCGGTCGAGGCCCGGGTTTGATTCCGAGTTGCCATGGACCTTGTTCGCTCTACGGAATTCGGGTCTCAATGTAGGGATAACTGGAGAACAGCTGTAAGGGAGCATCGGCGGAATCCCAAGTACGAACATGACGTGCGCATGGACGGCGGGGACGGTATGGCCCGAGTCTGGTGTGTCAGACTGACAAGTGTTGTCGTTGAGCCAACATGCTACTTGACACTTTGAATTCATCGACAAGCGGCGTATAAACATATTTGAGTACAGAATTAGTGGCAGCCCGAGTTGCAAACCACACAAGCGGATAGATCTAGCAACATGGATAATTCGACTACTGCCACAGCTCATATTCCTTGGTACTAGAAACCGCGCCTGTCGCACAGCTGCTCGGTGGACTAGGATAATTTACATGCGCGTGCCCCAATCGCGGCAAAGTTCTTCATGGAATACCCAGTACATGGTGCAGCATTAGGCACGAACATGGCTCAAATGAAAACCTTTGCCCTGTCGCACGCGCCTTCAATTACAAGAGGGCCAATCGTAAAGATTCTTGAGCATTATGAGATGGTCATACCTCGGGCGCCGTTGGTAAAAATGTTGCCCGGCATTCCTACCCCGATTTGTTTTAATTTATAGCGTCACAAGTGAGCAGAAGTTGAAACGGAGAGGTGTTGTTGAGGTCGATGATGAGGGGGATGAGCGCCATCATTTGAAATGGGCGGTGATGTCATGGAGATGGACTGCTCCATCGACCGATGTCGTCACTCCATCGAGAGAGTTTGCCCATTGGAAGCTTCCAGGTTCACTATAAAACATCAGTTCCTCGAATCTCACCTTGCCTCCCGCATCTCACAGCAACGCCCCCGTGTTTTGAAAATCATCAGACTTCAACAACCCGCTTCTACATAATCAACATGGCCGACAACAGCAACAATAACCAGGAGAGTCTCCTCGGAGGCCACGCCCAATACGTCAAGGGCGTGACCGAGGTAAAATTACACCCCATCGTCTTGCCTCTGGCTGGAGTAACTAACACCAGCTAACTTCTTCAATAGGCCGCCATCGGCGACATCAGCGGCTCCCATGCCTGGAAGTCCTCTGGAGAGCAAGACAAGGCCGCGGGCCTCTCGGCGATGAAGCACGCCGGCGAACAGCGTGACCCGTCGTCACAAGGCTACGGCAAGGTCGAGGAGCTGGCCGGGAAGGCAACCGGCTGCCAGGGGATGCAGCACGAGGGTGCTGCCAGTGCAACCAAGAAGGACTAGACGAGTGGCGCTTGTACAATATAACCTTGTTATCACCACCACCGCAACGAAAGCTCTTGCCAACGGAGCTGGTCTGTCTGCGCCTCCGAAAGCCTCGCTGCTTCCGTGCTGTTGCATGTTGCGCGAAGGACGATGGCCATCATACGCCGTGATTAGATGGGCACCGCCTGTTACACTTCCTTACCCAAGGCCGGAAGATTAAATCTAAGTACTAGAGCCCAAGACTGGCAGGTTGCCAGGTGGTTAGGATTTTGGGCACACAACCCATGGTAGCTCGTCAGGTTGCCACACTGGGTAAACCCGACGAAACGGGCATCTTTTTAAGGCACCAAGCCACCCTGCGTAATATAGGGACGACAAGTCTCTTGTGTAGGCACCAATTTCTCTAGGACAAAAGCCGGTCAAGTGGAGTATTGCAACTTTGCAAGGCCTTTAGCCTCACGCATACGATTGGCTTTTCGCTGATCTCGCGCAAGTTGGAAGAGAGGGGGACTCTGACACCGCTATTGGAGGCGCTTTTTGAAGGTCCACGTCCTCTTGAATTACACCAGTAATGTCGTGAGACTCGTGACCCCTTGTGGCGTTTACCGTGCGCTGCTTCGATTACCTACTAGTAGTACCTACGCAGTGCAACCCCGCGTCCGTTGGGTGCCTAAGTACTTGGTAACGTTAGGTAGGCGCATTGCCCTGTGGCGAGCACGTTTGGGCACCTGCATCAGGTTGCCTTATTTGCATTCTCGAGACAGTCATAGTAACACTGTACAGCACCGTACAACAATCTACAAATATCATCACACCTGCATCTCCAATCGTGAATCCCCTCTTTCCCTTCCCTCCCCACTCACAACCAAACGGGTCGCAAAGCTTCTCACGGGGATATCGCACCGAGACTTGTCTTTTCGCCTTGACTGACGAGAATTCAGTCTCCGCATATCCTACCGCCCGGGCCCAGCCAATCTTTCCCTTGTGCGTCAATCACACTCTTTCCACCCTAAATCCTCCCACCAGACACTCTTTTCGTCAACTCCTCAACCAGCAGCTCGCTGGCTGTGCGCCTTGTCTTACCCCCGCCGCAGCCGCCGCCGTTGCTGCTCATCTCGCACGAAGTCGTTCTTTAGTTCTTTCGCTTAACCGAGTCGAAAACCCAACCACCGCCATCATGTTCAAGCGCTCGTTCCGGTCGCAAGACCACACACACGGCCGCGTGGACAAGTCGGCGAGACTGAAGAACAAGGGCTCCGTCCGGGATCCCACGAAGCTGTCGAAACTGCAGAGATCCCTCAGAGAGCAGGAAACCTCGTCGTCGTCGTCGTCGGCCGCCCGTGCCATCGGCAACGCCTCGTCTGCCTCACCCTCACCTTCGCCCATCGTGACTCTCACCATTGGGCGCGAGGGAAGGCTCTTTGCAGCGCACGAGGATGTTCTCCGACAGGCGCCTTTTTTCGATGCCGCCTGCCGCGACAACTTCCTCGATGCCCAGAGTAGGAGGATCTCCCTCCCCGACGAAGAACCGGAGGTCTTCTCCGCAGTCCTCGAGTACCTCTACAAGGGCGACTACTACCCGCGCCTGATCCACAATAGGCAGCGCAACTCTTGGGAGCTCGAGGACCACCCGCCAAACGCCGGACGAAGCCCCCGACCGTCCCCCAATCCCGCCGCCGCCGGAGGCGGCCGAAACCCCGCAGGCGCCGCCTCGCCCGACGCCGCCGTCTACCTGTCGAGCATCGGGGCCGACATACTGCGCGACACCGTCATCTACTGTGCCGCCGACCGGTACGGCCTCGAGGAGCTCAAGCGTCTGGCCCTGCGCAAGCAGGGGCTGCAGGCCGGCATCGACGTCGGCACCATCCTGCGGTCCGCCCAGTACGCCTACGCCCACACGCCCGACTCGGACAGCCGCCTGCGCGCTCACTACCTCGCCCTGATCATCCGCTGCCGCAAGACCTTTAAGCGCAGCGGCACCATGCAGGCCGAGATGGAAGCCGGCGGCACCAAGCTCTTCTTTGACCTGTTTGTCGCCATGTGCAACCACCTCGACGACGTCATTGACGTGAGCAACGCGCGAACGCCAAAGACTGTCTGAGAGGTCTTTGCAAGGTTGCGGCAGAGTCACATGGCTGCCTATACAAGCAGGTCAAACGCCTAAAGTATCCGTCCTGGTGGAGAATGGGGCGTGAGGCCAGAGGATGAAGTCAGACTGAAGCATACCAAAGAGGAAGACGAGACGCGAAAACCACCAGAAAACGACAAAAAAAAAGCTGGGACAATCTTGGATTCGGAAACTGTGGGCATCTCGGAACGGCGTTGGTTTGCTTTTCACGCTCTCATCAGATTGACCTTTTACCATTTGGGAGCTTGCTTTGCTGCATTCTCTACTTCTCGCGAAGGTTGGTCGGCCAAAGTTTGATGAGTTAACGAGCTGAGAGGACATAATCCGTCGTACACGAGCCACCGTCCTCTGCTCCTTTATTTTGTCTTTTTTTTTTGAGCGATTCTGGCTTGGTATTTCTTCCCCC
>JPKY01000209.1:0-24317 GCA_000769265.1 Hapsidospora chrysogenum ATCC 11550
TAGACTATATCTCCTCTCTTAAAGATCGGTCCCTTCGATCTTTTCTTATTATGGTAATGTGCCATCTATTAGCGTATATACTTAAGTTCTTTTCGCATTTATAAGTGTAATGAGCGTAATTAGTCGGCTATGAGTATAGTTTTTTCTATAAGTAGTCCTTCTTTTGGGGTTCGGTAGGCTTCTAGGTTGTACTCATAATTAGCATATATTAGCGTGAGCTAGGTTAACTTAACGATCGAGCTATTATAAGCGAGTTAAGCCGTTAGTAGTTTTGAGACCCAGTCATCCTATTCGTAGTTAATGTAGTACTATAGGTATTGTTCTAGAGTTTGGTTAAGCCTTTCGGTTTGTCTATCCGTCTAAGGGTAATATGCCGTACTTAGTTTGTGTTTCAATTTGAGTTATGCTATAAGGGCTTGCCAAAATTTGGAGGCAAATGTCATCCCTCTATCTAAGATGATTTCCTTAGGTAGTCCGTGGTTACTAATAATGACTTTAAGAAAAGTGTATACGAGTTCTTCGGAGTTGCTCGCTTCCTTATAGGGAATGAAATATCCATACTTTATGAGTCTATCGGTAATAACAAAGATGCTATCGTAAACTATATCCGTTATGGGCTCTCTTAATGGGGGTAGTTTCGTGATGTGATTAAAAGCGATTGATTCCTATAATCGTGTTAGTACTAGTAGAGGTTTAAGCTCCCTATATAGTTTGTGTCATGCTGCCTTTACTTATATATAGTCTTCACATTCTTTTATAATGTGTGTGACATCGTTCTTAATTCCTTAGTAGTTATAAGTCCTTCAGATCCTTTTAAGGGTTCTTCGAATTCCTTAATGTCCTAATGTTAAGTATACATGGATTTCTTTAACGACCCTTTCTTATAAGTTTCTTACGTTAAGAATCTATGTTTTTCCGTTATATTCGTTTCCGTTTCCTTTATTAANTCGTTATTTAAGGTTTCCTTATTTATTAAGCTATAAGAGTTATCCTATTACTTTCGCTTCTCCTATGTCGTAGTCTAGTCGTTAGCTAAGAGCGTCAGCTCTGCCGTTTTCTAATCCCTTTCGGTAAATGATCTCGAAATTGAAGTTAGCTAAGAATTTAGCGTATCTTAATTATCGTTTACTAAGTTCTTACGTCGTGACGAAGTATGTAATATTCTTATAGTTAGTGTAGACCTTAACCTTATGTTTGCTTCCCATGAGGTAATGTCAAAATTCCTTAAATGCTTAGATGATAGCTAGGAACTCCTTATTGTAGATTAGGTAGTTAAGTTCTACTCCGTGAAGTTTCTTAGAGTAGAAGGCGATTGGTCGGAGTCTTTCCCTATCATCTCATTATCTAATTTAAGTATTAATTACGAAGTCTAAGGCGTCGGTTTCCAATTCCACTTATCGTTTAGGGTTAAAGGTTATTAAGACCACGTCTAAAGTGATCGTGTCCTTAATTTTATCGAAGGCTTGTTAGTATCCTTCTGTCCATTCGAATTTCGTCGATCCTTTCGTGAGGTTCGTGAGTGGTGTTACGATCTTACTAAAATCTTGCATAAAGCGTCGGTAGTAATTAACGAGTCCGATAAAGGCTTATATATCCTTCACGTTCGTGGGTGTTAGTTAATTACGTATTAATTCGATTTTCCTTAGGTCCATCCGAATCTCGTTTAGGGTAATGATATATTTAAGAAATTCCACTTTCTAAACGTAAAAGTGGCTCTTCGTAAGTTTAACGAGGACTTTCGTATCTTATAGCGTTTAGAGTACCTTATGTATATAATCCTTATGTTCTTTAAGGGTTTCCGAGAAGATTAGGATGTCGTCTAAATACATAATAACGAAGATGTTTAAGTACTCTCACAATACCGTGTTGATCATTCGCTAAAACGACGCTAAGGCATTGGTCAGACTAAAAGGCATGACTAAGTACTTAAATAGTCTAAACTTAGTTCGAAAGGCTATCTTCCATTTGTCTTTAGGCTTAATGCGGATAAGATTATAGGCGTCCTTTAGGTTAAAAGCCGTGAAGTACTTCTTACTGTAAAGCCTATCTCGTAGTTTAGAGATGAGCGGTAATAGTGTTCAGTCCTTAATGGTGATATCGTTAAGCTGCCGGTAATCCATAACTAACCGTAACTTCCCATTTTTCTTTAGAACGAACATTACTGGGTATCTTACTTCCGATTTAGATGGTTAAATGTAGCCTTTAGCGAGTTTGTCGTTTAGATATTCTGTTACGACCCGATATGCGGCCCTCACGTGTTTCGAAGGGGCCCACCTTTTTCCTCTAATCACCTAAGGCCGCTAGGCTCATAACGCTCCTACATAGGTTCACCATAAGCTAAGAGGGATCACGACGAGCCTTACATAAAGGATCACGACGCTCTAATATACGTCGTCTAAGTATATAGACGTGGTCTCAAACCGCCTCCAGTAAGAGCTACTTTAGCTCCTTAGCTATTAATATAGAAGTTAACGCTCGACTTGTTCTAGTTCCTAAGTCTCGCACTAAACTGTAACCTAACTTGCCTAAACGACACCTTAGTTCTTTTGTTAAACATAAACCGACCTCTGTTTGCCCTATAGTTAGACCCGAACGTCACATATTGATAGCTCTTATTTAGTGGATTACTGTGTCATCCCTAAGCAATACTCTAATACCTACATTATAGCTCTAAGCATGACCTTAACCCTAACCTCGTCTAATATCGGAACCATTCTGACTTACACTCAGATGGAAACTAAGGACATCAGCGAAATCATTAAACCATAGCACTTAACTTCCTTTAATGGAACTCTAGGAACGCTTTAAGGATTCCTCACTTAACTTAAGGCTTACCATCGGTTTTACCTTAAAAGACTTAAGAACGACCCTAATAAGGTCCTCCATGCGGGAACTTACCTAAAAGGAACCGCTCTCACTTAATTCGAGCCTATTCTATAGGATTACCTTAGTAACGAACTATAAGACTAAGACTAGGAAATAGTGAACATCTTCGCTAGCTTTAACAATTTTGAGGAAGCCATTAAGGAAGCTTTTAGAACCGATAACGAGTAACGATAAGCCATTAAGAAACTCAAAACGCTTAGATAATGAGGATCCACGGCTAATTACGTAGCTACGTTTAGATAAATTGCTATAAGCTTGGATTGGGACGACGAACCCTTAATGTTAGCCTTTTATAAAGGGCTTAAGGAAGAAGTTAAGGACGAACTCTATCGAGACGAAGAACTAGATACCTTAACTAAGTATATCGCCATGGCTATGCGAATTGACAACCAATAACATACGTGATGATAGTAAAAGCGTAACCAAGGATTCGGATTCATTCCGTACACTATAAACTAAGGTAAGAAACGCTAACCACGAGGAACTAACTAAAGGCGAAATCAATTAGGAACTACGTAAGCTTACTTAACAAACCCCAAACCTATAGAACTAGACGTAATTTAACGAGATAAGAAGAACCTTATATACTATAACTATAGAAAGAAAGGACACTTTACACGAGAATGCTAGTCACCTAAGAAAGGGAAAGCAAATTGGAACCCCATACCGGAGAGTAAGTGACAAATTAACACACTCGTAAACGAAACTCGCTTAGGATATGAAATCATAGGAATGGGCGAATTAACTAAGACTACCCACGCCTCACTCTTATGGACCGTATGTTATAACGACGTATATTTGATCTATAAGTCCGATAAAGACGTAAAGGGATGGTACCCTAAGAAACTAAAGGCATCCCGAACGGTCGCCATGCTTAGACGAACCATAATCGAAGAAGATAAAGAAAGATACTTAGTTAATAAGTCCATAGGGACTAACGAAGCTAAGGAATGGGAACAACAAATAACCTAACTGCTCTAAGACATGGAAAATAACGAAGGAGAAACTACCGACTTAATGGGAACAGAAGAAATCTAGGAATGGTAGGATGAAAATCTTATACCGTTCACACGAATAACCGTAGACGACTAGAAGTATTTAGTAAGCGCTAGGCAAAATCCCATACCAAAAGGAGGATGCCGAGTCGTGTTCATTCTAGTATATAACATTCGATAACTATTCAACCTTAAAAACCCTACACCACGATGGGTATTCGGTAATGACGAACGACTAGCACCTAAACATTAGGACCACGAAGAGATCGGATAGATCTTATATATTTACCACCATTATGAGATACACCTCAAACAGAAAGGACGATACAACATATTTCCACGATAACTACTAGACATTAGAATCACTTAACTATACACTTAGGAAGAAGTAAAGTACCTCCGTTTCGTACACCGTAATGAGGAAGCTTAGGTGGTAGCCTTATAATATAACTCACTAGAAGTCTATCTCCTAAATAGCGACCCTAAAGATAGGTATAACTACGAACGAGAGGACTATGAGATATATATAGCGTATAAGGTGCAATAATGGCACGAAAAACGACGAGAAGAAATTTAACGACATCACGAAGATAACGAACAATACGAATGACTTAAGTAAGCATAAATAAAGATGTTATGGCGGAAACGTAAGGGAAGGTAGGATCCCAAGAAGGTACTGAAGCACATCCTCGAATGTTAGGAGTGCGTCCTAAAAGCCTTACTACGTTATGACGACATCCTAGACCCTATAAGTAACCTATACTTCGAAGGATTCGACTTCTTTCGGAATAAAGAAACTCAATTAGGATAGAAGGAACGATAGGAGGAGATTAAGAAGAAACTCCTTATGACTTACGTATATAAAAGCTCATCGGAGAATAATGACGAAGAAAGCGTTTATAATTCCGATGGATACGGAAATACGAGACTAATGGACCCCAATCTAAGAGAACGGTACTATTAGCCAACAAACCCGGGAACTAAGACACTTAAGCATTACCTTTACGAACTCTTCCTATATAAAGAATGTAACGAGAAGGGAGACCCGGAGAAACATATAGACAAGATGTACTACCTTTAGGCTAGTAACTTTAACTTCGTGACGAAATAGACGAACAACCCAAGACTCGTTATAGTTTGGGAAGAACTTAAAGAAATGAGTAACGCATAACAATGCGCATACAGAAATAAGAACAACTAGGCAAAAAACGACTAGCGTTATTTATGAAAGGGCCACAAAATGATTTAAACACCCTAAGGACCCTCTACGCGATACAGGCAGATCGCAGCATAAAAACGGTCTTAGATGTCTAGATCTAAGGACATCGCATATAAGCACTATTGGATAGTGGTGCGATAGGAAACTATATATCCCTAGCTGTAGTTAACTACTATTAGCTACTATAGCATCAGAAAGTCGAACCTTATAGGCTATGTAATATCGAAGGCGACGCCTTTAACTATAATAGTGGGAAAGTCGATATAGAGACTGATCATCTCGACATATCTGTCTAAGGACACTATAAGTAAGTTAGTTTCGATATTATAAACCTATCCGGTTACGATCTAATACTTAGTCACCTATAGCTTTAGGAAAGTAACCTTATAATCGATTGGCGCACTGGCCAGCTATGATGGATAGACATCATAGCGCGTGACGATCATTTATGACTGGAAGAAGCGAAATTTCGCGATGACTTAGCCTCTAGAGAAGCTTTATAGGGAAGCTATAAGCGAGCCGTTTAGGCGATAACGTCAAAGGAAACGATAATGGCCATAGTAGCGACTTAGAAGAGCCTACAACCTAGTCTACGACATAAGCAATCATGAAAGCACGACAAACGAGTTAAGAGGATAGTTACACTCCTTAAACGACACCTAAGTCATGTCGACAAGACACTTAGCTAGCAAGAAGAAACGCCCTTAGAAGACGAAGATAGAATAAAGAACGTCCCTAAAGAATATTATAAGTATAACAAACTGTTTTAAGAAAAACTCGATATAGGACTGCCGGAACATAATTAATGGGACTACGAAATCTGCCTTAAAGACGGAGCTACGATTAAGTTCCATAAAATCTATAACCTTAACGAGACGTAACTTACCACATTACGGGAATATCTAGATGACAAACTCGCTAAAGGCTACATTCAGCCATCCAAATCGGAAGTAGGATACTTAGTAATGTTCGTTCTAAAGAAGAATGGAAAGTTACGGTTAGTCGTGGACTACTAGTAGCTGAACGATGTTACCATTAAGGACCGAACATCACTACCGCTTATCTCTGAACTACGAGACAGGCTTTATAGCAAGAAGTACTTTACGGCTCTTAACCTAAAAGACGCTTATAATCTTATCCGTATTAAGCCTAAAGACGAATGGAAAATAGCCTTTCGAACCAAATTCGGACTATTTGAGTACTTAGTTATGCCTTTTGGCCTAACCAATGCCCTAGCGTCATTTTATCGAATGATCAACACGGTATTATAAGAGTACCTCGATATCTTCGTTATTATGTATCTAAATGACATCCTAATCTTCTCGGAAACCCTTAAAGAACATAAGGATTATGTACATAAGGTACTACAAACGCTATAAGATGCGAAACTCCTCGTTAAACCCACGAAGAGCCATTTCTACGTTCAGAAAGTGGAATTTCTTAGATATATCATCACCCCGAATGAGATTCGGATAGACCCGAAGAAAATCGAATCAGTACGCGACTAGCTAACACCTAAGAACGTAAAGGATATATAAGCCTTTATCGGACTCGCTAACTATTACCAACGCTTTATACGAGATTTTAGCAAGATCGTAACACCACTTACGAACCTCACGAAAGGATCGACGAAATTCGAATGGATAGAAGAATGCTAACAAGCCTTCGATAAAATTAAGGACACGATCACTTTAGACGTGGTCTTAACAACCTTTAACCCTAAACGATAAGTGGAATTGGAAACTAACGCCTTAGACTTCGTAATTAGTGCTTAAATCGGATAACGAGATGATAAGGGAAGACTCCAACCAATCGCCTTTTACTTAAAGAAGCTCTATAAAGTAAAGCTTAACTACCTAATCTACGATAAGGAGTTCCTAGCCATCATCTAAGCATTCAAAGAATTCCGACATTACCTTATAGGAAGTAAACATAAGGTTAAGGTCTACACTAATCATAAGAACATTATATACTTCGCTATAACATAAGAACTTAGTAAATAACAACTAAGATACGCTAAATTCTTAGCTAACTTCGATTTTGAGATCACCTACCGGAAAGGATTAGAGAACGGCAGAGCTAACGCTTTTAGCCGACGACTAGATTACGACATAGGAGAAGCGAAAGCAATAGGACAACTCCTATAGCTTAATAAATAAGGAAATCTCGAATAGCGATCATTAAATACCGTTACCTATAAGGTAGAAGTCACTAACGATTTACATAACGAGATTAAGGACACCAGTGCACTATGTTAGGGACACGAAGTGGAACCTAAAGTCATTAATAAAGGAAACGGAAACGAATATAATGGAAAAACATAGATTCCTAACGTAAGAAACCTACGAGAAAGGACCATTAAAGAAATCTATACATACTTAACGTTAGGACACTAAGGAATTCGAAGAACCCTTAAAAGGATTCGAAGGACTTATAATTACTAAGGAATTAAAAACGATATCACACGTATTATAAAAGAATGTGAAGACTACGTATAAGTAAAGGCAGCACGATATAAACCATATAGAGAGCTTAAACCTCTATTAGTGCTAACACGACTATAGGAATTAATCGCTTTTAATCACATTACAAAACTACCCCCATTAAGAGAACCCATAACGGATATAGTTTACGATAGCATCTTTATTGTTACTAATAGACTTATAAAGTACAGATATTTCATTCCCTATAAGGAAGCGAGCAACTCTAAAGAACTCACATACACTTTTCTTAAAGTTATTATTAGCAATTATAAATTGCCTAAGGAAATCATCTCGGATAGAGGAACGACATTTACCTTAAAATTTTGGCAAGCCCTCATAACATAACTCGGACTGAAACACAAATTAAGTACGGCATACTACCCTTAAACGGATAGACAAACCGAAAGGCTCAACTAAACTCTAGAACAATACCTACGGTGTTACATTAACCACGAACAAGACGATTAGGTCTCAAAGCTACCGACGGCTTAACTCGTCTATAACAGCTCGATCGTTAAGTCAACTTAGCTCACGTTAATGTACGCTAATTATAGATATAACCTAAAAGCCTACTAGACCCTAAAGGAAGGACCACTCGTAAAGAAAGCTATACTCATAGCTGACTAACTACGCTCGTTACACTTATAAATGCGAAAAGAACTTAAGTACGTACGCTAACGGATGGCACACTACCACAATAAGAAAAGATCGAAAGGACCGATCTTTAAGAGGGGAGATATGGTTTACTTACTCTAACGAAATTTCATGACAAATCGACTAAATGCGAAACTCGATTATAAGAAAGTTAGACTATTCAAAATCGCAGAAAAACTTTTAGACACTAATTACTAACTGTCATTACCCAAAACGATAAAAATGCATAACATTTTCCACATTTCACTCCTCGAACTAGCACTTAGAAACGTAAAGTAATAACTACATATTGAAGTCCACGAAGAAGAGTACGAACCGGAATGAGTACTTAACAAATAAGTTATGGACGGAGAAATTAAATATCTCATTAAATGGAAAGGATATAACGACGCTAAAAATATATAAGAACCAGCTAGGCACCTAAAGAACTGCCACCGCCTCTTACGATAGTACCACTAGAGGGTCCGCTAGGAGACGTCACTAACTGGCTAACATCCCTAAACTCATTGCCTAGCCCGAATTGAGACCAATCCACCTCGTTCGGGACACTTAGGCTTTAGAGGTCATTAACTACCTAGTTTTCGTGGGCATTTAGGGCGGGAAGGACCTTACGTTCCTATTCTAGTTCATCTATACCACGGTGAAATAACTCCTCGCTCTTAGCTTTCACCTCATTACGTATCCGTTAGATACGAGCTAAGCGAGACATAATAGTAAATAATTTAGCTTAGAGCTTAATTAAGTTATCTTCCGCCTCCACGGCCTCCTAGTCTAGCTTTTTCTACTATTCGATCAAACGACTCATTAGGGGGAGTTAAGAAGGGTCACTAAGAGTAAAGCGAGACTAGGAAAAGACTCATAGGAGTTACCAATAAGGACCCCATCATAATTACGACCCCTCCGCACACATTCACTATAGTCTTTCCGACTGGCGACAAACTTATAGGATTTCTTATGTCGGAAATAATAGGTGCATAGCATCTCAGAACGATCGCCGTTTAATGCGATAAAAGTAGCGGCGTTTTCGCGTTTAACGGTTTTGTGGCTATGGGGTTTTTAGACGCGATCTAGCATTTTAGTTAGCCACGGAAAGGGAAGGAAAAGGAGAAATTGACGAACTAACAGAACGGGGAGATAGGCGCGTTTTGGCTGATCTTAGGATAAGATCTGGAGAGGGGAGACATTATGTTACGACCCGATATGCAGCCCTTACGTGTTTCGAAGGGGCCTACCTTTTTCCTCTAATCACCTAAGGCCGCTAGGCTCATAACGCTTCTACATAGGTTTACTGTAAGCTAGGAGGGATCACGACGAGCCTTACATAAGGGATCACAACGCTCTAATATGCGTCGTCTAAGTATATAGACGCGGTCTCAAACCGCCTCTAATAAGAGCTACTCTAGCTCCTTAGCTATCAATATAGAAGTTAACGCTCGACTTGTTCTAGTTCCCAAGTCTCGCACCAGACTGTGACCCGACTTGCCTAGACGACACCCTAGTTCTTCTGTTAAACATAAACCGACCTCTGTCTGCCTTACAGTCAGACCCGAACGTCACACTAGTTCTTCATCTCGGTAGAGTTCGTCCTTAACTTCTTCCTTAAGTCCTTTATAGAAGGCTAACATTAAGGGTTCGTCGTCTTAATCTAAGCTTATAGCAATTTGTCTGAACGTAGCTACGTAATTAACTGCGGATCCTCGTTATCTAAGCGTTTTGAGTTTTTCGATAGCTTATCGTTACTCGTTAACGGTTTTAAAAGCTTCCTTAATGGCTTCCTCGAAGTTATCGAAGCTAGCGAAGATGTTCACTATTTCTTAGTCTTAGTCTTATGGTTCGTTATTAAGGTAGTCCTATAGGATTGGTTCGAACTAAGTGAGAGCGGTTCCTTCTAGATAAGTCCCTACATAGAGGACCTTATTGGGGTCGTTCTTAAGTCTTTTAGGGTAGAACCGATAGTAAGCCTTAAGTTAAGTGAGGAATCCTTAAAGCGTTCCTAAAGTTCCATTAAAGGAAGTTAGGTGCTATGGTTTGATGATTTCGCTAATGTCCTTAGTCTCTATCTAAGTGTAAGTCGGAGTGGTTCCGATGTTAGACGAGGTTAGGGTTAGGGTCGTGCTTAGAGCTATAGTGTAGGTGTTAAGGTATTGCTTAGGGATGACATAGTAGTTTACTAAATAAGAGCTATTAATATATAACGTTTAGGTCTGACTGTAAGGTAGATAAAGGTCGGTTTATGTTTAACAGAAAGACTAGGGTGTCGTCTAGGTAGGTTAGGGTTATAGTCTAGTGCGAGACTTAGGAACTAGAGCAAGTCGAGCGTTAACTTTTATATTGATAGCTAAGGAGCTAGAGTAGCTCTTACTGGAGGCGGTTTAAGACCGCGTCTATATACTTGGACGACGTATGTTAGAGCGTCGTGATCCCTTATGTGAGGCTCGTCGTAATCCCTCTTAGCTTACGGTGAACCTATGTAGGAGCGCTATGAGCCTAGCGGCCTTAAGTGATTGGAGGAAAAAGGTGGGCCCCTCCGGAGCACGTAAGGGCTGCATATCGGGTCGTAATAATAGATAGAGGTCGGTTTATGTTTAACAGAAAGACTAAGGTGTCGTTTAGGTAGGTTTGGGGTCACAGTCTAGTGCGAGACTTAGGAACTGGAGCAAGTCGAGCGTTAACTTCTATATTAATAGCTAAGGAGCTAGAGTAGCTCTTACTAAAGGCGGTTTAAGACCGCGTCTATATACTTAGACGACGCATATTGGAGCGTCGTGATCCCTTATGTGAGGCTCGTCGTGATCCCTCCTAGCTTACGGTAAGCCTATGTAAGAGCGTTATAAGCTTAGCGGCCTTAGGTGATTAGAGGAAAAAGGTGGGCCCCTTCGAAACACGTAAGGGTCGTATATCGGGTCGTAACATAATGTCTCCCCTCTTTAGATCTTATCCTAAGATTAGCCAAAACGCACCTATCTCCCCGTTCTGTTAGTTCGTTAAATTCTCCCTTTCCTTCCCCTTCCGTAGCTAACTAAAATGCTAGATCGTATTTAAAAACCTTATAGCCGCAAAACTGTTAAACGCGAAAACGCCGTTACTTTTATCGCATTAAATGGCGATCGTTCTGAGATGCTATACACTTATTGATTCTAACATAAGAAATCCTATAAGTTTGCTGCTAGTTAGAAGGACTGTGGTGAATGTATGCGGAGGGGTCGTAATTATAATGGGGTCCTTATTAGTAACTCTTATAAGTCTTTCCTAATCTCGCTTCACCCTTAGTGACCCTTCCTAACTCCTTTTAGTAAGTCGTTTAATCGAATAGTAGAAAAAGCTAAACTAAGAAGCCGTGAAGGCGGAAGATAACTTAATCGAGCTTTAAGCCAAACTGTCTATTACCGTGTCTCGCTTAGCTCGTATCTAACGGATACGCAATAAAGTGAAGGCTAAGAGCGAGGAGTTATTCCATCGCGGCATAGATGAACTAAAATAGGAAAGTGAGGTCCTTCCCGCCCTAAATGCCCGCGAAAACTAGGTAGTTAACGACCTCTAAAGCTTAGGTGTCCCGGACGAGGTGGATTGGTCCTAATTCGGGCTAGGTAATGAGTTCAGGGATGTTAGCTAGTTAGTGACATTTCCTAGCAGACCTTCTAGTAGTACTGTTATAAGAGGCGGTGGTAGTTCTTTAGGTGCCTAGCTGGTTCCTATATATTTTCGGCGTCGTTATATCCTTTCCACTTAATAAGGTATTTAACTTCTCCGTCTATAACTTATTTATTAAGTATCCGTTCCGGTTCGTATTCTTCTTCGTGAACTTCAATATGTAATTATCGTTTTGCATTTCTCAGTACTGGTTCTAAGAGTGAGATATGGAAGGTATCGTACATTTTCATTATTTTAGGTAATGACAGTTAGTAATTAGTGTCTAAAAGTTTCTCCGCAATTTTAAATGGTCTAACTTTCTTATAGTTAAGTTTCGAACTTAGTCGATTCGTTATGAAATTTCGTTAGAGTAGGTAGACTATATCTCCTCTCTTAAAGATCGGTCCCTTCGATCTTTTCTTATTGTGGTAATGTGCCATTCGTTAGCGCACGTACTTAAGTTCTTTTCGTATCTATAAGTGTAATGAGTGTAGTTAGTTAGCTATAAGTATGGCTTTTTCCGTAAGTGGTCCTTCCTTCGGAGTTCAATAGGCTTCTAGGTTATACCCATAGTTAGCGTACATTAACGTGAGCTAGGTTAATTTAGCGATCGAGCTATTATAAGCGAGTTAAGCCGTTAGTAGCTTTGAAACCCAGTCGTCTTGTTTATAGTTAATATAACATCATAGGTATTATTCTAAAGTTTGGTTAAGCCTTTCGGTTTGTCTATCCGTTTAAGGGTAATATGCCGTACTTAGTTTATGTTTCAGTCCGAGTTATGCTATAAGGGCTTACCAAAATTTCGAGGTAAATGTCGTTCCTCTATCCAAGATGATTTCCTTAGGCAATCCGTGGTTACTAATAATGATCTTAAGAAAAGTATATATAAGTTCTTCGGAGTTACTCACTTCCTTATAGGGAATGAAGTATCCGTACTTTATGAGTCTATCGGTAATAACAAAGATGCTATCGTAAACTATATCCGTCATAGGTTCTTTTAATAGTAATAGTTTCGTAATGTAGTTAAAGGTAATTAATTCCTATAATCATGTTAGCATTAGTAAAGGTTTAAGCTCTCTATATGGTTTATATCATGCTGCCTTTACTCATATATAATCTTCACATTCTTTTATGATGCGTATAACATCATTCTTAATTCCTTAGTAGTCGTAAGTCCTTCGGATCCTTTTGAGGGTTCTTTGAATTCCTTAGTGTCTTAACGTTAAGTATGCATAGATTTCTTTAATGGTCCTTTCTCGTAGGTTTCTTACGTTAGGGATCTATATTTTCCCGTTATATTCGTTTCCGTTTCCTTTATTAATGACTTTAGGTTCCACTTCGTGTCCCTAACATAATGTATTGGTTTCTTTAATCTCGTTATGCAAATCGTTAGTGACTTCCATCTTATAGGTAATAGTATTTAATGATCGCTACTTAAGGTTTCCTTATTTATTAAACTATAGGAGTTATCCTATTGCTTTTACTTCTCTTATGTTATAGTCTAGTCGTTAGCTAAGAGTGTCGGCTCTGCCATTTTCTATTCCTTTTCGATAAATGATCTCGAAATCGAAGTTAGCTAAGAATTTAGCGTATCTTAGTTATCGTTTACTAAGTTCTTACGTTATGGCGAAGTATGTAATATTCTTATAGTTAGTGTAGACCTTAACCTTATGTTTACTTCCCGTAAGGTAATATCGGAATTCTTTAAATGCTTAGATGATGGTTAGGAACTCCTTATCGTAAATTAGGTAGTTAAGTTCTGCTCCGTGAAGTTTCTTAGAGTAGAAGGCGATTAGTTAGAGTCTTCCCTCATTATCTCGTTATACGATTTAAGCACTAATTACGAAGTTTAAAGCGTTAGTCTCCAATTCCACTTATCGTTCGGGATTAAAGGTTGTTAAGACCACGTCTAAAGTGATCGTGTCCTTAATTTTGTTAAAGGCTTGTTAGCATTCTTCTATCCATTCGAATTTCG
Source organism: Hapsidospora chrysogenum ATCC 11550 (assembly GCA_000769265.1). Taxonomy (NCBI): domain Eukaryota; kingdom Fungi; phylum Ascomycota; class Sordariomycetes; order Hypocreales; family Bionectriaceae; genus Hapsidospora; species Hapsidospora chrysogena. The sequence goes on from JPKY01000209.1 coordinate 13,843, forward strand.
TCGATCCTTTCGTAAGGTTCGTGAGTGGTGCTACGATCTTACTAAAATCTCGTATAAAGCGTTAGTAGTAATTAGCGAGTCTAATGAAGGCTTACATATCCTTCACGTTCTTAGGTGTTAGCTAGTCGCGTACTGATTCGATTTTCTTCGGGTCCATCCGAATCTCGTTCGGAGTGATGATATATCTAAGAAATTCCATCTTCTAAACGTAGAAATGACTCTTTATGGGTTTAACGAGGAGTTTCGTATCTTATAGCGTTTATAGTACCTTATATATATAATCTTTATGTTCTTTAAGGTTCTCCAAGAAGATTAGGATATCGTTTAGGTATATAATAACGAAGATGTTAAGGTATTCCCGCAATACCGTGTTAATCATTCGCTAAAATGATGCTAAGGTATTAGTCAGACTAAAAGGCATGACTAAGTACTCAAATAGTCTAAACTTAGTTCGAAAGGCTATCTTCTATTCGTCTTTAGGCTTAATGCGGATAAGATTATAGGCGTCCTTTAGGTTAAGAGCCGTAAAGTACTTCTTACCGTAAAGCCTATCTCGTAATTCAGAGATAAGCGGTAATGGCGTTCAGTCCTTAATGGTGACATCGTTAAGCTACTAGTAGTCCATAACTAACCGTAGCTTTCCATTTTTCTTTAGAACGAACATTACTAAGTATCTTACTTCCGATTTGGATAGCTAAATGTAACCTTTAGCGAGTTTGTTATCTAGATATTCCCGTAGTGTAGTAAGTTACGTCTCGTTAAGGTTATATATTTTATGGAACTTAATCATAGCTCCGTCTTTAAGGTAGATTTCGTGATCTTATTGACTGTGTTCCGGCAGTCCTATGTCGAGTTTTCCTTAGAACAGTTTGTTATACTTATAGTATTCCTTAGGGACGTTCTTTATTCTGTCTTCGTCTTCTAAAGGCGTTTCTTCTTACTGACTGAGTGTCTTATTAACATAACTTAAGTGTCGTTTAAGGAGTGTAATTATCTTCTTAACTCGTTTATTGTGTTTCCGTGATTACTTATGTTATAAACTAGGTTATAGGCTCTTCTAAGTCGCTACTATAGCTGTTGTCGTTTTCTTTAACGTCGTTACCTACACGACTCGCTTGTAGCTTCTTTATGAAGCTTCTTTAGAGGCTAAGTCATCGCGAAATTTCGCTTCTTCTAGTCGTAAATGATCGTTACGCGCCGTGGTGTCCATCCATCGTAGCTAACTAATACGCCAATCGATCATAAGGTTACTTTCCTAAAGCTATAGGTGATTAAGTATCAAATCGTAACCAGATAGGTTCATAACATCGAAACTAACTTGCTTATAGTGTCCTTAGACAGATATGTCGAGATGATTAGTCTCTATATCGACTTTCCCACCATTATAGTTAAAGGCGTCGCCTTCGATATTACATAGCCTATAAGGCTCGACTTTCTAATGCTATGATAGCTAATAGTGGTTAACTATAGCTAGGGATATGTAGTTACCTATCGCACCACTATCTAATAGTGCTCGTATGCGATGTCCTTAGATCTGGACATCTAAGACCGTTTTCATGCCGCGATCTGCCTGTATCGCGTAAAGGGTCCTTAGGGTATTTAAGTCATTCTATAGCCCTTTCATAAATGACGTTAGTCGTTTTTTGCCTAGTTGTTCTTATTCTTATATACGCAGTCCTTTAGGATGTCCTTCTTAAGTTCCTCCTAGATTGTCGCGAGTTTAGGGTCTCTTATTTTCTTCGTGATGAAATCGAATCTACCGTAATGGAGTTAGTAAATTTTACGGTGTATTCTTTCAGCACTCTTTCCCTTATGACATTTCTTATATAGGAAGAGGTCGTCAAAGATCTCCATCGGTGTCTTATATCCCCTTTTGGTGGCATGTTTTAGGTTCACCGATACTAAGTGCCCGTCATCAGAATCGTAAATGCTTTCACCGTTATCGTTTTCTAATGAGTTTCCGTACGTATAGGTTATGGGGAGTCTTTTCCTAATCTCCACCTATCGTTCTTATTGTCCTGGTTGGGTTTCCTTATTTCGAAAGAAGTCGAATCCTTCGAAGTATAGGTTGCTTATAGGGTTGAAGATATCGTCATAACGTAGTAAGGCCTCTAAGACACATTCCTAGCATTTAAGGATATATTTCAGGACTTTCTTAGGGTCTTACCTTCCCTTACGTTTCCGCCGTAACATCTCTATCTATGCTTACTTAAGTCGTTCATATTGTTCGTCATCTTCGTGATGTTATTAAATTTCTTCTTGTCGTTTTTTGTGCCATTATTGTACCTTATACGTTATGTACATCTTATAGTCTTCTCGTTCGTAATTATGTCTATCTTTAGGGTCGCTATCTAGGAGACAGACTTCTAGTGAGTTATATTATAAGGCTACCACCTAAGCTTCTTCGCTACGGTGCACGAAACGGAGGTACTTTACTTCTTCCCGAGTGTATAGTTAAGTGATTCTAATGTTTAGTAGTTATCGTAGGAATGTGTTATGTCGTCCTTTCTGTTTAAGGTGTATCTCATAATGATGGTAAATATATAAGATCCATCCAATCTCTTTATGGTCTTAATATCTAGGTGCCAGTCGTTTATCGTTACTAAATACCTATTATGATGTAAGGTTTTTAAGGTTGAATAGTTATCGAATGTTATATACTAGAACGAACATAACTTAGCATCCTCCCTTTAGCATAGGGTTTTGCCTAACGCTCGCTACACACTTCTAGTCGTTTACGGTCATTTATGCGAATAGTATGAGATTCTCGTCTTACTATTCCTAGATTTCTTCTGTTCTTACTAAGTCGGTGGTTTCTCCTTCGTTATTTTCTTTCTCTATGTCTTAAAGTAGTTAGGTTACTTATTGTTCCCACTCCTTAGCTTCGCTAGTCCTTATGGACTCGTTAACTAAGTATTCTCCTTTATCTTCTTCGATTATGGTTCGTCCGAGCATAGCGACCGTTTAGGATGCCTTTAGTTTCTTAAGGTACCATCCCTTTACGTCTTTATTAGACTTATAAATTAAATATACGTTATCATAACATACGGTCTATAAGAGTGAGGCGTGAGTGGTCTTAGTTAATTCGCCCATTCCTATGGTTTCGTATCCTAAGCGAGTTTCGTTCGTTAGTGTGTTAATTTGTCACTTACTCTCCGGTATAGGGTTCTAATTTGCTTTCCCTTTCTTAGGTGACCGGCATTCTCATGTAAAGTGTCCTTTCTTTCTATAGTTATAGTATGTGAGGTTCTTCTTATCTCGTTAAATTACGTCTAGTTCTATAGGTCTAGGGTTTGTTAAGTAAGCTTACGTAATTCCTAATTAATTTCGCCTTTGGTTAGTTCCTTAGGGTTAGCGTTTCCTACCTTAGTTTACGGTATACGGAATGAATCCGAATCCTTAGTTACGTTTTTACTATCGTCACGCGTGTTATCGGTTATCAATTCGCATAGCTATAGCGATGTACTTAGTTAAGGTGTTAGGTTCTTCGTCTCGGTAGAGTTCATCCTTAACTTCCTCCTTAAGTCCTTCGTAAAAGGCTAACATTAAGGGTTCGTCATCCTAATCCAAGCTTGTAGCAATTTGTCTAAACGTAGTTACGTAATTAGCCATAGATCCTCATTATCTAAGCGTTTTGAGTTTCTCGATAGCTTATCGTTACTTATTAACGGTTCTAAAAGCTTCCTTAATGGCTTCCTTAAAGTTATCGAAGCTAGCGAAGATGTTCATTATTTCTTAGTCTTAATCTTATAGTTCGTTATTAAGGTAGTCCCGTAGGATTGGCTCGAACTAAGTGAGAGCGGTTCCTTTTAGGTAAGTTCCTACGTGAAGGACCTTATTGGGGTCGTTCTTAAGTCTTTCGGGGTAGAACCGATGGTAAGCCTTAAGTTAAGTGAGGAATCCTTAGAGCGTTCCTAAAGTTCCATTAAAGGAAGTTAGGTACTATAGTTTGATAATTTCGCTAATATCTTTAGTTTCCATCTAAGTGTAAGTTAGAGTGGTTTTAATGTTAGATAAGGTTAGGGTTAGGGTCGTGCTTAGAGCTATAGTGTGGGTGTCGAAATATTGCCTAAAGGTGACATAGTAATCCACTAAATAAGAGCTATTAATATGTGACGTTCGGGTCTGACTGTAAGGCAGATAGAGGTCGGTTTATATTTAACAGAAAGACTAAGGTGTCGTCTAGGTAGGTTTAGGGTCACAGTCTAGTGCGAGACTTAGGAACTAAAGCAAGTCAAGCGTTAACTTCTATATTGATAGCTAAGGAGCTAGAGTAGCTCTTACTAAAGGCGGTTTAAGACCGCGTCTATATACTTAGACGACGCATATTAGAGCGTCGTGATCCCTTATGTGAGGCTCGTCGTGATCCCTCCTAGCTTACGGTGAGCCTATGTAGGAGCGTTATGAGCCTAGCGGCCTTAGGTGATTGGAGGAAAAAGGTGGGCCCCTTCGAAGCACGTGAGGGTCGCATATCGGGTCGTAACACCGACCTTAGCCTTAACGGTTACGAGATATCTGTAATAACGGTATAGCGTATCTTCCGTAAGGTAGGGTTCCGGAAGACCAAGCCGACGAGGAAGCCTAGTTTAACATAGAGGATAAGGAAGGAGAGGCTCGAGTGGTGTCTTAAGCGTAAGGACTGGACTCTTAAGGATTGGAAGAATGTGATTTGGTCCGATGAGACGTTTATAGTGTTATTACATCGCCGGGGTGGCTACCGGATTTAGCGGACTCCAGACGAGAAGCTTAACCGCAGCTATATTCGAGAGCGATGGAAGGGCTCTTTGGAGTTTATGTTCTAAGGCTGCTTTTCGTACGATCGGAAAGGTCCTTACCACTACTAGCTGCTAGAGACTACGGCAGAGAAACGGCAGGCTAAGGTAGCGTTAGAGGAGTTAAATAAGGACCTCAAGCCGCTATTAAAGGAACAGTGGGAGATCGAGATATCAATGCAGCGCCTCAATTTACGGCGGCAGCCTACCGGCCGGAAGCCAAAGTGGCGATGGAATCAGAAGACCGGCAAGCTTACGAGAAGGTAGGGTAGCGGGATTAATTAGTATCGCTATTAACAAAAGGTTCTAATCCCAAAGCTTATCCCGTTTACGAAGGAATGCCTTTAGTAGCGGCTGGGTACGATTGTACAAAAAGATAAGGCACCGGCATATAGCCACCACCTCTAGCAGTAGGTTTACGATCGTGCGGGCATTTAGCGGCTGCTATGGTGTGGTAATAGCCCTAACCTTAATGCTATTAAGCCTACGTGGCCTTATCTAAAGAGGAACACTATAAAGAAGGTGTTACGGCCCGTTCTGCGGCCTGCACGTGAGGGACTAAGGACCCCACTTTTTCCTCCTAATCACGAACCGATTACCTTAATCACTTACAACACGGACGTGATTAAGGAGATCGCTCACCTTAATCATCACGTAATACACACACGATTAGTGTGATCACCCTAGTATATAGACGCGGTCCTAAACCGCCTTTAGTAAAAGCTACTTTAGCTCCTTAGCTATTAATATAGAAGTTAACGCTCGACTTGCTCCAGTCTTAAGTCTCGCACTAGACTGTGACCCGACCTACCTAGACGACACCCTAGTCTTTCTGTTAAACATAAACCGACCTCTGTCTGCCTTACAGTTAGACCCGAACGTCACATATTGATAGCTCTTATTCAGTGGATTACTATGTCATCCCTAAGCAATACTTCGATACCCACACTATAGCTTTAAGCACGACCCTAACCCTAACCTCGTCTAACATCGGAACCACTCCGACTTACACTTAGATGGAAACTAAGGATATCGGCGAAATCATTAAACTATAGTACCTAACTTCCTTTAATGGAACTCTAAGAACGCTTTAAGGATTCCTTACTTAACTTAAGGCTTACCATCGGTTTTACCCTAAGAGACTTAAGAACGACCCCGATAAGGTCCTCCATATAGGAACTTGCCTAAAGGGAACCGCTCTCACTTAGTTCGAGCCAATCCTACGGGACTACCTTAATAACGAACCGCGAGACTAAGATTAGGAAATAGTGAATATCTTCGTTAGCTTTGATAACTTTAAGGAAGCTATTAAGGAAGCTTTTAGAACCGTTAATAAGTAACGATAAGCCATCGAGAAACTCAAAACGCTTAGATAACGAGGATCCGTGGCTAACTACGTAGCCACGTTTAGATAAATTGCTATAAGCTTGGACTAGGACGACGAACCCCTAATGTTAGCCTTTTATGAAGGACTTAAGGAGGAAGTTAAGGATGAACTCTACCGAGACGAAGAACCTAACACCTTAACTAAGTACATCGCTATGGCTATGCGAATTAATAACTAATAACACGCGTAACGATAGTAGAAACGTAACTAAGGATTCGGATTCATTCCGTATACTATAAACTAAGGTAGGAAACGCTAACTAAGAGGAACTAACTAAAGGCGAAATCAATTAAGAATTACGTAGGCTCACTTAATAAACCCTAGACTTATAGAACTAAACGTAATTTAACGAGATAAGAAAAACCTTATATGCCATAACTATAGAAAGAAAGGACACTTTACACGAAAGTGCCGATCACCTAAGAAGGGGAAAGTAAATTAGAACCCTATACCGAAGAGTAAGCGATAAATTAACATACTAGTAAACGAAACCCGCTTAGGATACGAAATCATAAGAATGGGCGAATTAACTAAGACCACTCACACCTCACTCTTATAGACCGCATACTATAACGACGCATACTTAATCCATAAGTCCAATAAAGACGTAAAGGGATGGTACCCTAAGAAACTAAAGGCATCCTAAACGGTCGCTATGCTTAGACGAACCACAATTAAAGAAAATAAAGGAGAATACTCAGTTAACGAGTCCATAAGGATTAGCAAAGCTAAGGAATGGGAACAATAAGCAACCTAACTACTCTAAGATATAGAGAAAGAAAATAACGAAGGAGAAACTACCGATTCAATAGGAATAGAAGAAATCTAAGAATAGTAGGACGAGAATCTTATACCGTTCGCACGAATGACCGTGGACGACTAGAAACATATAGTAAGCGTTAGGCAAAATCCCATACTAAAAGGAGGATGCCAAGTCGTGTTCATTCTAGCATATAACATTCGATAACTATTTAACCTTAAAAACCCTACATCACGATAGGTATTCGGTAACGACGAACGACTAGCACCTGGACACTAAGACCACGAAGAAATCGGATGGATCTTATATATCTACCACCATTATGAGATACACCTTAAATAGAAAGGACGACATAACACATTTCCACGATAATTACTAAACATTAGAATCACTTAACTATACACCTAAGAAGAAGCAAAGTACCTCCATTTCGTGTACCGTAACGAAGAAGCTCAGGTGGTAGCCTTATAATATAACTCGTTAGAAGTCTATCTCCTAGATAGCGACCCTAAAGATAGGTATAACTACAAACGGGAGGACTGTGAGATACACATAGCGTATAAGGTATAACAATAGCATAAAAAACGACGAGAAGAAATTCAATAACATCGCGAAGACGACGAACAATACGAACGACTTAAGTAAGCATAAATAGAGATGCTATAGCGAAAACGTAAGGGAAGGTAGGATCCCAAAAAAGTACTGAAGCATATCCTCAAATGCTAGGAGTGCGTCCTAGAAGCCTTACTACGCTATAACGACATCCTAAACCCTATAAGCAACCTATACTTTGAAGGATTTGACTTCTTTCAGAATAAAGAAACCCAACCAGGACAGAAAGAACGATAGGAGGAAATTAGGAAGAAACTCCCTATAACCTACGTACATAAAAGCTCATCGGAAGATAACGACGAGGAAAGCGTTTACGATTCTAACGGATATAGAAACACGAGACTAATGAATCTCAATCCAAAAGAACGGTACTATTAGCTAACAGACCCGGGAACCAAGACACTTAAGCACTACCTCTACGAACTCTTCCTATATAAGGAATGTAACAAGAAGGAAGACCCGAAGAAACATATAGACGAGATGTACCACCTTTAAGCTAGAAACTTCAATTTCGTGACGGAACAAATGAACAACCTAAGACTCGCTATAGTTTAGGAAGAACTCGAAGAAGTAAGTAACGCATAATAATGCGTATATAGAAACAAGAACAACTAAGCAAAAAACGACTAGCGTTATCTATAAAAGGGCCATAGAATGACTTAAACACCTTAAGGACCCTTTACGTAATATAGGTAGATCGCGGTATGAAAACGGTCTTAGATGTTTAGATCTAGGGATATTATATATAAGCACTATTAAATAGTGGTGCGATGGGAAACTACATATCCCTAGCTATAGTTAATCACTACTAACTACCATAGCATTAGAAAGTCGAGCCTTATAGGCTATGTAATATTAAAGGCGACGCCTTTAACTATAATGGTAGGAAAGTCGACATAAAGACTGATCATCTCGACATGTTTGTTTAAGGACACTATAAGTAAGTTAGTTTCGATGTTATAAACCTATTTAGTTACGATCTGATACTATAACGTTCGGGTCTAACTGCAGGGCAGACAGAGGTCGGTTTATATTTAACAGAAGAACTAGGGTGTCGTCTAGGCAAGTCGAGTCACAGTTTGGTGCGAGACTTAGGAACTAGAACAAGTCGAGCGTTAACTTCTATATTGATAGCTAAGGAGCTGGAGTAGCTCTTACTGGAGGCGGTTTGAGACCGCGTTTATATACTTAGACGACGCATATTAGAGCGTTATGATCCCTTATGTGAGGCTCGTCGTGATCCCTCTTAGATTACGGTGAACCTATGTAGGAGCGTTATGAGCCTAGTGGCCTTAGGTAATTAGAGGAAAAAGGTGGGCCCCTTCGAAATACGTGAGGGCCGTATATTAGGTCGTAACATAATGTCTCCCCTCTCTAGATCTTATCCTAAGATCAGCCAAAACGCGCCTATCTCCCCGTTCTATTAGTTCGTTAATTTCTCCTTTTCCTTCCCTTTCCGTAGCTAACCAAAATGCCAGATCGCGTCCAAAAACCCCATAGCCATAAAACCGTTAAACGCGAAAACGCCACTACTTTTATCGCATTAAACGGCGATCGTTCCGAGATGCCATACACCTATTATTTCCGACATAAGAAATCCTATAAGTTTATCGCCAGTCGGAAAGACTATAGTGAATGTATGCGGAGAGGTCGTAATTATGATGGGGTCCTTATTAGTAACTCCCGTGAGTCTTTTCCTAGTCTCGCTTCACTCTTAGTGACCCTTCTTAACTCCCCTTAGTGAGTCATTTAATCGAATAGTAGAAAAAGCTAGACTAGGAGGCCGTAAAGGCGGAAGATGACTTAATTAAGCTTTAGGCTAAATTGTTTATTACCGTGTCTCGCCTAGCTCGTATCTAACGGATACGTAATGGGGTGAAAGCTAAGAGTGAGGAGTTATTCCACTATAGTATAGATGAACTAGAATAAGAACGTGAGGTCCTTCCCGCCCTAAATGCTCACGAAAATTAGGTAGTTAACGACCTCTAAAGCTTAGGTGTCCCAGACGAGGTGGATTGGTCCCAATTCGGGCTAGGCAACGAGTTTAGGGATGTTAGCTAGTTAGTGACGTCTCCTAGCGGACCCTTTAGTGGTACTGTTATAAGAGGCGGTAGCAGTTCTTTAAGTGCCTAGCTAGTTCCTATGTATTTTTAGCGTCGTTATATCCTTTCTATTTGACGAGATATTTGATTTCTCCGTCCATAACTTATTTGTTAAGTACTCATTCCGGTTCGTACTCTTCTTCGTGAACTTCGATATGTAGTTATTACTTTACGTTTCTAAGTGCTGGTTTAAGGAGTGAAATGTGGAAGATATTATGTATTTTTATCGTTTTGGGTAATAACAGTTAGTAATTAGTGTCTGAAAGTTTTTCTGCGATTTTGAATAGTCTAACTTTCTTATGATTAAGTTTCGCATTTAGTTAATTTATCGTGAAATTTCGCTAGAGTAGGTAGACTATATCTCCCCTCTTAAAGATCGGTCCCTTCGATCTTTTCTTATTATAGTAATGTGCTATCCGCTAGCGCACGTACTTAAGTTCTTTTCGCATTTATGAGTGTAATGAGCGTAGTTAGTTAGCTATAAGTATGGCTTTCTTTACGAGTGGTCCCTCCTTTAAGGTCCAGTAGGCTTCTAGGTTATATCTATAATTAGCGTACATTAACGTGAGCTAGGTTGACTTAACGATCGAGCTATTATAGGCGAGTTAAGCCGTCAGTAGCTTTGAGACCCAATCGTCTTATTCGTGGTTAATGTAACACCGTAGGTATTGTTCTAGAGTTTAGTTAAGCCTTTCGGTTTGTCCATCCGTTTAAGGGTAGTATGCTATACTTAGTTTATGTTTCAGTCCGAGTTATGCCATAAGGGCTTGCTAAAATTTCGAGGTAAATGTCGTTCCTCTATCCGAGATGATTTCCTTAGGCAGTCTATAATTACTAATAAT
>JPKY01000210.1:0-23913 GCA_000769265.1 Hapsidospora chrysogenum ATCC 11550
CGGATGAGATTGTAAGCGTCCTTTAGGTTAAGAGCCGTGAAGTACTTCTTGCTATGGAGCCTATCTCGTAGTTTAGAGATAAGCGGTAATGGCGTTCGGTCCTTAATGGTGACATCGTTAAGCTGCCGGTAGTTCACGACTAGCCGTAGTTTCCCATTTTTCTTTGGAACGAACATAACTAGGTATCCTGCTTCCGATTTGGATGGCTGAATGTAGCCTTTAGTGAGTTTGTCGTCTAGATATTCCCGTAATGTAGTAAGTTACGTGTCGTTAAGGTTATAGATCTTATGGAACTTAGTCGTAGCTCCGTCTTTAAGGCAGATTTTATGGTCCTATTGACTATGTTCTGGCAGTCCTATGTCGAGTTTTTCTTAGAACAATTTAATGTATTTATAATATTCCTTAGGGACGTTCTTCATTCTATCTTCGTTTTCTAAGGGCGTTTCTTTTTGTTAACTAAGTGTCTTGTTGACGTGACTTAGGTGTCGTTTAAGGAGTGTAATTATCTTCTTAACTCGTTTGTTGTGTTTTCGTGATTGCTTATATCGTAGACTAGGTTGTAGGCTCTTCTAAGTCGCTACTATGGCTATTGTCGTTTCCTTCGACGTCGTCGCTTAAACGGCTTGCTTATAGCTTCCTTATGAAGCTTCTCTAGAGGCTAAGTCGTCACGAAATTTCGCTTCTTCTAGTCGTAAATGATCGTTACGCGCTATAGTGTTTATCCATCGCAGCTAGTCAGTGCGCTAATCGATCATAAGGTTACTCTCCTAAAGCCATAGGTGACTAAGTATCAGATCGTAACCGGATAGGTTCATAACATCGAAACTGACTTGCTTATAGTGTCTTTAGACAGACATGTCAAGATGATCAGTCTCCATGTCGACTTTCCCACCATTATAGTTAAAGGCGTCGCCTTCGATGTTACATAGCCTATAAGGCTTGACTTTCTGATGCCATAATAGCTAATAGTGGTTAACTATAGTTAGGGATATGTAGTTTCCCATCGCATTACTGTCTAATAGTGCTTACATGCGATGTCCCTAGATCTAGACATCTAAGACCGTTTTCATGCCGCGATCTGCCTGTGTCGCGTAGAGGGTCCTTAGGGTGTTTAAGTCATTCTGTGGCCCTTTCATAGATGACGCTAGTCGTTTTTTGCCTAGTTGTTCTTATTCTTATGTGCGTAGTCCTTTAGGATGTCCTTCTTAAGTTCCTCCTAGATTGTCGTGAGTTTGGGGTCTCTTATTTTCTTCGTGGTGAAATCGAATCTACCGTGATGGAGTTAGTAAATTTTACGGTGTATTCTTTCAGCACTCTTTCCCTTATGACATTTCTTATATAGGAAGAGGTCGTCGAAGATCTCCATTAGTGTCTTATGTCCCCTTTTGGTGGCATGTTCTGGATTCACCGGTACTGGGTGCCTATCGTCGGAGTCGTAAATGCTTTTACCGTCATTATTCTCCGATGAGCTTTCATGTGCGTAGGTTATGGGGAGTTTCTTCCTGATTTCCTCTTATCGTTCCTTCTGTCCTGGTTGGGTTTCTTTATTCCTAAAGAAGTCGAATCCTTCGAAGTATAGGTTACTCATAGGGTCTAAGATGTCATCATAGCGTAGTAGGGCTTTTAGGACGCACTCCTAACATTCGAGAATATGCTTTAGTACCTTTTTGGGATCCTACCTTCCCCTACGTTTCCGCCGTAGCATCTCTGTCTGTGCTTACTTAAGTCGTTCGTATTGTTCGTCGTCTTCGCGATGTCGTTAAATTTCTTCTCGTCGTTTTTTGTGCCACTATTATACCTTATACGGTATGTGTATCTTATAGTCTTCTCGTTCGTAATTATATCCATCTTTAGGGTCGCTATCTAGGAGACAGACTTTTAGTGAGTTATATTACAAAGCTACCACCTAAGCTTCTTCGTTACGGTACACAAAACGGAGGTACTTTACTTCTTCCTAGGTGTATAGTTAGGTGATTCTAGTGTCTAGTAGTTATCGTGGGAATGTGTTATGTCGTCCTTTCTGTTTGAGGTGTATCTCGTAATGATGGTAGATATATAAGATCCATCCGATCTCTTCGTGGTCTTAATGTCTGGGTGCCAGTCATTTGTCGTTACTGAATACCTATCGTGGTGTAGGGTTTTTAAGGTTGAATAGTTGTTGAATGTTATATGCTAGAACGAACACGACTCGGCATCCTCCTTTTGGCATAGGATTTTGCTTAGCGCTCGCTACACACTTCTAGTCGTCCACGGTTATTCGTGCGAACGGCATGAGATTCTCGTCCTACCATTCTTAGATTTCTTCTATTCCTATTAAATCGGTGGTTTCTCCTTCGTTGTTTTCTTTCTTTATGTCTTGGAGCAGTTAGGCTGCTTGTTATTCCCATTCCTTAGCTTCGTTAGTCCTTATGGACTCGTTAACCGAGTATTCTCCTTTATCTTCTTCGATTATGGTTCGTCCGAGCATAGCGACCGTTTGGGATGCCTTTGGTTGCTTAGGGTACCATCCCTTTGCGTCTTTGTCGGACTTATGGATTAAGTATACGTCATTATAGCATGCGGTCCATAAGAGTGAGGCGTGAGTGGTTCTGGTCAATTCGCCCATTCCCGTGGTTTCGTATCCTAAGCGGGTTTCATTCACTAATGTGTTGATTTGTCGTTTACTCTTCGGTACGGGGTTCTAATTTGCTTTCCCCTTCTTAGGTGACCGGTATTCTTATGTAAAATGTCCTTTCTTTCCATAATTATGGCATGTGAGGTTCTTCTTGTCTCGTTAAATTACGTCTAGTTCTATAGGTCTGGGGTTTGTCAAGTGAGTTCACGTAGTTCTTAGTGGATTTCGCCTTTAGTTAGTTCCTTATGGTTAGCGTTTCCTACCTTAGTTTGCAGTGTACGGGATGAATCCGAATCCTTAGTTACGCTTTTACTGTCATCACGTGTATTATCGGTTATCAATTCGCATAGTTATGGCGATGTACTTAGTTAAGGTGTCGGGTTCTTCGTCTCGGTAGAGTTCATCCTTAACTTCCTCTTTAAGTCCTTCGTAAAAGGCTAACATTAAGGGTTCGTCGTCCTAGTCTAAGTTTATAGCAATTTGTCGGAATGTAGTCGCGTAGTTAGCTACGGATCCTCGTTATCTAAGTGTTTTGAGTTTCTCGATGGCTTGTCGTTATTCGTTAACGGTTCTAAAAGCTTCCTTAATGGCTTCCTTAAAGTTATCGAAGCTAGCGAAGATGTTCACTATTTCCTAGTCTTGGTCTCGCGGTTCGTTATTAAGGTAGTCCCGTAGGATTGGCTCGAACTAGGCGAGAGCGGTTCCTTCTAGGCAAGTTCCCGTATGGAGGACCTTATCGGGGTCGTTCTTAAGTCTTTCGGGGTAGAACTAATGGTAAGCCTTAAGTTAAGTGAGGAATCCTTAGAGCGTTCCTAAAGTTCTATTAAAGGAAGTTAGGTGCTATGGTTTGATGATTTCGCCGATGTCTTTGGTCTCCATCTAAGTGTAAGTCGGAGTGGTTCCGATGTTAGACGAGGTTGGGGTTAGGGTCGTGTTTAGAGCTATGGTGTGGGTGTTGAAGTATTGCCTAGGGGTGACATAATAGTCCACTAAATAAGAGCTATCAATGTGTGACGTTCGGGTCTGACTGTAGGGCAGATAGAGGTCGGTTTATGTTTAACAGAAGAACTAGGGTGTCGCCTAAGCAAGTCGGGTTACAGTCTAGTGCGAGACTTAGGAACTAGAACAAGTCGAGCGTTAACTTCTATATTGATAGCTAAGGAGCTGGAGTAGCTCTTACTGGAGGCGGTTTAAGACCGCGTCTATATACTTAGGCGATCGCTACGGTGGTCTAGCGATCAGGTTGCGATAGTTGCAGTTATGAAGCGATCGTGCGAGCGATCGCTAACACTTTTGAATGATCGTAGTGTAAGTAGGAGGAAAAAGTGGGGATGATTTGGAAGCACGTGCAGGCCGCATAAAGGGTCGTAACACTTAGTCGTAACTCCGTCTTTAAGGTAGATTTCGTAATCCCATTAATTATATTCTAGCAGTCTTATATCGAGTTTTTCTTAGAACAATTTAGCGTATTTATGATATTCCTTAGGGACGTCCTTCATTCTATCTTCATTTTCTAAGGGCGTTTCTTTCTGTTAGCTAAGCGTCTTGTCGACGTGGCTTAAGTGTCGTTTAAGGAGCGTAATTATCCTCTTAACCCGTTTATTATGCTTTCGTGATTGCTTATATCGTAGACTAGGTTATAAGCTCTTTTAAGTCACTATTATAACTATTATCATTTCCTTTGACGTCATCGCCTAAATGGCTCGCTTATAGCTTCCTTATAGAGCTTCTTTAGAGGCTAAGTCGTCACGAAATTTCGCTTCTTTTAGTTATAAATGATCGTCACGCACTATAGTGTCTATCCATCGTAGCTAGCTAGTGCGCTAATCGATCATAAGGTTACTTTCCTAAAGCTATAGGTGACTAAGTATTAGATCGTAGCCGGATAGGTTTATAACATCGAAACTAACTTGCTTATAGTGTCCTTAAACAGACATGTCGAGATGATTAGTCTCCGTGTCGACCTTCCCACCATTATAATTAAAGGCGTCGCCTTTAATGTTACATAGCCTATAAGGCTCGACTTTCTAATGTTATAATAGCTAATAGTGGTTAACTATAGCTAAGGATATGTAGTTTCCCATCACACTACTATCTAATAGTGCTTATATACGATATCCTTAGATCTAGATATTTAAGACCGTTTTCATGCCGCGATCTGCCTATATTGCGTAGAGGGTCCTTAAGGTGTTTAAGTCATTCTGTAGCCCTTTCATAAATGACGCTAGTCGTTTTTTGCCTAATTGTTCTTATTTCTATATGCGTATTGTTATACGTTACTCATTTCTTTGAGTTCTTCCTAAACTATAGCGAGTCTCGGGTTGTTCGTTTATTTCATTACGAAATTAAAGTTTCTAGCCTAAAGGTAGTACATCTCGTCTATATGTCTTTCCGGGTCTTCCTTCTTATTGCATTCCTTATATAGGAAAAGCTCGTAAAGGTAATGCTTAAGTGTCTTAGTTCCCGGGTTTGTTAGCTAATAGTACCGTTCTCTTAGGTTAAGGTTCATTAATCTTATGTTTCCGTATCCGTCGGAATCGTAAACACTTTCTTCGTCATTATTCTCCAATAAGCTTTTATATACGTAAGTTATAAGGAGTTTCTTCCTGATCTCCTCCTATCGTTCTTTCTATCCTAATTAGGTTTCTTTATTCCGAAAGAAGTCGAATCCTTCGAAGTATAGGTTACTTATAGGGTCTAGGATATTATCATAACGTAATAAGGCTTCCAAGACGCATTCCTAGCATTTAAGGATATACTCTAATATCTTCTTAAGATCCTACCTTCCCTTACGTTTCTGCCGTAACATCTCTATTTGTGCTTACTTAAGTTATTCGTATTGTTCGTTATCTTCGCGATATCGTTAAATTTCTTCTCGTCGTTTTTTATGCTATTATTATACTTTATACGCTATATGCATCTTATAGTCCTCTCGTTCGTAATTATACCTATCTTTAGGGTCGCTATTTAGGAGATAGACTTTTAGTGAGTTATATTGTAAGGCCACTACCTAAGCTTCTTCGCTACGGTACACGAAATGGAGGTACTTTACTTCTTCCTAAGTGTATAGTTAAGTGATTCTAATGTCTAATAGTTATTGTGGGAATGTGTTATATCGTCCTTTCTATTTAAGGTGTATCTCGTAATGATGGTAAATATATAAGATCCATCCGATCTCTTCGTGATCTTAATGTCTAGGTGCTAGTTATTCGTCATTACCGAATACCTATCGTGATGTAAGGTTTTTAAGGTTAAATAGTTATTAAATGTTATATACTAAAACGAACACGACTTAGCATCCTCCTTTTAGCATAGGATTTTGCCTAGCGCTCGTTACACACTTCTAATCGTTTACGGTTATTTATACGAACGGTATGAGATTCTCGTCCTACCATTCCCGGATTTCTTCTATTCTTACTAAGTTAATGTTTTCTCCTTCGTTATTTTCTTTCTCTATATCTTAAAGCAGTTAGGTTACTTATTGTTCCCATTCCTTAGCTTCGTTAATCCTTATAGACTCGTTAACCGAATAATCTCCTTTATCTTCTTCGATTATGGTTCGTCTAAGTATAGCGACCGTTCGGGATGCCTTTAGTTTCTTAAGGTACTATCCCTTTACGTCTTTATCGGACTTATAGATTAAATATACGTCATTATAGCACGCGGTCTATAAGAGTGAGGCGTGAGTAGTCCTAATCAATTCGCCTATTCCTATGGTTTCGTATCCTAAGTGAGTTTCGTTCGTTAGTATATTGATTTGTCGCTTACTCTTCGGTATAGGGTTTTAATTTACTTTCCCTTTCTTAAGTGACTAGCATTCTCGTGTAAAGTGTCCTTTCTTTCCATAGTTATGGTATATAAGGTTCTTCTTATCTCGTTAAATTGCGTCTAGTTCTATAGGTTTAGGGTTTGTTAAGTGAGCCTATGTAGTTCCTAGTTAATTTCGCCTTTAGTTAGTTCCTTAGGGTTAGCGTTTCCTACCTTAGTTCGTAATGTACGGAATGAATCCGAATCCTTAATTACGCTTTTACTATCGTTACGTGTATTATTAGTTATCAATTCGCATAGTTATGGTAATGTATTTAGTTAAGGTGTTTAGTTCTTCGTCTTAGTAAAGTTCGTCCTTAACTTCTTCCTTAAGTCCTTTATAGAAGGCTAACATTAAGGGTTTATCGTCCTAATCCAAGCTTATAGCAATCTATCTAAACGTAGCTATGTAGTTAGCCATGGATCCTCGTTATCTAAGCGTTTTGAGTCTCTTAATGGCTTATCGTTACTTATTAACGGTTCNTCTTAGTCTTAGTCTTACGGTTCGTTATTAAGGTAGTCCCGTAGGATTGGCTCGAACTAAGTAAGAGTAGTTCCTTTTAAGTAAGTTCCCGTATGGAGGACCTTATTGAGGTCGTTCTTAAGTCTCTTAGGGTAGAACCGATAGTAAGCCTTAAGTTAAGTGAGGAATCCTTAGAGCGTTCCTAGAGTTCCATTAAAGGAAGTTAGGTGTTATGGTTTAATGATTTCACCGATGTCCTTAGTTTCCATCTAAGTGTAAGTTAGAGTGGTTCCGATGTTAAATAAGGTTAGGGTTAGGGTCGTGCTTAGAGCTATAGTATAGGTGTCGAAGTATTGCCTAAGGGTGACATAGTAGTCCACTAAATAAGAGCTATTAATGTGTGACGTTCAGGTCTAACTGTAAGGCAGATAGAGGTCAGTTTATATTTAACAGAAAGACTAGGGTGTCGTCTAGGTAGGTTAGGTCACAGTTTAGTGCGAGACTTAGGAATTGGAGCAAGTCGAGCGTTGACTTCTATATTGATAGCTAAGGAGTTAGAGTAGCTCTTACTGGAGGCGGTTTTAAGACCGCGTCTATATACTTAGATAACGTATATTGGAGCGTCGTGATCCTTTATGTAAGGCTCGTCGTGATCCCTCCTGGCTCACGGTGAACCTATGTAGGAGCGTTGTGAGCCTAGCGGTCTTAAGTGATTGGAGGAAAAAGGTGGGCCCCTCCGGAGCACGTGAGGGCCGCATATCGGGTCGTAACATTTTAGTTTATAGCACTTACGCTTAGTGGTGAGATTAAGTTTAGTAAACAACGGAAATAAGAATAAGGTATTATGTTAAAGTAAGAGTTTTAGTTTAGGGCCGCTAACCCACGGTTTTTCCTATACTTAAAGTCTTCGATAGACTAGCATGCCTTAGGGCAAGGGCTCTATAATAATAATATTATTATTATTAAGAGTTTTAAAAGGTTCGTTTATTTAGGAATATATAGTATTTCAATATATTTTCGATCTTTATTTAATCAAGGGGTTTAGAGAGGCCAGCTTTTTATATTTCTATATTTTACTATTAATACACTTATATTAATAACATACTTAGAATCCCGTTAAGACTTTTAAGGGGACGAATCCCATATTTAGGGTACTTAACTTAAATAGCGACTTTCTTTTTAGTATAGTAAAATAATATAACTTCGTATCTTAACGTTAGTAATGTTAAGGTGTTTAGTAGACTACGTGCTTAAAATGGCAAAATATATAGCGGCGGTATTATCGGCTAGCTTAATATATATAAAACTAATACCTAGTAGGTTACTTAATCTCGTATCCTCGCTCCTCTTAAAGTGTATATATATATTAAAGCATTCCAGGCGCTAGGGCCCTAATAGGCACGATAGATAAGTTAGGAGACTATTAGGGGGTAGAAGCTTTAAGCGACACTATAGAAATGGGGCGCCGAGTATTAAGCTACCTTACTTAGTTTTAGTCTTTCTATAGTGTTAAATAATATGTAATAAATTACGTAAAGCGTAGTCCTTACCAAAGGTCTTAGTGCTCGCCGTACGCTTAGGGGTTCCTAAGCTATATACTATCCGCTATCGTTTAGTCCGTCTACGTTCTTTATAAGTCCGCTATCGTTCCGTCGTACTTAATTCCTCCGCTAGTATCCTTCTCTAGCTATTGCGAAGCCCTTTAGTATAGCCTTATTTAAGAATAAGCTACAAATTATAAAGAAATTTGGGTAGGAGTGAAGTGGATTTTAAGTTTAATTTTAAATAATAAGTATCGTGGAAACGGTTTTTTAATTTACGTTTACTAATTTTAACGTTAAGACCGGTTAGTCGTTATATTTAAAGGAGAGTGTAAATAAAGTATAACTAAGCGTAGATTATATAGGAAAACGGGCGTAGATTACGGTTTAAAATAGTTTAGCTAACAAAGTATAGTTAGTGTTAGTGACCCCTACTCCTTTCCTCTTTTTTCTTTTTTTTTAGGGTAGGCTTCCGAGCCGGATCTTAAGATTAACCGGACCTTAATAGTTAGCTTATACTAACCACGAATTAACCTATTTATTTAAGATAATTTAAAGAGTATATATAGATATAATAATACGAATAAGCTAAGTAGCCCATCCTAAATACTTTATAAGATATAGTCGTGGCGAACTAGTAGTAATTCTAGTGGGTGTTATTAAGACATTACACCGAAATTTTACCGTTACTAAGCGCTAGCTTAGTTCCCTTTAATTTCGGAGGTTAAGGGGGCGAGATTTAGAAGTATAAACATCGGAAAATGGAAGCAGATGAGCGCAATACAAGAACTTAACGGGATCCTGAGTTTTCTGGCGGCTGTGGTCGTATGTACTTAGAGAGGTGCGAATGCTGCTTATAAGAGATTTCTAGAGATCTTTAAGTGTTGAGATGACCTAGGTCGTTTCTATCTTGAGGCGTTGAGGCTACTGATGGTATGTATGGACCTTGACCGTGTCCATCAACGTCACGCCCGTCAACTTCACTTTCGGCAATCAAGTGCGGAAATGAGGCACTGATGGCTGGTATTTTTGTTGTTTAGCTTGTGTATATATATATATATATATATATACTATATACACATGCGGCCTTATATGTGTACAGAGATTGTCACGTACGCAGAAACCTACGTGACTTTGCGCCGCCCCTGCATCTGCTCGTCAATCATTGAGCGCCACCCTTCCACCGCCCTGACCGTCTTCCTCGCCTGCGCCGTGCCCTGGTACTGCTCAATCTTTGATATGAGCCACTTCAGACGTTGCGTGCGTCCCCATCTCCCTGCCTCAAGATCCCGTATCAGAATCCTGGATAGGATAACCAGGATCTTTGGAGATCCCCGATGCCCGGGGGATAGCCTCTCGTAGCTCCTCAGGCACCATTCGACCCCCCGCAAGGCCTGCCGGTCCCTCAGGTGTTCCGACACCATGTACCTGTACGCCAACCATTCGATGAATTCCAATGTCGCTCGCAGCTCGTGCGTCTGCTTGCCCGGCGTATCTTGCGGTCCCGTAATCCGTGTACGGGGGTTACCTATCCGATTTTTGACAATGTGGACCGCTTGTGAAAGAGGCCCACGGTCGTGGTTGAGCTCAGGATCACTTATCACCTTCTCGACGACCCGTTGCGCTCTGACGCCGAGGCTCTCTGTTTCTGGGTGGAGCAGAGTAGAGATCAGCGAGCGAAGGAACAATGTCGGATGTCCGGAGTGATGCAGCCACACCATGAGGCTCTTGAGCGAGTCTGTCCCACCTTTTTTAAGGGCGATATCGGCGAGGTCCGTCCACCAAGAGGCCGGATTTTTGAAACGGCTTTTGCTCATCCTAGCAACAAGCTCATAGTCCAGAAACCCTTGGGAGACCAGCCTGGCTATGGACACCACGCGAACCTCGGGGTTCCGCATGGTTCCATGCCTTAGCCGGAACTGGCGTGCCAAATCGGCCACGTCGTGTGTTGTCGAGCGGGTCAGGTAGGCCCGAATGAGGAGCCACGTCAGCCATCGTCGGCGCGTCCCTTCCTTATCCCAGACCTCGAAGTTGGCGTTCTCGAGGATAGACCCAAAGCGGGCCCCGGATAGTCTGTCGACGGCCAGAGAGAATCTGCTTGTCCTCGCCATCCACACAATGAAGAGAGTATCCTGAAAAGAGTCGGCAGTGGTGCAAATGAATTCCTCAATCGTTTTCTTGAACTGCGAATCCTCAATGCTGTCCATGTCGGCCGTGCTTGCTTCGTGCATCATGTAACGGAACAGGCGAAATTTGGCGGCACAGGGCTCCATGTCAAACGTCTTCTTAACAACGGCCGCCCAGGCGTCATTGTACAGCTTGGTGTCGCCGAGACGGCGCAAGGAAGCGACGGTGGAAATGACCGTGCCCGCGATTGACCTGCCGAGACTCTGAAGCTGGGCATCCGACAGTCGCGAGTCGATGGCGGCCGCGTCTAGAGGCTCCAAGATTTGGTAAATTTGTTCGCTTGTGAACTCTCCCTGATTGAGCCGGGCCTCTAGGGCCCGTGAACAGGTGCGGGTGAGTTCACGTAGCTCGTCGGTGTTGATTGTGTCCATGGCGCGAATTCCTTCCCGTAGGCCGTCGACTTCTGCCATGAGGGTAGGCTCTTGGACACGCGAGGTCACTGGTACCGACTCCCCCAGGGCATCCGGCGTCTGAAGGAACGGTTTGTCGAGATCCGATGCCTCCAGCCAGGTGATGAACCTGTCGACAAGGTCGGAAAAGGTCATGCTCTTCTCCTTCTCTCGGCGGTATTGCGTAGTGGTCGGTGACTGCCACTTCCACGCGGTCTTGCTGCCCATGAGCTCGAACCACCATGTCGGACGGTATGGGGTTGGAGACGCCATCATGTCGGCCATGTGCCGCTTGCCCAAGGGCCGCCGGCGGCACTCGAACAGGACCCTGTTGGAGCTCAGGGCGCGGTTCGTCACCAGAAACCGCCGCTGGTACTGGTCAATGGCCTGACGCAGCATCATGTCGGTGATCCAGACGGTGGCCTGGGACGCGATGGGCGCCTGTCGCTGTCCGGCACGGCGGCATGTTGTCGGAGCAGCCATTGAGGCCAATCCGTTGTTGTTGTGTGTGCGGGCAATGCAGGCCGTGTTATCGATGTATCATGGCGGAGAGGAGCAGGGTTCGGCAACATAAGGCGGCGCGAGGTGGGATGGCGGGAGTAGGTCAAGGTTCTGCCACCTCAGTCGGCGTCAATCCCAGGCGGAATCTCCAAATCTCCAGTGTGTTGTGTTCGGGGCGTTGGATTGGAGCTTGCGGTCGGGATCGGAAGAACATGCATCCGATTTCTTTTTGTGGGTCGTGTTGCCGAAGTTGCCCCCTGAGACATATGGGACGATAGCTCCTTCCTCAGCACACACCACCCACCTGTTATCTGCCCTGTTGAGTGTTGACGTTGCTTCCTTCCAGATTCTGGGGATGGACAAAACAATACAGTACGGTCCTGAGTAGTAGTACTAATCATCCAGATGTGATAAGTACCTACTAGCCAACGTGCATCTTCATACCTACTGACTCTATCCGCAATGTCATCTAGCAATGGCTCGCGGCGCCTTCTTTTCACCGGGAGCCGCAGGTTCCATGCTCGACGCCCGGTAGCTTCGATGTGTACGAGTAGCACCCGAGTGAGTGAGATGCCTCGCCGCGCATCTCTTTGCGAGTTATCAATCTTGGCGACAAACGGCCATGGACCAGTACTCGTACAGTACACGTACTCGTGCCTTCAACGGTAGCGGTACCAGTAGGTCGACGGGACGCGCCGCAGCGAGCAGGGGTCGCATCTCTGCAAGGCTGCATCTCTGCAGCTCAGCAGCTGACATGCCGATGCAGCGGATTCGCCGTAAGCGCAGTCGTCGGCATTGGGGGCCATCATGAATAACCTATAAGTATCCAGCTTAGCCCCAACCCGCCTACCTGTCCTGCAGGAGGCACCCTGTCCTTTTACACGTTCGGCCCAACACCTCTCACGCAATACATCACGGCTAATAGTCCTCCATGGCGGAGAACTGGGACACTGTCAGCTCAGTCACCGACGATGGTTTTCTCACTTACCGCGGCGATGGGAGTCTCCCGCGTCAGAGCAGACCTCCTGACGCCCAAAGAGTGCGGTTCGACCTCGGGCCGTCCGAACCCTCTGATTCGAAGGATGCACCCACTCGCGGGGCGCATCCGTGGGGTGGGGATGAGTGGAGAGACTTTGATGATATTTACCCCGAGGAGGGTATCGGCACAGATTGGTCACCTCACCGACGGCACGATAGCCAATATCGCGACTACAACAGCGAACGCAGGTCCTTCTCTCGAGGTCCGAGTCCCGGCCTTGATAGCGACTGCGATCCTTACGATGAGGACAATCACACCTATTATCGCCGAAAGGTGGTAATCACCGATGATGAACCGAGTCGCTCACCGTCACCTTCCAGACATATGCCTTCTCGGACGTCTCGGTACCATGCAGCATCTGCCTATGGCTCTGCGTATGGGCGCAGGCGACTCGGGGCCCTACGAGAACGCATAGCCGAGAAGAAGAATGTGATCATGGACCTGGACGAGTACATACGCAGTATGCGGGACCTTTTGGACGCGGAGCTCGATCGGAAAGCTCAGCGGAAAGAGGAACTTGAAGAGGAATTGGGAAGACAACAACGGCTTAACGAGGGTCTCCGATCGCTGCTCCTCTCCTGTCTCGAACAACTCAAAGAATACCATTACAAACATGATATTCGCGAGAAGCGCTTAGCGGCCCTGGAGATGGACGAGATGGACCACGGCGATGCCGCGTTGCAGGACGAAAGCATCCGAACTGGTGATGACGTTCCGGACTCTCGCAGTATTGAAGACCTGCCTAAGGGCACGACCAGGAAAGAACACACCACTCAAAGGTTGCGCAGAATCAGAGAGGAAAGGACAGCATTGGAGGAAGAGGCCAAAGAGGCACCGATGCGCGAGAAGGCCTTGCGGGAGAAAATAGATGGCTTGCGTGATGTACTCGCGGAGGGAACACTAAAGGAGGCGGAATATAGCGCCATCGTTGAGAGACAGAGGTGGGAGCAACGCCAAACAGAGGAGGGAGGACGACGGGGTATCAAGTATTCAGAGGATAGACTTCATGAGGTGGGTAGGGAACTTCAATCGCTCATGCGTGAGGAGCTTGAAGTCGAGCAAAGTCTTCGCCGACCCTGGCAGTCGCATCAGCCGTACGACACGGACGGGGGTTACGGGGACGACACACTGCATGTGACTATAGGAGACTCGCCACCTGGCACATACGTTCCGCCGCGACAGCATCGTCCTCCTCCCCATACTCCTGGCGGTGACGACGACACTTGGACCATGCTGGACGAAGACGTGCGGTACGATGACGATACATACCCTCTCACATTCGACCACGTAGAGAAGGCCGGTCTGTCAGTCAGCCTGCCCCTCAACATGGCAGCTGGTGCCGCACCCCCAGGAATCCGAGACGAGAACTCGCTGTTTACCCTTGAAGCGTTAGCTTGGAAGCTTCACAGGGTGGCTTTATCCGATCAGCAGTCAGAGACACAGCTCACCGTTGTTCATGCTTCCGAGTACTCCGCTGGCGGGACGGGATTCGGAAAGACGACTCTGATATGCCCAGCCGGACCGCAGAAGCCAGACAACGAATCGGCTGTGCAAATGCGATGGCTGTATGCGACTCCCTTTAGAAAGTGAAGATGTTTCGAGGTGCTAATTATTCTCCCTCAGGCACGTCAGACAACCCTCGCTGAAGTTCAAGACATTGGAGGTTCGTCTTACACGGTTGTTGACCGTTCGCCGTGTAGCTGGCCTGGCGCTGATACTCTCGACAGCAACTAGTTCTCAATTGCCCATTTCTCACCGAAGCTCTCAGAACCGTCGCTATCGAGGCCATAGACAAGGTCAGGGAGAAGTTCTCGGGTGTCTCGGACTGCGGGCCGTTCCTTGAACCTGGCTCAATTCTGCGCTTCCTCGGGCGGTACAATGACCGCTCATCGGATGACCCGGACAGCGATGAGACCGAAGCCGTGCTTTTCTTGTCTGCCCCTTTCCTTAACCTCCAACCAAATGCGACTGGAGAGCCATCCCAGGACGAGTACCGGCCTCGGACCCTATTGCAATTCCTCTACGGCTACGATATCGGCGGGCTGCGCGAGAACGGGCAGGTCGTGCAGAAGTTGGGTGCCGCCAAGTCTAAGAAGGACATGCTGCATGTCAGCCAGATTTGGTGCTTCCTCATCGGGTCAAAGATCTTAATCACTGTCTCTGACAAATCGGCTTCGGAGATTCAGGGCAAGTCCATTGTGACTGCCGCGCGTACCTGGGGGGACAGAGAACCGCTCCTGATTCGTCTCACCGATGAGAGAGACCGACAGTACCCAGTAGTTATCGAACGAGACTACAACTACGCCGACTTTCTGCGATATGCCGTTTCCCTCGTCGCGGATCAAGAGGCTGATGCATCAGACTACGAGCTTTTCGATTGGAAAGCACAAATGTTGACGCCCAAGAGATGGATACAAATACTGGGCTCCCCAGACTCTCAAGTACATTCCTTTTTCATCAGGATGGCAAACCAAGAGCTAGGGGATCAGAGTGACCAGGGTTGGCAAGGGTCTACCGGAGGTTATTCTCGTTCCAGGAGCTCGCCGGCGCAGTCCCGACAGAGATCATGCCCGCCGGATTGCACAAACCCCTGTCAGCGAGGTTACAAGTCCCGCCCTCCAACAAGAAGCTATGATCGTGATGTTCGAAACCGGGAGATCGTACCAAAGTACTGCTACGATTATCGATTGAGCCGCAGCGCAGAACGAGCGTGGCAGCAGAAGTCGAGTACAGACATCTCATCGTTGAGTCGCGACACACCTCGCTCTCGTAGTTCAGCGTCATGGGGTCGCCATTCCATTGACAATGACCCGAGGATCCGGCCCCATTCGCCAATATCCCCACGGCAATTCTCTCCCGTCGAGGAACCCCAAGGAAATCCCAGCAAGACGGTCAGACACTCGGGAGACTCCCTTGACCGACCACCTCCAGAAGCTTTAGTTCCGGAGGATCAGGACTGGCTGCACGAAGAGGCAGGATTCGATTGGCCTCGAGATTCCCCACGGGGCCTTTCTCCTATTAAAGAGCTCAAGACACACTCCACCTTGTCAAATTCCGGAACACCCAACATAGATGCCGCCGAAAAGCCTGAAAGAAATCGATCTATACCTTCTAAGGATGGCCATCCTGGAGGAACTTCTTCGTCGCCAGACGCCGCTGATGTTGGATCGGGTGGAGAGTCTGGCTCTCCCGAAATACGGCCTACTCGTGGCCATGTGATTCCTGAAGCCACCTCAGAGTCTGATGCCCAGGCGTCCAGTGTCTCTCCGGGAGAGCCTGGTTACCGGATCAGCATCTCCGAACCATGGAACGAATATACTCGAAGCAAATTGCATCTAAACTGCGGCCTCAGCAGTCGCAGTCTGCCTGCTCAGGTGTATCGCGATATCGAGCGAGAAATCCGTGTGCCCCAGCCGGCCAGAAGTAAGGATGATACATCAGTTAGGCGCGGAAAGGATTCGAAACTTGATGTTGACATGGCTCAAGCTCGATCCCATCTCGACCAAGAGATTGGCGAAAGAGAGGGTCCAGTTTCAGGAAGTCGCTGGCAGCCGGGAGTCGCCGTGGGAGAAGACGGCCGAGTCCATAACGCGGACGGCAATGGTAAAGCTACTGCGTCTTCTCAGCCACCTCATTGTGACTCCGCACCTGATCACAAGCAGTCTGCGACCACGGACCTTGTTGAACACTTTGGCGGAGGAGCGCGTTCAGGCCCACTGGTGCTGAGTTCGCGCACTCGGGGGGACTATCGGCCCATGGAACTACCAGCTGAGAATGGAAAGGCTCGCGAGCCCCCAGGAATACCTCGCGCTCGTGCTGGCGAATATGTACGGCGATCGAGCCACCTCCCACGCAAACATTGGGGGCCTTTGTATGCAGGGCGCCCGCTGAGTCCGAGGAGAAAGTCCATGGTTCCTCTTATACACGCTCGATCCCGCGACTCCTTAGCGGCAGACGCCTATGTCAAACGATCAGGTCGCCGAACATCATCTGGTTCGGAAGCCAGTTTGCCTTACGGTGTGCCCTATGGGGACATGAATCGGCCTGCGACCTCCATGGCTGA
Source organism: Hapsidospora chrysogenum ATCC 11550 (assembly GCA_000769265.1). NCBI lineage: Eukaryota > Fungi > Ascomycota > Sordariomycetes > Hypocreales > Bionectriaceae > Hapsidospora > Hapsidospora chrysogena. Next base: position 16,605 of record JPKY01000210.1, read on the forward strand.
CATTCGGTCGCGCGAGCGGTCAAACTTCGCCGCGGATGCATATCCGGCGATTGTCAATTCTAGGATCCGCCGAAAAGTACAGTCTGAACCGGGAGGGAAGATCATCAACGACCCAACCGTAGCCAGAAAACCCCCGCCACCTGAAATCTACGACTTGGAGAGTGATGAAGACCAGGAGGAGGGGTCCGAGGCAGAGATTCCCGAAGGAAGCAGCTCCGATATGAGCAGCGAGTTCGCCGAGCGCTTGAGAACCGTGGACCCCGAGGACACCGAACCCATTGTGAGTTTGCATCCCCCAGGTCATAAGCATCACTGCAGTAGTATGCTAAAGGATTCGCTCACTCCAGTACACCATCTCGTCCATTCGAACGGACCCGCCGAGCTTCGTCACAAGGGCGAAGATTAAAGTGCGCGATGACGATAAAGTGCCAGTCAGGAGACTAGTCTTGCGGCGGTGTCCAGAATCTCACGCTACTGTTCCGACCGAAAAAACGGTCCTCAAAGAGGCCGTGGGAGATATCCATCTAGGCGGCCCCTTCGACAGTTCTAGCCAAAGGCATTTTTGCCGGAGGAGCCCAAAGCTAGCTGATGACGCCGAAGTGGACTGGGTCGATGAATCTGTCCCCGACACGATGGCGGATTCCCGGCATCCTATCGAGCGGGTGGTGACCGTTGAGTGGCCTCCTGCGCCCCAAGACGAGGCTGAACTATCAGTCCAGCACGTCCCCTTCTTCAAGTGGCCCCTAAAGAAGGAAAAGGGCGAGCGGACACCGGAAGAGATAGAGAAGACGCTGCTCAGGATCCTAAGCGCTCTAAACAAGTCTCTGTCCCAAGGGGCTGTTGCGCGGCTGTATTCAAGGGTGTTTGAATGCACCATGAAAGATCTACCTCAACGTCATGTGTTCTTGCGTGCGAAGGTTCGCGATGAAGGCCCTGTCACGCGTGTAAATGCCGGCCAGGGTGCCGACGACGACGACGACGACGACGACGACGACGACGACGACGACGACGACGACGACGGAAATCAGCAAACATCTCACAGTTCTGCCCCAGACAATACTTCGAAAGCTTCCACGGGCGGCCATTCCGCTCAGGAAGCAACCGACCCAGATCCAAGGCCGGCGAATGGGCTCGGAAGCCCAGAGTCCACGAGCCCGTCAGAAGCATGCGGCGGGGCAGGCCGCGGTCCAGACGAAGCAACAGTCCAGCAACCGATACCCGACGCACCGGGGACAGGAATAGCTTCTTCGGAAGCCAATACGGCTGGGCCAGAGCAGGGACAGAGACAATCGGTTCAGGCGACAAGTCATGAACAAGAGCTCATGAAGCGACTTTTCGACATCTCAAAGGAGATATTCGGCACATACCTGCCGAGCCAAGGGAATTCGCTGATCCACCGTCTATGCCTTCGGTTCTGGGGAGCCATCGACGACATCTTCCGCGTAAGTCAATATCCCGTGCATCATGCCTAGGTACATAATCATGGCAGTGATTAACTCTTGGAGCAGCAAATAATCTGGGACTCTACTCACTCTCATGTCCCAGAAGAGCGACAGGTGTATGTCATTCGCAATTTTGGCACCAGCGCGACGGCGGCGGTTGGCGAAGTCGCGGCCTCGTCCTCCAACAGTAAGTCGTGGTTCGGATGCGCGTCGTGCAAAGCCAGCACGCAGTACCCTTCGGCCATGGCGGCGATTGAGCACTTGCACAGCCATCACCTGGATTGCACGCGGAAGTCGAAGCGGCCGTATGACGACCCATGCTTTGTCTGGCTACACCTAGTCGAGGACGGCGGTTACGCGCACAGACGAGTGTCTGGTATCGGCAACGTGGGACAGGTGGAGGACTTCCTCAGCCAGCTGCTTCCGATAAGCAGCTACGTCAGAGAGCTACACAACCTAGTGGCAAGCGCAGGCACACAGGCTCACTCTCCAAAGGCATCGCCTCTTCCAGCCAAGGTTGTGCGTGCGTTTGAGCAGCTCATGGCCATGTACGTGATCCAGGCACAGTGGCTTTCTCTGAACAACAGGAGGAGCTCTTCGCGGATGTATAGCAGGGCCGTCCAGGACAGGATTGAGGAGCTTATGCTGCAGGGGGAGGCTGCCAAGCAACAGGTGTACGACAATCTGCAGGATGCAAAGAAGGATATCGTACTGATGAGAGGGACGTCACGGCCTTACATGGACGGCCTCGGGGTTGAGGCTGTGGGCGCCGAGTTCCTCGTCCTCGCCATCATGGTCAGTCTGCAGAACAGATCGGTGGTGGCACGACCGGCGTCCACAGCGGCCGAGAGGGCGGACTTTGTGGAGCTGTACCAACGGTATACTTCGCAGCTACGCTTCCAGGCAAACCGGCGGCCGAAGAAACGAGTGTTCCTGGACATTCATGGGCTCGTGGAGGAGCTCGATGCGCTGGAGGGCATGGTGGAGGCGCAGACGTTGGTCATGCGCAGGTACCTGCAGCTCCTGGCGCCGGGGTCAACGCGGACGACCAACGCGACGAGGGTCGGACTCTACAAGGTTGAGCGGGCCCACGGGGAGGCACAGCTGCGGGCTCTGCGATCACGGCAGGAGAGTCTCCGGATCCTGCAAAAGAAATCCCTGGTGCTGAAGGAGCAGGTCAAGCAGATCATTGAGATCCTGGAGGAGGACCACGGCAAGGCGATCCGGGTGTTCACATTTGTGACGCTCCTGTTCCTGCCGCTGTCGTTCGTGTCGAGCTTCATGGGAATGAACACCAAGGACGTGCGGGACATGGAGTTCTCGCAGACCATCTTCTGGATGACGGGGCTGCCGGTGACGGCGGTGGTGATCACGCTGGCCATGGTTTACGCGTACAGGGGCGCGGAGGTGGGGGATTGGGTGTGGAGGCGGTTGCACCCCAGGCGGAGGAGGAGGAGGCAGCAGCACCAGCACCAGCACCAGCACCAGTATCAGTACCAGTACCAGTACCAGCAGCAAGGGGCCCGGGGGGTTGGCGGCGGCATCGCCGGGAGGTGGCTGAAGAGGTCCGGGGACAAGGGTAACGGTATGATCAACGTCGACAGCGCACTGGTCGATGCGCCAGGAGTAGGACAGCGCGGCCAGCAGGCCGAGACGAAGAAGGACAAGAGACGGAACCTGAAGCTATTATTACTGCGGCGGCGGGGGGTTCAAGACGGCCGCCAGGCATCAGAGGTGGAGGAGGTGCCGGTGCCGAGGCGGCGCACTGGGGACAGCATGGGATTGTGAAGCAGGGGCAGGCTGCGCAGCCAGCGCCCAGCGCTTGCAAGCTGCCGCTCGGTTCGATGGGCATTGAATGACGAGAGAGACAGAGGCGTAAGAGGCGGGAGTTTATTACTGGTGGTAAGTGGTAAGTGGCTGCTAATAAGCAAACCTGGAGAAGGTAATCCGTACTCGTACCGTAGGTCTCCGTACGGTGGCCCGCAGGTTGAGCGCAAGATTGTGCAATTTCATGGGCGCAAGAAATTCCAGGGATCTTCTCAAGGCTCGACCCTGCGATCCCTGCCTGCAGTTGCAGTGCATCAGGGGACTGACTGGTTTCCAGAAACCGCGTGGCCCACCTGCCGGATCCGGCTATTTTAGCATCAACAAACGGGTGCAACCGAAAGCGGCCAAATTCACCGATTTCATCCAGGGCACCTACAGGTAAGGTAGTCGCCACAACCACCACCGCAACCACCACCACCACCATCACCGTTAACAACCCCCGTGACCCCGTAAATCAACCCCGAAGTGACCTCCCCCATCTCTTAAGTCGTACACTTGCCGACCGTTAACCCCAAACAACGGCGCCACCCNCCCCCCCCCTCCCCCTTCTCACGAGCCTCTCCTTCTCGACGATTTCCTTTGTGTTGTTTACCACGTCTGTACACCATTCAGAATAATACACATAATACATAACCCCACCGGAACCGGACCGCCCAAGTCGACACACACACAACATCACATGCGTCCGCGGGCGCCGCCGCCGCCCCATCCCGACGAGTCGACGAGCGCACGCGCCGCCCACGGAACCTTTGCCCATCGGGTGCGAGGATGGAGCCCATAGTCTACGAGGACTCGCCCCTGGCCGACTATCTCAGAGGTAGGCAAACACACACACACACCACTCCACCGTGCGCGGCATGCTCACACAAGGAGTGTTAGATGGGGGTGATGGATCCGACAACGAGTGGGCCAATCGCTCCGAACGCGCTGCCGCATCGAGCTCGTCCAACCCGTCGCCGCCCGCCAGCCCGTCGCCCTTTGCTCCCACCGGCCGGCCGGCTGTGAGGGCGCGCTTTCGCAATAACAAACCCTCGAATCTTGCCCTCCTCACCAATAACTTTGTCCGGCCGTCGTCGCTCGACTCGATACGGAGGAATTATTCCGTGCGTTTACCCCTTCAAAGATGGACGGGAGAGTGTTGCCGACCGTGTTGTAGTACTGACTTGTCTGCTTCTCGAAAGGCTGTTGTGGCAGCGAGCATCGACCGCGCAGACAACGCCAGGTTCCTCGAGAAATTCCGATACACCATCGTCGCGTCGCAGTTGCTCAGCGGACACTCGATACTCGGCCCGCACCCTCACCAGCCGCCCGACGCACCCCACGCGCCAGGAGCGGGAAACAGTGGCGAGCACGATGGACCCAGCTACTCGCCGGAGGGGGTCCTGGCCTCGATACTGGGCGCCCTGGCGCTCGCCGTCATATTGAGCTGGCTTCTGGGCAGCGCGCCGGCATACGTCACGCGGAAGCGGCTCGTCTTTCTCGTCGTCCTGGTCGCGGCCGGCGTGTTGCTCGGGCAGGTGTACATGAGGAGGCAGTGGCTCCGGTATAGGAGGGAGCAGTCGCTGTCCGAGGTCGCGTCCTTCGTGTCGGTGTCGCACGAGTTTGATAGCGCCAGCGGGGCGGCCCTGGCCCTCATACAGGAGGTCGAGCTGGTTGCGAGGGGGTACCGAATGTGAGTTGGGAGCATCCGGCCACGGGATGGACACAAGCTAACGAGGGAAATGTGTGGTATGCAGCAGTGCGCCCCTACCCCCGGTCACCCGCATCGAGGACAGGGCACAGACTCGTAAATGCAGCCGCCTACGGAAGACCCTCAGCCGCACCCTCGCCGACGCCCTCGAGTCGTACATCCAGGTCTCCGCCGTGGTGCGAGGTTTCGCGGAGCAGACGGATCTGGAAAAGTACCTGGACATCTACGAGATCAGCGACTTTGACATATCCGACGCCAACAACCGGAGGAGCTTCTCTCCTCCCATCGACGGCGGGGACGAGGCCTCCTCCCCCTCCCCCGACGACGCCGAGTCGTTGCGGGCGCTCAAGATTGCCACCAGTCGCCTGCATACCGTGCGCAAGGTGTTCCTGTGCTCGCTGCTGGCACTGGATGCGAGCGGGGAGAGCAACGATCTTCTGCCTTGGACGGCGGCTGTCGAGGCTCTGCGGAGCTTGAACAAGTCGACCAAGGATGCGTATGTCAGGCTGCGGGATATCCTCAGCCAGGAAGAATGTGAGATTGAGCATTGCACGCCAGTTTTATTGCCGTCCTGGGTTCACAACTAACGCAGCATCTCCAGTATTCCCCCCGCCTCAAGCAACACCAAAGAGCCCGTTGACTCCGGGGAGGGAACGATGGCGGTCACAGCTTCACAAGCTCAACTCGCTAGGCACGGGCATCCGCGGGTTGCAGGCGAAACTCCAGCTGCTCCGGGAGGAATCCGACCGCGCGCTCAATGATTCGCACGACCTGACGGACCTCGCCCCGAACCTCATGGCGCAGTACGAGTCCATCGGGACTGACCTCAAGGAGCTCATGGCGGCCTGGGAGGATGGCAAGGCTGCGCTCGCGCAGGGCATTGACAGAAACGAGAAGAGACTCTCGTCCATGAGCACCCTCATATCGCCGACGTCGTCGCTCAGTGGGCTCACGACGGTGGAGGAGGAAGGCAACGCGGCGGCGGCGCTCAAGGCGCTCACGGGGGAGTCCCCGACCCGTTCGGGGGGGGAGACACCGGAGCGGGAGGTGTTCGAGGCGATTGCGCTGCCGGCCCGGCCGCGGAGCACGCTGACGAGGGATGAGAGGATAGCCAAGATGAGGGAGGAGAGGGAGCAGAAGGCGATGGCGAGGCAGCAGATGGATGCCACGAGGGGCATGATGAAGGAGCTGGAGACGGTTATCAACCTCCGCCCGCGGACACGGACGAGTGCTCCTCCTACTGCTGGTGGGCGGGTGGTGTCGATGTAGGATGTTCCTCTGCCACCACCACCACCACCACCACCACCAGCAACGCCTCCGGGGATGTCACCATGATAGGAGACTGCGCCCGTAAAGAGGCGCATACGACTAGACGACTTTCTTTTTTTTTTTTCTTTTTTTTTTTTTTCCTTCCTTCGGCCAATACGCTTCTCGGATATACTGCTTTCGACATTCGACACATTACAAAGTGTCACGGGCGAACATGCATGGGGGTTTTCGTCGGCGCTCATGGCTTCGGACTGTTTCATCACGGGCTTGTTCGGTCTTTGTTTTCCATTCGTGTCTATTACTTACTACATACTACTATTGCACCTGTTCCACAGGACTGAGTTGAGGCACATGGACACTCGCTGTATATAATCTGTGGGGGGTGGAAGACAATAGATGGACGGACAGTCGGTGTACATATTCTGGGAGGGTCAGAGATTGACACTCTACCTATACATATTGGCTAGCATGCCTGGCCGCTTTTTATGTTCAGTACAATCGCTCAGTGGCGTGCAATCAGATTCAATGCATGCCCGCAATGGTACCTTGATAGGCGAAGAAGGGTCGTCTAATGGGAGTTGACAGTGAAAGTCCAGGGCTTATTTAAATTACAGTTATGTAGAGTGAAAATGGACAAAATTCTGCGGTCGCTAGCTCACGCATCTATGCAGGCTAGTGGTGGAATACTTTTGTCATCTATCTGCTCCTAACACGCTGAGTGGAGTCGAGTCTCGTGCCCCGCGTTTGGTTGGCGTCAGAACGCGTCTCTTTTGAGGGGTCCCCCCTTCGCGTAAAGTGCTTCCTCCCTCCTGCTACTACTACACCTTGTCCTCCTTGCGCAGAGTATTACCTAGTCATCACCACCACCACCACCAACCCTCGACTCTCACCTCGGTCAAACCATACCTGATCTCTCTCCCAATTTCCTGACGCAGAAACCTAGCAGTCAGTGGATCCAGCAGTTCCGTCATTATGTACTTGACACTTACCGCAGCGCAACGCAGAAAATGTTGGAGGCACGTCTCGAGCAGGCCAGCATCCTGAAGAAGGTACAGCAATAGATACTCTCCAGGAAAAAGGG
>JPKY01000211.1:0-23671 GCA_000769265.1 Hapsidospora chrysogenum ATCC 11550
GGGGGAGAAAGGTGGGAAGGTTTCAGCTAGTACTAGAGGAGCTCGAGGGAACAAATCAAACAACATCCAAAAACGGTCAATAAGTACATGTACCGAGTAATATTGTACCGACTGGTGCCCGAGTGACCTGACCCTCCCGCAGACAAGCTGGGGCTCAGGACCACGCCAAATCCATTGTCCTCCCCAACCTCCGTCGACCACTAGTAAGATTCTCGGGATCTAAGCAATTTGTACAAGCACTGATCCTTCACCGGTCGTGGTTGTTCCCCCAGAAACGAGGCCTGGCTAGCTGGTTGTCTATCCATGCTCTATCCAAGAGTAAGCCCAGCGAAGGCCTGCATCTAGCGGTGGCATCTTAGGAACTCGTCAAATACTGTGCTTTATCCGAAGCATCATCCAAGTCGTTGTCATCAAGGCCGTAAGGCATAGAGCGTACTGACAAATATCTAGTACGACGGGAGTATTCTTCTCAAGTAAAGAGTGTTAAAGCACCCCGCGGTGGCGCGCTTGGGGAACTCTGGGACGGAAGCTAAGCACAGACGGTGCCGTTTTCACCTTTCAAGTGTGCAGTTTTAAGGTTTTGCGTGATCTCATGGAGATGGTTCGCGTGCTAGGAATACTCCTACCGGACTCAAAGCTTCGGGACACCCCTCGGGAACTTCATACGAGGCAGACCTCATTGGTGAAGCTCAACTCTGTTCAAGTTGGTTCCCAGTCCTATGCGGTGTGGCGCACATAAACACTTACATAGCTTCATGATAGCCAAGAGAACCTCTCGGGAGCACAAAATTAAGCGTCAGGTCCCCCACGGCAAAGGGATACCCTGGTCTTCCCTGGCAACTGGATGTACCTGGACCTAATATCGACGGTGACTTGCACCGTCACTCCTGGCTCAACGCCTTAGGCGTGGAATATTCCATCACAGAAATGCCATGGGACGCCACACGGGAATGGAACTGCCGTGGTGGTGTCCGGGGCCTCCAGGACTGGGAGCATGGCTTAATGAGAACGAGTTCAAGTCTTAGGCAACCAAATTATGCATAACTATACCCTTTTCAGCCGGCTGAATGGTGTGATAAGCGTTACTGCGAGTGAAAATACGGACTATCGACATGTGCATTGGTCCCGAGCGGTCTGGCAAACAACAGGAAGCTCGTAAGACGGGAGGGGCTTCCATCTGGAGCATGTGATTCCTCTTTCTTCTGCCAGCATGGGAGGTTTCTAGCTGTCGCTAGCTCGAGCACATCATCGCAGCCATCACCGGTAGCCTCCATGTCTTCAAAATCTCGAGTCCCTTTCGACGAGGGGCAAGGCTGAGGGTGCCCTGGCGGCAACGGTAGAACCAATGGAAGGTTCCGCAGAACAACGGCCGAAGACTTTCCTTCTTTTTGGTTGCCTACAACTCGCAATGGTGACGGACCGACAGCTGATAAGAGAAAACTACTAGTGGCACTAGACCAAAAATGATGCTGTAGTGTTGTGTCTGTTCAACACCACCAAGCAAGCGGACCGGCGCAGGGCGCCTTTTCGCCGTAGCTAAAGGTAGCAAGTATAGATAGGAACTATCGGAGTTGTTAGAAGAAGGTTTGGCCGGAGGCTTGGTGCAGCACAAGTGCGACGTGGGTGCCCTCACTGTGGCGATGTGTCTTCGACAAGCTTGTGAAATTGGAATCTGGGGAGAAAGAAATCAATTTACGGCGTTCCGGAACACCTCCAATATACAGCAGGAAGACATTAATGTTGTGTCCATGTAACGTTCCCGCACAAAATGGCGGGGCAATTACAACGAAACTAATGTCGAGTCACTGTACATGCGGTTGAGAACATGAGCCGCGAGTTCCGAAGAGCGTGTATTCTATCGTCCTGGTCCCTTTGTTGCCGACCGCCTCATTATCCGATCGGTCTACCAACTGACGGATTGTTACGAGGGAAGCTTTGTACGAAATATGATTTGCCAGGGCCAAGGAGGTATACAGTAGAAAGAAACAGCATGTGCGCATCTTGCGCGCGGAGAAGCGGGGGGGGAAGCCGTGTGGAAACCCCTTTAGCCCACATTTCGCGAGAAATCGAGTAGGTACCCTGGCCCGGACAAGGGGTCAGGGTACCTATACGGGGCACTGACTTCGGTTTCCCCCAATATCTACCATCTCTCGACGGTACCAACACTCCGCTATATGTGTTGGCCTTTGTGACTGGTGGTTGGGGAGCTAGCAAGTAGAGAGATGTCCCTGCTCGCGCTGGCTTCCATGTACATGTACTATAGGCAAGGAGCCCGACAAGGAACACCAGACACGCGAGCCCCTTCTTCTTCCAAAGTAAAGCACTTGTGGGCCGATGGGGGGCGCGTCAGGGGTTGGAGTGATAGCATAGCAGTGGCAACGTGTGCCTGAATGCCTCCTTCGTTGGGGCACCGGTACTTAATGCAATAGGAGACGTCTTTCGGCCCATTTTCAAGAAAGGCTTGTGTAATTAAGCAGGGCACACTGTCCATTCATCCCAAGCGTGCGGGGAAGTGAAGCGAAGGTGTGACTCCTCTTCAGTTAGTGTCGGACGCTTGAAAGACGCTTGACAGACGCTTGAGGGGCGCTTGACGAGGATCTCTGGCCGCGCAAACTCCGGGACTTGGCAAGAGGGATGACATGGGCAATGATTTCGCGATGCGGTTGATATTGTGGGGGACGCCAGCATACTGTCGGAGGGTGGCAACCCTGACTACCTTGGTCGAGGCCGCCATCTTGGCTCTTGACACCAGACGGCGAAGGGAGCGTGAGGGATCATCCCGACTCTTCGAGTCCCTCGACGACGGATCGGCAGCAAACCAAAGGTTGGCGGTGAAGAACGTGTGTCGCCCCTTCTAGAACATCCAGATTTCACGAGCTTCCCGACAATCCCAATCCCCCTCCCCTAGTCCGATTTGCGCGACTCCAGGGTGGGATGGAGCGCCCGCATGTTTAAAGAGATGATGCGAACCTTGCGAGGGGTTGAGACTTGAGCCCCCATCTGCTTAGTATGTATGTACATGTACACACACCAGCAGGAGTACAGTAATCCGACCCAATATATATGCAACACACCCTCCGGGAGCGAATCGACGAGGCGGTATGACGTATGGACCGTCCCAAGAATTTTGGATCATCATTGTCGTTCAGCGGACCCCTACGACATCGTGGAAGGATTGATTGTCCTTCGAAAGACGGCGGTGGAACTTCTAGATTTGGAAGGATTGTATTATTGTAATTAGGTACCTCAAGTGGGAACTCGAACAGGGGGGAGAGCCAGAGGAGTTGCAGGAGCCCAAAGCAGGTAATTTTCGCCGAGTAGGTGAATACTATGATTGGCTGGCACGACCTGTCAGACGCTCCATCCAATCCCGATCTCAGCGTTTGTCGACGGGGGCTTCTGTATTCCACTGTTTCAGAACCGAATCAAGCATGTCTCGCCGAGACGGATCTCCACCCGGAGGGCCCGGGGGACCCGGCGGGGGGACCCCGGCGACCCGCACTTTTCAACGTCAATCTCGGGCGGATCTGTGAGAGAATTTGCAACTCACGATGATGAACCGTTTTGATGCGCTGGCGCCCCAGAGGGGGCAGGTGGCAATGGGGCCCGAGAAGTGTATTTAAACCGGCGCACTGGTCGGCCGTCTTACATCCTGGGAATCTAGATTCACTTATACTTTGACACCCTTCAACCTTTTTCAAGCCTTCACACTTGTGTATATATCCTTCTGGCATCATCTATTTCTCTAAACACCAGAGATTCCCTCCCAAGCTAGAAGAGTACCCTCTTCCCCCACCCCCTTCTTCCCCCAGGAAACAGGAGGCCGGCCAGCAATGGCTCCCGGCGCCCTCATCGACGTCGCCTACGACGACGACAACAACAACAACAACAACAACAACAACAACAACAACGACAAAAACATTAACAACATTAACAATGGCACCATACTCGAGCACGTCTCCGACGCCATCGACGACGTAAACTCCATCAAATACGACACCAAATCAAAGTTCGACGCCACCAAGGACAAGGCCACATTCCGCCAGTACGAGGATGCCTGCGACCGCGTCCGCGGCTTCTACCGCGAGCAGCACGAGAAGCAGACGGTGGCATACAACCTCGCCGCGCGGGGCCGCTTCTACAGCGCGTCGCGCCCCCGGCCGCGCATGACCATCTGGCAGGCCATGGAGAAGCTTGACGCCCTCGTCGACGAGTCCGACCCGGACACCAGCCTCTCCCAGATCGAGCACCTGCTCCAGAGCGCCGAGGCTATCCGCCGCGATGGCAAGCCCCGCTGGATGCAGGTCACGGGCCTCATCCACGACCTCGGCAAGCTCATGCTCTTCTTCCCAGAGCTCGGCACACAGGGCCAGTGGGATGTCGTCGGGGACACGTTCCCCGTCGGCTGCGCCTTTGACGAGCGCATCATCTACCCGGAAACCTTTGCGGCGAACCCCGACGCCCAGCACCCCGTCTACTCGACGCCCCACGGCATCTACGCCCCCGGCTGCGGACTCGACAACGTCATGCTGAGCTGGGGCCACGACGAGTACCTCTACCACGTCGTCAAGGACCAGAGCCGCCTGCCCCCCGAGGCCCTGGCCATGATCCGCTACCACTCGTTCTACCCGTGGCACCGCGAGGGCGCGTACCGCGACCTCATGTGCGACCGCGACTGGGATATGCTCCGCGCCGTGCAGGCGTTCAACCCGTATGACCTGTACAGCAAGAGCGACGAGGTACCACGCGTGGAGGAGCTGAAGCCGTACTATCTGGAACTCATCGACGAGTTTTTCCCCCAGGGTGAGCTTGAGTGGTAGGGTTGGCCGTGGTTGGTGAATGGATCTTTTGTGCTTAAAAGGAGCGACTGGCGTATTGAAGATATCATATCATTTTTGTATTGGATGGGGAACTGTTCATGTGGTTTATAGATTTGCGGGATTTTCTCAAGTGCGGCTGGGAATATCATGCTTGGCTTTGGATTTGCCAATATGAATTTGCTGATATGAATGCGTCATATGATATATATACGTTGACGAATCCAGTCGACCAGGCTGTGAGTGAGCGGGATCATCACATCTATACTGATGTAGGTGGCCGAGTCTCGAGGGACTGAGTGACAATAGCACTTGCAGTCGGCATTCGAGCGACCAAAAAAAAAAAAAAAAAAAACCATTTTGACGCTCTCCTCGAAGCAATAGCCACCCGGGAACCTACGTTTTCACAGTGCCCAAGTCTCTTTAGTTTTGTCTTCCCAACGCCATGCGCCTTCGCAGAAATGACATCTACTCATCAATACCACCCCATTCCTCATCCTCCTCCTCCGCCCCCTTCTCTTCATCCTCGTCACCCTTCTTCACCCAAGGCAACCTCTCATCATCATAACTCTCCCTCGCCCTCTCCCTGACCTGCTTAACAGGACAATGCAGCAGCCCCTGCACCATCTCCCCCACACGCTCGACCAGCACCCTCCCGTCCGACCCCTTCTCCTCCCCCTCAGCGAGGATCCCCTCGCGCTCCAGCTCGTCAACCCACAGGTCCAGAACATGCAGCCGCACCCCCAAGGGCACCCTCCTCAAATCGCCGCTCGCCTCAAACGGCCACTCCGCCAGCACGCCCGCGACGTCAGCATCACCCCTCGCATGCCGCACATGCGCGGCAAAGACCCTCCTCACGAGCAGCAGGAACTTGTCCATGCGGTGCCGGTCGATCTGCGGCCACTGCTGGCCGATGACGTCCCAGAAGGCGGCGTACCAGACGGCGCGGAAGGAGGAGGACGCGTTCTGGTCGCCGCCGTCGTCGGCGAGGGAGGCGAGGTCTGCGGCTAGGCGCTGCTGCGGGCCGGGGCGGTCGGTCATCCAGAGCGCGAAGTAGAGGCCTTTCCATAGACGGAGGGCTTCCGGGAGCTGGAGGGGGTTGGTGCGTATGCGGGTGGAGAGGAAGGTCTTGAGGGAGTCGAGGGAGGCGGTGCGGAGTTTGCGGTCTGGGACGTGATTGGACGTCAGTTTCTTCTTCATATGTAATTTTTCGTATGTGCTCTCTCCGGCGCAATGACTGGAAGGATAGGCCAGAGGGGTGACGTACCGCTCGAGGCGAGGTTCTTTATGAACGGCATCTGCACTTCGTTGGCAGCCATTGTGGGCGGGCGGCTACGGTTGGCGCGCGCTCCAAAGTCGGTTCTCGTATTGTGTCGGCTCGGGGTTGAGGTTGACGGGGATATTCAATGGAAGAGCGTGAGGTCGTTATCGCGGCTGCGCCGAGAGCTGCACCGAGCTTGTTGCAACTTTTTTTTTTTTTTTTTTTTTTGAAGACGGCACATTTTGGCGGTGGGGAATTCTGCCCCGCGGAAAATCGAGGTGAGCGGGGCGGCGCCCGGTGAGCGGTGTCGGCGAGGAAGTGGGGCAGTACACCGAGTACATACAGGTACCTAGGTACAGGTACGCAGGCACTTTGGGTACCGCTGTACCACTGTAGTGCGCTACAGAGCTGCAGTTTGCAGATAGATCATATCACAGATATTCAGCAGATAATTACTGGTAAAGATAGTGCTTGACAATATGCGTTATGCCAGAGTTACTAGTAGGAAGCTCTTTGCACCAAGACGTGTTTGTCCCTGATCCCGCAAACACGAAACAAAAGTATACGAGCAGCAAGACATTTCCATAACTGCATCTACTACCACGAAGACATCATTTGTCAAACCTCTAGACAAACAACGAGTCCCAAGGCCTGCGAATGAGGGCAGAGTGGTCCAAGGTCCACACAGCCCTCTTGGGCCGCAAAACAGGTCGCGTCGCAGTCCAGGATCGGCCGGGGCCCCCATCGGTATCCGTACGCACATGCAATGCACCTCTATAAAGCCTGCCCTGCCCCGCTCTGCAGACATACCTGTACCAGATAAAGGTACTTCGCACTTATCATATCACCCCACCATCGTCATAAGCAGCCCTACCTGTTATTCATCATCGCGTTTGCCATAGCCTCGTTCATTCCGCGCATTCCTCTTATTACCTCCTACCGTTTTCTTTCCCTAGTCCTTGAATCACCACCACATCCCCGTCTGTACACAGCGTCCAGCCGGCGCATCGGAATCCCGCCATGTCCACCAAACGCATCGCCAAGGTAAACTGGTATCCCCTCCCGGCCCAACAGCCATCCCTGCCTCTTCTCTCTCTCTCTCTGCTCACCAGCATCTCCAGGAGTACGCCGAACTCTCCCAATCGCCCCCCGAAGGCTTCACCGTCGCCCTCCCCGCTTCCGAAACCCTTCACACCTGGCACGTAACCCTCCGCGGCCCGCCCTCCACCCCCTACCACAAGGGCACCTTCGGCGTCATCCTCACCCTTCCCGTCGACTACCCCTTCAAGCCGCCCGTCGTCCGCTTCACCACCCGCATCTACCACCCCAACGTCACCAACGACTCCCTCGGCAACATCTGCCTCGCCCTCCTCAAGCCAGAGAACTGGAAGCCCTCCACCAAGATCGCCGCCGTCCTCGAGTCCCTCCGCTCCCTCCTCGTCGAGCCCCAGCCTGATGACCCCCTCGAGGAGCGCATCGCCGACGAGTACCGCACCGACAGGCCGGCCTGGGAGGCTAATGCCAGGAACTACGTGTCTCGCTACGCCATGAGCGATCCCGAGTTCCCGCCGGCATAGGTTGCCGAACCATCCTCCGACCCTCCACCTCCTCCTCTTCCTCCTCCTCGAATTCGTCTGCTTGGGCCACGAGCCCTCGTCAAGGTTGTTACAGACGGAGTAAAGAAAGTACACAGAGCGCCCCCAAATACATACATCAATCTCTCAAGACATGGGCTCGGGGAAAGCCGACTCACGACTGTCACGAATAAATTCTCACGTTGTTCTTCTTCTTTCATCATAATAAATGGTTTCCATGAATGCCTCTAGCATACAGACATCCCATCCCATGGCACTCCGCGTATCAATCCAATCCATGCATTCCTCTTGCCAGATTACGGCTTCGCATCTGTCCAAGCCAAGGATAGATTCCCTTTCTCCTTGTTTTTCGTATGTACATGGGGCCTCGCGATGCGATGATATATCCCCTTCGCCGCCCTTGCCTCTATATAAAATATTTCCTCGTAGAAAAGAAAATCAGTCCGAGAAGAAAAAGTTGGCTCCTTCTTCCCATCCCAGGTCGTGTATTGCCTCGCCTCCCAGAAGCTTCTTCTTTTTTATCCCCCTTCTCCTTTTCCCCTGGCATCTATAACCAATCCACCCTGCTCCATATGGGTTCAGAACCATCGAGCCGTGTGCCGTTGTCTCGTGGCGATGCTGCCGTAATCGTCGTCAAAATAGCCCCAGCATGGCCAAGGCCGGAAGAGAACATTCCATGCTCTCTGACTGCCACGAGGTCATTCCGTAGTCCATGCAAGACACGAAAAAAAAATATACAAAGAAAAGGACAAATGAAAATAAAAGACAGCTCGCCATGCAAAGACCACGGTCCCCAAAAACAACGCCACGTAAAAAGACCCCGGCTAATCAGACCACCATCATCATCCATGACTCGCCGAGTCGCCGTCGCAGGCTAGCACTCGCTTCGCGGCATCCTACACTTCGGAAGCTCGCGGCCTCGACTTGCCTCGCTTCCGCCGCCCGAAGAGCGTCCCCTTGCGCCGCACTCCTGCTGATTCGCCTTCAGTGCTGTTGCCGCTCGGGAGTGTCTTGCTGCGCCGGCCATCCACTGATTGGTTGGCGTCGCGCTGCTCCTGGCGGCGCTCGTCGATGACCCCCTGGCTGAGATGACCGAATCCATTGCGCCGCTTGAAGCATGCCTCCACCAGGGCATTGGCGTCGAGCATCTTCCGTGGCAGTGTCTGGACCACACCAAAAATCTCCATCGGGTCCGACACGGATAGAATCTCGGACTCGCCACTCTTGAAGATGGCCAGCGCAATCCGGAATAGAGTCTTCGACCCCTCGTAGAAGAAGACGTCCCACACCCGCAGGGTCGTCTCGATCGGCAGTGTCCCGATGAAGCAGCTCATGAACCACGCCGTCATACACAGCGTGATGGGAGGTAGCCGCTCCGTGGGCAGGTGACCCTCTGCTTTCCGCCGAAACTTGGGCCTCCGCATCGATCTGCTGGTCGACGGCCGCGAGTTAGGCTGGCCTTCGAGCTCGCCGCCAATCTTGTCCCACACAGCCGGCATCGCATCGCGGATCTCCGTCATGAGCACGCTTAGATCGACCTTGGACCCCTCGAGACTCATCTCGTGCGTTCCGGGCAGGTAGATGTGGGTGATGACGTTAAGCAGCCAGAAGCACTGCTCCTCCGTGTCCACGAAGAGCAGTAAGAGACCGGCGATGAAGTTCAGACTCTGGCAGTACCCAATATTGGGGTTATAGATAGAGAACGCAAACAGGACCCGGCGCAGCGACGAGATGATGGGTGGCTCTTCCGGCTTGGGTTGCACCGTGTCGTCCTCGCCGATGACACTCTGGTTGCTGGCCGTTGCCTGCGAGGAACCGGGGGGTCTGAAGCTAATATTGTCAGGGAACGTGCGGTGCAAATCCCTCTCAATGGCCTCGACATCGATGCGCTTCGCCTTCTTGCGGAGCAGTTTCGAGTACAGCCCACCATGCTTAGCCAGAATAGCTGGGCCACCTGCATAGTAGAACCACGCAGCGCCCCTCCATTCAGGCGGAATCCCTTTACGTATAAACTTCTGCGTCTTAGGGCCCGGTGCGGGAAATCGATTGGGGTGATCCGTCATCAAGGCATTCTCCTTGAGGAACGCCGTCCATTTCTTCTTCCTCCGAACCAAGTACTCTGAGTACCCCTTGTCCCATTTATCGTACTGCTTCCTCGTGATGTGCTGCGTCTCCTTCTTGAATCCATAGCGGTCACGGGATCCGGGCTCCTCAGGCTCGACTGGGCCTGGGGGAGGTGGACAGGGGGCTGGATACTTGCTGCCTGACGGTGGTGGCTGTGGTGGCGGCCCCTCCTCCGTTGCGCTGCTTAGGGTCGACGATGGAGAATAGCGCCTGATTGTATCGGCGGTGGAGGGCTGGGCTGAGTGAATCCCGCCATTGATGCCAGGTCGGCTGGTAACAGTAGGTTGTGACGTCTCTGATGGGTCGGACTCGAGAGATTTGCCCGAATCGCGCTTCTCGGTGTCCTTGTCGTGATCGTGATCATGGTCGTCATCATCGTTCATGGCCGAGGCCAGATGGGGAACAGAGGCCATAAATGCGGCGCTGGTGAAGAACATCTTGGATTGGCGAATCTCGGCGTCTAGTCGGGAGCTTGAGGGTAGGGAAGGCGGTGGGAGGTGGTCAACGACGGGCACGTCCACTCGGGGCGGAGGTCCCTCGGATGCAACCGTTGTGGGCCGTGACAAGTCCGATTCCTCGTCGGGATACCCGTCGGACTGCTCGTCGCGTCGCTCGTGGTCCTCGTCGTCCTCGAAGCCATTCTCGTACATACCCATGACATCTTCCAAGCTGGGCTCATCGCCGTCGGCCTCGGCGTCATGGTTGGCGTCGAGGGAGGTAGCTGAGCTATCTTTAGTCAGGACACTGCTGCGCTCCGTATACGCAGTGCCGGGGGCAGATGAAGCCGTGAATTGGGATCTAAAACTCGAACGGAGCTCGTCCCCACCGACCCACGGTAGCGCCCCACCCATGGCCGGCGCGGACCCTGAGCTGTCTATCCTATTGTTGTACCCAAAATGTGGCCGTGTAGCTGATACCGGTGGCGGTCCAGGGTTCCGTAACCGGTGGCCACCGTTGCGGAAGTCAGGAAACTCGCCAGTCGTCGGCGACATGCCAGGAGCCCAAGTTGATGAGGAGACATTGGATGAAATGGACGGGCGTCGCGGGCCGCGAAACGGAGTAGGAAGCGCATTGTGGAACATCTCCGGCCCTTCCTCGGAGGGTGTGGGTAGAAAAGGAGGGCGTGAGCGACCTGGTGTGTCGGAGACGGGCTGGCGAATGCTCTGCTTGCGAGGGCGGGAGAAGTTGAACTCTATACCCCCGCTGGTGTCCTGGGAGTGACGCATGTCAGGGACGGACGACTTGGTCATTAGCGGGCGCGAAGGAAATTCGCCGTGGTGTTCGGAGAGGGCATCGTATGCTGCAGGAGTCGTAGGTCGCGACCGAGGATGTTGCGGCGGTGCACCACGGGGGGCGACCGGAGGAGAAGTCGGACTGTGGGCGCTGGGGGGGAGCGAGTCCCAGCGGGCTGAGGGAGCAGGGGCCGGAAGGTGAGGAAGTGTCGGTGGTCGGCGATTTGATGCTGGTGAGGCTCGCAGGTCTGCACCATTGGGCAGTGGGGGAGGCAGAGGGTCAACGGTAGCCGATAATGGGGATATGGGCGTCGTCGGTGTCGTCGGCGTCGTTGGTCCCGAAGGCGGCCCGAACCCACGGCCATAACCTCCACCCGGTCCGGCACCTGGACGTGGGCCTGGACCTGGAGGCTGGCCGTATGGACCAGTTCGGGGTACCAGGGCCTGCTGTCGAGGTCTGCTGTTTGGCAGGGGCAGAAGCTGCGGCTGCGGATAGTATGGGCCTTGGTACCGCGAGGGCGGATAGGGGTGCTCATTCTGTGCAGCCATGGCTTTCTGCCGTTGACTATCGTCGTGGTCCCAGTTCGAGACGGCCATGGGCGTCATTTGGGCGTTGCGGGTTCCACGAGCCCAGCGTCAATCTGCTGGGCCCGGTGGAGATGACTGTGGTCGATCGGATGGCGTCTGGAGCGTCGCAAGTGGTACGACGCTCGGGTCGAAAGTGGAACGATCAGGTAACGGTATCGAGTATACGTGTGTAGACGCAGGGCCATTGCTCAGATATCCATGGAGTAAAGATCCGGCGGGCCTGCCGGAGGCACTGGATGGGTTGGGCAATACCGTGTGGCGCTTTGGGGGGATCGCAAGAGATGGCAGCTAATACTCGAGAATCCGCCGAATTCCGTCCGTCGGTCCAACGCGTGCGTCGTTGCTACGAGCTGCAATCGTTTCTGACGGGGCGCCGCGTCGAGTTTGCTCATGAGTCAAGCTGATACGGCCATCAGGGTCAGGGGTGTCAAGTTGGGCCTACAGCAAACAAGCTGCACTCAGTCGGGAGCGTATTGGGTGATCCGGTCAAGCCGTGACGGGGTCGAGGAACGAGCGAAGATGCCTCGGAAGGATAGGTCTATTTGTCCAGGAAGCGTGCCTAGGGGGATCGATCCCGTGGGTGGTCGCGGGAGGCTGCGGTCGATATCGATTCGAGGCCGAGAGGCGTGGCGGAGGAGGTCGAACTGAGAAATCGAGAGGAAGTAGTGTCGCTGCTATGTGTGGGGTTGGAGAGAGTCCGCTAAACAACACGAGACGGACACGTTTGTAGTCGAGGCCAGAGGCATGCCAGCGGCGGGATAGAGGATAGAGTTCGGTTAGGCAAGCGATCAATCAGGTACGGGGAGACTAATTAGAGAACGATGGGCCACCAACTTCCAGGTTCTTGCGGGTGGTGTGGGTGGTTGTCTCTGGGGACGCGCTACCAGTCTTGGCGGACGGTGGGAGGTGCCGCGTGCCTGGAGCTCTGCAACCTGTTGGGCTCCACTGCCACGACTGTGTGGCACCTTTCCAGCAGGGCCGCTGAATTTGCCTGCCAGCATCCATTCCCAAGCAGAGGTCCGCAGTACTGGTACCTAATCCCTGGCCTACTGTACAGCCCACTAGGAGGTACGGATACCACACCTATGGCACCGTAATTTCCGTCACCTCGCCCTGCAGTTGCCCGTGCCTTACGGACTACTTAGTACGTACTCGTAGTACCTGCCAGTGGTAATAACCGCACGCACCACAGCACTGGACTGCTCTACCGCCTCTGGCTACCTGGTACAATGAACCACTGTGCTGGAGAGATGGGTTGGTCCAAGCAGTGGCTGTCTGGGGGGCTACTAACTCGCCAGCTGTCCAGCTGTCCAGCTGCGTACTCGTACAGATATCCCGTAAGGTATCCCCCGCCAGCTTCCTTGTCAGAGCAGCCCCATTTGCACCCTGGAGAAAACTCTGACGCGAAATGACGGGACTTTGGGACCGTCAAAACTTGAACATTTCGAATCAGCTGTAATCCATGCAAGGGCGCTTGGGCTCCGCTGTGACGGCGTTGCTCTGGAATATTCTCTAATTAATACCTCGACGCGCCCGCCGGCTGCTCAGCTTTTTCGCTCATTAAAAGTCTGTAATTCAGGCAACACAAAACTGTTGCACAAACCACTGGCAGCTACCCCAGCTAAAACTCTCCCGTTTATGACGCCGGCTGCCTCGTCCTCTGACCGGCTGCAGCTGCTTCCGCCAGCCAGCATCCAACAAATTTCACACTCATACAAGCTGCGACTCCCTGACTCGCCCACCCCCATGCCTGACGCTGAGCCCCGTGGCGGCGTCGCCATGACGCATCGCAGTACGCGAAAAGCGCCTGCAGGGAGTGCACGCGTGCGGCGTTGGGGGGGCCCGAGCTGTATCACGACTCACGGTGTCTTTTACTATCGCAGGCCGTGAACAGCCCAGAGCGAGAGCTCCACATTAGCAGGCAGATGATGCCTGCACTAATGAGTACGTACGTATCGGCATAAGTCCAGGGTGGCACACGCGGAGGATCCTCCCAGGTTGCTTCCCGATTCCTCCAGATCACGGTCACGTGGCTTCGCGCCGAGGCATTATTCCCAACTGGTCACCGTCAACATGGAAGTCAGCGTGCGGCCCTTTCGTGGTGAGTCGTGATGTCAACAACCATTTTTCCAACCCACGCTGCGGATGGCGACGCCCGGTCATGAGCCTAGACGCACACAACGCACATCAAGACTAGCGGTGGAGTCGGGATCAGCCGACGCCACAGATGCGACCGCCCGCACGCTCATTCCCTCTCGGCTAGGAGCAGAAGTCGGACAATCACGAAAGGCGGTGGGCATTGGTGTCTCGCCATGTCGGGCCGGTTGCGGAAGGGCTGCTAATGGTATGATACTATCGCAACAGCCAGCACTTATCATAGGTACCCAGGAGACCTAGGTATGCGAAATGCCGGCAGAGATCACCTACCCGGCGTAAGCGCAGGTTTGGAGCCCGGTTAAGACATTATACAGCCATAGCTTAGCGGCACTCCTACAGATATTCCGGTCGTATTAGCATGATAGTTCGTATATATACGGAGTAGGTACGTAGGGAATCCACCAAAAAATTCATGCATAGGGGAGACTCGCCATCTGCGAACACTTATTTATTCAGTCGCATCGCCTACGCTTCCTCCGGTCTTAAATGAGATGAACGAATTAGTCATCTTGACCGCAATGCTCAGGTTCTCGACATTCATCATGTCGGCTCCTTTATCGTCGTGCTGCTGGAGACCGAGGCGGTTGCTGGAAGTTGTGGTCCGGTAGGCCCCGTAGGTCCACCCGGCTAAAAGAATCGAAGAGGATTAAATAGTCTATATCTTTCCTTGAAATATCTGGTGAAGCCGGCTGCGCTCGGTGACATCGTGAACTATGATGTTCCAACGAGGGGGGGGAAACGGAAGGCAGTTGGCAAGAGTGGAAGCCTGCGAGGTCACCAATCGTGGTCAGTGGTCACAAAGGTCCAAGCGTGTTTTAAGACGTCCCCAGACGGGCCGGCCCTCGCGCCACCCTCGCGCGTACGGTAAAAGGTGAAAGCTGACTGGCTGGAGCAAAGCGCGAGCCACCACTGTATGCCAGTGCCAGCCACTGTCCCAACCTACCTAATTAATATGGAATCTACTTACCTATCGACAGGTAGGTAGTACAATTGACCGTGTTTGAGTCTTTGCCCTCCAGCCAGGTTGCCAACCCCATGTGATTGATCTCCTGATGAGGCCAATGGCCGGGCTCAGGCGAGTACAAAAAGCCTACGAGTTGTGTCCTGCCATCACCGTAGTCAGAAACTACTAAATTTCATAAGGCGCGAACGCGCGCAACTCCTATACTTGGCGTATTATAGTAGGTACTATACGCAGTCCAGTATAGTCTGTACGGCAAGTACACACTCTGATACACGGCAAGTACTGGTTGCGTACTACCCGCAGCCTAATATACCAGACGGCAAGTACGCAGTCTGATATTCGACCCCGGCATTCCTGGAGAGCGAAAGCAAGCATAATCTCCCCAAGCAGGCGCATCAACCCCTTGTCGCCAATGTCAAATGGACCATGAGTCTTCATTTCCAAAAAGGACTCGCCTGGTTCCCTGTGACGTATGTAGTCCACATACTTGGCGTCAAATGTGGCGAATGTGACGAAGATTTCGTGCCTGTCCTGAGATACAAGCAGGCGCCTTAGTTGGGGCATGTCAGCTTTGGGAAACGTTGATGTACTCAATTGACTGAGAGACTTACGTATCCTTGTCGCCGCTCTGCCGCATCTTCTCCAGGTTGTCGGGGGGGTGCTAGCTGATCCAAGCCGCCATCTGCGCGCCCTCCATGTCCTTGGTCATTTTCTCGTGACACCGGCCGAACGGCTTGACTTCAAGGATAGCGATAGACTTCCTGTCATTGCTGCGCGCCTGGAGATTTCATTTCATCCACCCTCGCCTCGTACGTCCTGTCGCCTCTTGCGTTACGTGCAGTACTGATGTAGGCACGCCAAGGCTTGTGGTTGTCGCCGATATGTATCTTCTTTTGCGGGAACCAGAGAACACGAAGAAGGAGGAATTGTTCGTAAATGGACCGGGATGCGGAGTTGCACTCGTAGTCTTGAATGGATTCGCCGGGTGTTATTTGATACTCCTGCGCTTGGATGTCCCAATCGTACTCGTTTTCCGGTAACGAAATGATGGCCATGGAGTAGACGGTACGGAGATCGGGAGGTGCGGTGTGAAACCAAACGTCTGGTTCTTGATTAGATTCAGCGGTCGCACGGCGGGCCGAACTTTATACATAGAGTCCAGCCCTCGAGGACCTAGATACGTGTACAGCCGTGGTCGATACATGAAGTCTGTATTGGCTTCTTCCAAGAATCTCTCCGCGTAAGATTGACTGGCTTCAGGTCTAACCGTCACAGCTGCCGCGCGGCTAAGGTGGGGCACTAGTAGTACGTATAATAGGTAGTACTCCGTACGCAGATAGGAGCAGGTGCAATGCGGGTTGTGACCTCCGCCAACCAAACTTCCTTCATTCAGCACACTTCTTCCAGCACACTTCTTCCAGCACACTTCTTCCAGCCCACTTCTTCCAGCCCACTTCCTTTATAAACCGTCACCATGCCGCCCCGGCCCGCCCGCAAGACACCATGCTTACCAGACGCGACATCAGCAAGCCCTCAGGCTCGGCACCGCATCCGTACACGGTAGATGGATCGGACAAAAGCCTCTTGCTTTCCTTGACGACCCTGAAGCGTCTCAAATCCCGGATCAGGCACTCGAAATTGTTCCTCACCGATAGCGACTTGACCAAGTTCAATGTCAAATGCTGCAGCCTTGACCTGCACACAGGCGAGCCGGCGGATGGCGGCGAGCAATATTTCAAGCTCCCGTCTCGACAGGATGTCAAGGCACTGGCAAAGGAGTACGAGCTCCACAAGTATGACGGAGTCGATGATTCGGACGCCTTCCCCTTGAGTAATTTCAACGAGGCGAACTTCGTGCGGATTCTGCTCGAGAATCAATTGAAGCTCCATGAGCACGTCATCCGATGCCAGGAATCGGGTCAACCGCGACCGCCCACGAATCTGCTCAGGAGAAGTGGTTGGTGCATGCGCGGGTGAGTGCTCTCTGGCCAATCTCCAGACCCCCAGTGTAGCCTTGGATGGATGCTGACGATGAGACGCAAGATGTGACGAGAAAGAGAGGTTCCACTACTTCGGCGACAACGGTAATCAGTGGATGGCTGAGACACTCCTCAAAGTCGAGGACGGCTCCGAGCCGCACCTGACATGCTTCCTGATCGACAGCACACAGCGCCGCGACGACTCTCTCTGCACCAGCGAGTTGTGGTGTGTCCTCATGATGTGTGCTCACCAGCATCTGCGACGTATTCAGGAACATCGGCCTGTAGCCATAGTCCCCGTAAGTCATGCCTCAAATTACGTTGTGCGACCGGTCGAACTTACATTTTCCAGGTCACAGTCGTCTCGGGTTCCGGAAGGCAGGTCCGCATCATTCAGGGAAATGCTGATGGCAGGAATGGCAACATCTCGATCCGCAAGTCGCCCATTATCGACTTCAAAGCGGACAAGAAAAAGCAATGGGATGACTGGCTGGCGGTCCTGTCATGGTTCATCAGTACGCCAGTGGGGGACACTGCCTAATTGCTTAACTGGGGTCTGGCGTGGCCGGGGTACAATGAGGTTGCGGTGACGGTGTTATGGAGTGAGAATGGTATTGCTTGCCATTGGGCATTGGGGCTTCCATGGGAGAATATCGGCGATGATGGTGACTAGGAATAGTAATTGCTGGGTCCTGACTTATTAACAACATATCATGGTCGTCATGGGCGCACTGGTATTTCCAGAAGCGTTGTACCGGAACCATGGATAGCGCGAAGGTCTGTATGTGAGGATACCTATCCACCCCGCTCCCTGGAGCTTTCGAATCCTCTCGTTATAATCCACCTTCGAGACAAGCATGGGTTCACGAGGGTGGGGTCCCCAGTGCTACCATCGTCCTTTCCTGCTCGCGTCCACTTCTCCGAGTCAATGAGCTGTTACCTTTCCCAAACGAACCCAACACAACAAGGAGCTCACCGAGCACTCGCGCTCGTCCCTCATCGAAACTGGGCGATAATAGGGGGCCACTGTCTTCTCGGATCCAGTCCCTCATTCCCGAGCCTTACAGCCCAGCACCTAGTACTCACTCAATTCCTTCCCACCGGCTTACTTGCCGAGGCGTCCCGCCCTCTCTCTGTGACCCCGATTCCCAGCCTGAAAACTCGCTCGTGCGGCGGGGTCCTCTCTCGGACACTGGCGTTGGCTGCCGCAGACTTGCTTTCACACATAGATCCTGGTCCCTTATGTTCTCATCTTTTCTCTTTCCCGATTGAGGTGTTCCCGTCGTGATTCAACTGCCATGTCTCATTCACTCGGCATTCTAGGGTAAGGCACGCTGGGGACAGTGTCCGCTACAGGTACTCGTATGCCTTGGTTCACTACTGCCTGGGACGGTTATGGACGGATGTTAGGTACTCCTAAGGTTCGGATGTAGCGACGTCTGCCAAGTGCCGAGTGCTGTGAGTCTTGAGTCATTTGCGAGACTGTGGCATGCGTTCGACTTCCTCGCAGTCATATTGAGGCGTGCCGGTCACTATGCCATGGAAATTCCGCAAGGCGAGTCATCATCCGTGGTGAAGTGAGTCGTATCTAATCTCGGGCTCCTAACGTCTAGTCCTCATCAGTCCTCAGGCTCCTAAAAGCTTTCTAAAGGCGCATTGCCCCTAGCTTCACTCCAAACTTACGGACATTTATAGAAATCCATTGCCTAATTGTAACTCACGACCCTTATAATTACTCATCCGGGCTTCCTTCTCTTTTCACTTAACATCTCTATTTTCTGTCTACTATATATATATAAACTATGTATGCAGGTGCTGGTAAAGCGTGGGTATATAGGGTAGGCAGTAGACGTTACTATATACGCTTGTCGTTAGAATACTTATGGTACTGTTACAGGCTAGGCTTGGGTTGTAACAAATAATAAGTATAAAAGATAGCTAGGTAAGGGGCCAAAACGATAGGTAGCTCTATTTTAATATTAAGACTAAAGCTTAGAGAGTTTAAGTCCTAGTAAGTAGGCTACCCTAACATGTATTTAAAGTGTGAGTTACGTGTACTAATGTTACGGCCCGTTATGCAGCCTCCATGTAATCTTCCAAACCCCTATTCTTTTTTCACTAATCACTGTTATTACAACGATTAATACTACGAATAGGCAAGATCACGGTAGGATCGTTATGCTCCCATAGCGATCCGGGTTAGACCACGACCGGATTGCTGCGACCTCTTAACGATTCCTTAGGGATCACGGCGGCCTCGCTATAATTCCCCTAGTATATAGACGCGGTCTTCAACCGCCTCTAGTAAGAGCTACTCTAGCTCCTTAACTATTAATATAAAAGTTAACGCTCGAGTTACCTATCAGTTCTAAGACTCGAGTACCTTAACTATAACGACCACGTAAGTCTCGTACTTATAATCTAACGTACTATAAACAACAAACCGATACTTATTCAACCCTCTTGTTCTACCTACCTTATAGTTAGATTAAACCGAACGTTATGTATTAATAGTTCCTGTTTAGTACGTTGCCTTATAGGTACGAATAGTATTCGACATTATAGCCGGAGATTTAACCTCTAAGTTTAAGGGATCCTCTTCCTCGTTTAAGGATATAATAAGTAATAAGTACAAAGTAGCTAGGCAAAGGCCAAGATAAAGGTAGCTTTATTCCGATATTAAGACTATAGCTTAGAGGATTCTAAACTTAAAGGGTGTAGTTACCCTAAATTAAGTAGCGCTACTATCTATAATAATTAATTACTACCGCCTTAGTCTCGAGGCGGGGGTGTCTTCTAGGTGCGGCGGGGATGCACCACTTAGTTACCTAACTTGTCCGTTATAAAGGATAAGACACCTCGCTCCATAGCTAAACCAGCTTAAACAATTTAACTTATAAACCTCGATAACGATAGTAATAACGATAATGATACCCGTTAACTTAACAAACCGTTCGATAATTTAAAAAATAACTTAGCTAGGTTATCGATATATAACACCGAGAGAGCTAAGCCTATATAGAGTAGTATAACGATATAAAGACCACTATAAAGTTTTAGAAAAAGTAATATTAATAATTTAAGAATATAATAAATACTTAAGTTAGTACGACCGTTTAATAAGTTAATAAAAAAGACTTAAGGGAAACTCTTAAGCCACGCTAGCCCGGACTATTTAGAAAGACTACTAAGGACCTTTAAGAGTTCTTAACTTAAGAACTACTACTAATACTTCCTAACGGTCTTACTTATTAACGTTAATAAGGCTCAATATACGGTAAGATACCTAACCGAAACTACTATAATATAGTTTAAACCTTAACTTAAAGGATACGTCTTTAACTCCTACTTAATATTATTATAAGAAACGCGTAACATTTTTAAAAACTACTAACGTACTTTATCAGCGAGTGTGCTATATTAGCGAGTGTGCCACATTCCACCACAACGCGTATATAATATTCAATTAAACCACTACAAAACTAATTATCTACTATAATTATATTAGAATTAGATTAATTAGCCCCTTCCGTAGCATTCTGATAGGTTCGTACGTTATGACCGGTCCCGCCGTAATTACTATAGCGTGGAGCCTTCGTACGGGCCCCTCCTTTATAACCACCACTCTGGCGCTCTTCCTTCCTAATTTGCTTATTTAGATCCTTCTGATCTAATAAATCCTATGTATCTTGTATAGTAAGAGATCTACCTAATCGTACGTATGTTTTTTTAGCTCTCCGGCGCTTACTTAGTGCCTCATTTGCTGTACGAAGTGATGAGACCTTAGCACGTAAAAGAGCTACTTAATACATCATAGTTGTTACCCCTTTTGTAAAGTGGTCTATAGTAGCTAATATAGAGGTTGGGGAGCTATTCTAATGGGTAGAGATGCGATTCTTAATATACTCTAATTGCGAGCTAGCCTCGTACGTATTTTGTGGTGTCTTCGAGACTTAGGGCTGTCTGATCTTAGGGAGGGTCGCCGGAGGTGTTAGTGTTCGTAGCCGTATATTAAGCTTTGAGAGAACCCTTTACGGATCGTAGGGTATAAGGCCGGCCCTTACGAAGCCTCCTTATATATTTTTCTTGGTTATAGAGGCGAAGTAAGCTATACGGAAGGCGTAGAGGAACTTAAGCTTACTAATATGTGTAATGTGTATACGCATTAGATCCTTAACCTAGCGGCCGTACGCCTGCTTTAGTGGCTTAAAGTAGCTAACATTTAGTGGCTAAAGGATATGAGAGGAATACGAAGGTATATAGAGTGTAATAATGTTATGTCCCTTATAGTAGAGCTCGAATTCGGTGGAGTGGTGACTCTCGTGGTTATCGAGGATTAGGAGCCGATATATGCCCTTCGTACGAGCTGCTATATAATGATTGAAGTGCTTAATCTAATCTAGACTAACCTTATTGGTAGTCTAGCTATTTTCGGTTATTATAAGACACTAATCGGCCGGAAGATCGTATTCTTAGTACTAATTGGCGAGATGGTATTAGGTGGCGAGAATAATAAATAGCGAGATAGCTTAGCTACGCGCGTTAATGCCTTAGACTATAGTTGCCTATTCCCGGTTACTAGGCTGGGCTAATTTAGCCCTCGTATAGCTATCTAATGTTATAATAACTATGCTTACGAAGATAATGCTTATTAAGAAGCCGGTCTTATCGAAGTTATAGGTGTCGTTATCTAGGATCCTATACGTAGCCTTTATGTTCCGTACGAGATTAAACTAAGGGCTAATAATCTCTGGATCTTCACATTTAGCCCTCTAATAGTTATATTTACGAGACTAACGTGTATTAAGCTCTAGCCGGCGTTTAACGAATCTATAAGCCTAGAGCTTACTAATAGGTAGCGCGTCGCGTACGCGTAAAAGATAGTTAGCCATTTCTTTAACACCACGTAGCTAAGGAGGAAATGATCGCGTTGCTAGGTTAAGTACGTATTGAATAATAGCTTACTCCTCTGATTCCGTAAGATTCGTTAACTTAGGCCTAGTATCGCGTCGGGCAGACCGACCGGCGCGACGTTAAGTAAGAGTTATACGATTGACCTTATAGATCTCTGTTATAGCTCTAAGGCTTAGCCTTAGGTCTTTTTAAAGAGATTCGATAGTAAGAGTAATCCTACTTTCGTACGAAGGTGTAGTCATTTCTTATTATAGAGGAATTTCGTGTTAAGTTAAAATATAACGCGTTATGGTGGAATGTGGCACACTCGCTAATGTGGCACACTCACTGATAAAGTACGTTATATATTTAAATAAGTATTATTAAACGACTTCGGAACGGTTAATAAAGCACGACTCGCTAAGAACTAGCTTAATATCTTACGATAAAAAGGAGCTACCTTAAACTATATAGCTACTTTTTAATAAATCGCCTTTAAGACTAATTAAAGTAATAACGACTTATAAGCCGCCTTTTATTAAGGCTAAAAAATTAAAGCTAAGGACGCTTTATATAAGGAAGATCGATTAGCTACGTTAGTATAGTATATCGCTATAGCCGTTAAGATTAATAACTAATAATACGAATAATAACGGGAAAAGAAAGGATAGTATTTTACTAATAAGAACTCTAGAAGAATTAACTAATTTAAAGAATTCGGTAATAAGGTTAATGTAAGCTAGTAACGTTAAATATCCACTATATATAAAGTCGATATAGAACTTATAAAAATTAAACGTAATAAAGAGAGATAAGAAGAATCTTATATATTATAATTATAAGAAGAAACAACACTTCGTAAGATAATACTACTTACTAAGAAAAGATATAGCGGATTAAAAATCCATACCTAAGGAAAACGATAAATTAATACCTTAATAAACGAAACCCGCTTAGGATACAAAATTATAAAGATAGGTAAAGTAACTAAATTTACTTACGCCTTACTTTTATAGACTATATACTATAATAACGTATACCTAATTTATAAACCCTATAAAGACGTGAGAGGATAGTACTTAAAGGAACTTAAGAAATAACGAAAGCGTGCTATATTAAAACGAACTACGATCGAAGAGGAGGAAGGAGATTATTTAGTTATGAACTCGATAAGAACTAATGAAGCTAAAGAATAGGAACGATAGGTTATTATGTTAAGCTATTATAAAGAATAGAAATAAACGATAACTAAAAAGGGGCGAAGAAGACACGCTACTAGCTATTTCCTAGCGGTAAGAACCTTAAAATTATTACTAAAGCATACATTATTAGGTAGGTCCTTAACTTCAATAATCTCACGCTACGAGGAGAGTTTAGCGACGACGAACGAATCTTACTAAGCCACCCGTATTATAAGTAAATCGCTTAAGTATTATATATTTACTATAATTACGTTAAACACCTTAAGGAGAAAGGGGAAAAAAACTCCTTTTTTAAGAGAATTATTAGTAAAGCGGTACGGGACCCTTACTTATAAGAGGAACTCGCGCCCTTTTAAACCCTTACGTTAAACGAGGAATAGCGAGTTATAATACTAAGACTTTAGTATAACTACCCTAAGTAGTGCGTACTATATAGAGACGTACATAACTATATACACGTGGACTATAAGGTATATAAGGTATAAAAGGTTTAATAGCATAATTATTAAGAAGAATAAGATAATAAATAACGAGAATATTACTTATAAAGACGAGAGTAAGAATAACGCTAACGAGAAAAAACGTAAAAGAAAAAGGAAAAGAAAGTAAACGATACCTGTTACGACCCTTTATGCGGCCTGCACGTGCTACCAAATCATCCCCACTTTTTTCTTCCACTTACACCACGATCATTCAAAAGTGTCAGCGATCGCTCCTGCGATCGCTTCACAACTGCAACTATCGCAACCTGATCGCTGGACCACCATAGCGATCGCCCTAGTATATAGACGCGGCCATTAAACCGCCTCCAGTAAGAGCTACTCCAGCTCCTTAGCTATCAATACAGAAGTCAACGCTC
>JPKY01000212.1:0-23611 GCA_000769265.1 Hapsidospora chrysogenum ATCC 11550
TTAAAGAGATTCGATAGTAAGAGTAATCCTACTTTCGTACGAAGGTGTAGTCATTTCTTATTATAGAGGAATTTCGTGTTAAGTTAAAATATAACGCGTTATGGTGGAATGTGGCACACTCGCTAATGTGGCACACTCACTAATAAAGTACGTTACTTAGTTTAGGAGAAAAAGATATGGGTCTACTTCACGTGACCCCGGCCGCATAATAGAGGGCCGTCGTGACAACAGGGTCGTAACACTCTCGTGCTTGCTAAAGTATAAAATCGTATAAACATAGATAAAAGCAGCGTTAACTTCCTATAGGCGAGGCGGAATGCCCCTAAAGAGGGGATTAAAGAGAGTTATAGCACTCTCACGTGCACTTAAAAAGGGCACAGGCACGTAAAGCGACTTAACATAAAAGTATAGTAGCTAAACTACACTCAGACGCATTAAAATAGTAAGATAATAATATAGACGTCTAGTGGCTAGCGCCCTCTTAGAGGTAAGACTATACTAAGATCGTGCGACACTTATCTAGATGTCCCTATCACTTTAATATTAGTATCCTTAATAGCCATACGGTATCGGGCTAAGTCTCTTAAACACCCTATCTAAGTGTCTTTAAAGTAGATACTGTCTCATATGGCAAAGTTATTAAGGCGTAGGATATATATATAAAGGTAAGTATCTAGTTATAAAAACTAGGGGGCTGGTGTCGAAGCTCTAAAAAGGAATAGATACTATAGCGCCACTTCCTAGGAGTATCGCGTATTTAGCGGGGAGTTAATATAATCTAACAGCTGTTAATAACTCTAGCTAGAATCCTAAAGCTTCTTCTCTCGTCTTTATTAAGAGAGAAAGAGATCTTCCTAATCTTTAAATATAACGGCTTTATGTGACGTTCGGGTCTGGCTGCGGGGCAGACAGAGGTCGGTTTATGTTTAACAGAAAGACTAGGGTGTCGTCTAGGCAGAGTCGGGTCACAGTCTAGTGCGAGACTTAGGAACTGGAGCAAGTCGAGCGTTGACTTCTATATTGATAGCTAAGGAGCTAGAGTAGCTCTTACTGGAGGCGGTTTAAGACCGCGTCTATATACTAGGGTGATCACACTGATCGTGTGTGTGTTGCGTGGTGATCGAGGTGAGCGATCTCCCTGATCACGTCCGTGTTGTAAGTGATTAAGGTGATCAGTTCGTGAGTGGGAGGAAAAAAGTGGGGCCCTTGGCACCTCACGTGCAGGCCGCAGAACGGGCCGTAACACTTTATAGCATTTAAAGCCTTTAAGAACTCGCTTATTATACTCTTATCTTAAAACTCTCGAGAGTTATGTCGCGCACCTTAGTGTACGCGATGGCCTAAAAACTTTTAATCTTCTACCTCTATAGTAAGCTCTCTTACAATAACTTCTCTTTACTAGTAAACCTATTTTATTAAGGCTAGCGAGCGTATATTTAAAGTAGGATATAAAATAAGACTTTAAATCGTAGCAATAAGTATAGTCGACTTTATATAAAACCTCCACGGCTATAAACTACATTATGCCTGTTTAGTGTCGCGCTCTACTTAAACTACTATCTCGTTACTTTACTAAATCCGAATTAATTAGTATATCTTTAAACCTGTCCGCCGCCTTTAAGTTCGTAATAATAATGTTATTAAATGAAATATCGCGATGTAAGATATTACCTATCATATAGAGAGACTAGTGCGCCTTAGTTACATTATGTATCGCTATAAGTAGTTCTTTAATCATCCAGAAGCTACTAATCACTTAACTAGCTAGTAAGACAACGAGGTAGTAGTATATTCTATTATCTTAAGGGTTATTACTAGTATTATATAAGCTCAACTTAGGCTTATAGATTAAGAGTTATAAAGCTATTCTCTTTACTAACTTTAGCTTCTTACTACTTAATCGTACATTTTAGTAATATAAGCAAAATGCCTATATATTATAAATTAAATATCCATTAAGCCACTAAGATATATCTTTCTAGTACCTTCTTACGCGTTACGGCCGTTTAATTCGGAATCCCGAAGACTACGTTACGACGCTGGGCCTCTAAAGGCACGTCACGCGTTAACACCTATAAAGTATAGTAAAGGCTTTCTCTAAACGAAGAAACTAGTCCCGTAAGGTAAGCTATTATATAGGAAATACTAAGGTACACGCTATACTATAGTACGCTACGATTTATAGGTATAATAGTTCTTTAAAAGCGAGGCGACGAGACCCCTCTTAGCTAAAACTAGGTCCGTACTTCTTATCACGTAACCTAGAAGTTAAGACTAAAATGGGTAAGAGAATTAACTAAGTTAAAATTAATAAAGCCACTCTTAAGTCGATTAATTCTTTCTTTAATTTATACGCTAAATACGAATAGGTGAAACCTAAGCATCGCTATAATACTAATAAACGCAGTATAATAAAAGGAAAGGGGGTGTGACGTTCGGGCTATACTGGCTACAAGGTAGTTAGGACAGGAGGGTCGAATAAGTGTCGGTTTGTTATTCGGGGTACGCTAGGTCATAAGTACGAGACTAAGAGGGTCGTCACAGTCGAGGTGCTTAAGTCGTGGAACTGGTAGGCGATTCGAGCGTTAACTTCTGTATTAATAGCTAAGGAGCTGGAGTAGCTTTTACTAGAGGCGGTTTAAGACCGCGTCTATATACTTAGGGCGATCGCTATGATGGACTAGCGATTAGGTTACGATAGTTATAGTTATAAAGCGATCGCGGGAGCGATCGCTAACACTTTTAAATGATCGTGGTGTAAGTGGAAGGAAAAAGTGGGGGTGATTTAGGAACACGTGCAGGCCGCATAAAGGGTCGTAACAGGGGGCTAACGGGCTAGTTATCGGATGGTTAAAGCTTACTACTAGTAACATAAAGCAAAGCTATCTTAAAGTCTCGAAAAATTAATCTTAGTTTATAATTATTATATACATCTTAGCTATAAGCTATGTGTTAGTTCTATTAATAATCTTTAAGGGTAACACCGTCTAGAAGTAATAGTTTAGTAAGGAGTTTAACGAGGAATAATACTTCGTATTAGCATAAACTAAATACACGAGTAACGAGATAGCCCTTAAGTTACTAAAGAAGATATTTATTCTAAGAACATAACCCACGGATCCTTTAAACGGCTGGCTTCTAATAATAAATAGCTATAATAATTACGCTACGGGCGAATTTATATAGATAGCTTATAATAACTATATCTATATACCTTATCTACTAGCACACTTAAGATACGTCTTTTAGCCGCTAAATGTAGCTATGTTTTTCCCATTATGTTACGACCCTTTATACGGCTTACACGTGCTTTTAAATCACCCCCACCTTTTCCTTTCACTTACACCACGATTATTTAAAAGTGTTAGCGATCGCCCCCACAATCGCTTTATAACTTATTACGGTTCACTTCGAGTTTGCGCAATAAGGAAGGACTATTAGAAGTTTATCTTAAGCTAAGAAACAAAGTAGAGAAGGGGTAGAAGATTAACCGCTTCTTTATCGCTTCGTTATCGTGGGCCGTAGTTTCTCCGACTAGGCACAGCCGGGTCTATATCCTTAGGCCTAGCCTATAACATCACCCCCCCCCTTTAGTAGGGTCCTAAGAAACCCTCGCACTATAGTTCCGCGTTCACTACGAACACGCGGCGGGATATATCTACCTCGTCCGGTAGGCTAGGCTACACGTAACGTTATACCCTCCGGCGCCCGGCCGCCCGCGACCCGCTAGTAACGCGCACGGATATGTATATAGAACTCCATAGAAAAGAACGTCACGGGTTCGTGTTCGCGGCGAACCTACCGCGGAACATATATATAAGCCCCGAATAGGATTTATTCGTTTAGAGTTCCGCGTATACGCCGCTAAATCACTCCTTATTAGTGGCTAGCCCCTTCTTATCGTAGAAGCATAAATATCCCTTATACCCTTACTTCCTTCCTCTCTTCTTCTTCCTTTAACCCTCATCACTTTAGTAAGTCCTCTTACTCGCGTTACCGCTTCGTGGTAACCGCGAGCCATATTATCTCTATCTATCGTACCACGAGATTCCGTAATTAGCGATTAATTAGCTAACTCGCTAGTAGCCGTTGCCGTACTTACCGCCGCCGCCGCCGCTTATATATATAAATATATACATATAGCCACGTTATCGTTATTACCTCGCCGCTTTCCATCCCCGC
Source organism: Hapsidospora chrysogenum ATCC 11550 (assembly GCA_000769265.1). NCBI lineage: Eukaryota > Fungi > Ascomycota > Sordariomycetes > Hypocreales > Bionectriaceae > Hapsidospora > Hapsidospora chrysogena. Next base: position 4,183 of record JPKY01000212.1, read on the forward strand.
TAAGTAAGTTAGTACGATTATTCACTTAGTTACTCTTTTAACCGCGACTTTAGCTTTTACATACCCGCTACCCCATTACGATAACGCCCGATAAGACCCTAACCCCTAAGTAAATAGCTAAGGCCGACTCCTAACGCTAGGCGGAGTAGTGTAAGGTCCCTTACTATCGCTACGTAAACTAAGCGGCTAGCTTCGACCCCACTAACGTCACGCCGCACTAATGCTACGCTATAGCTAAGGCTAACACCGATAAGTGCTAACGTTACGTTAATATAAATAAGCTATGTGAGCGCTTTAAGGCGCTAGCGGCCCGCCGCGTGAGCGCCGCCCTTATAAAACACCTCCACGACTTAAGGGATGGCGGTGACCTTAAAGCGCTTAAGAAGCTTTAGAAGAGCGTTAATACTTATTACCGCGACTTTCGTAAGAAGAAGTGGGAGGAGCTAGACGCTCGCGTCGCCACCGCTAAGGCGACGCGGGCTAAAGGTAAGGGAGGCGCTCGAGACGAGATACGCCGCCTTAACCTAACGGTCTTCGTAAATATAGCTACCTCATTACGAAGGATCGCTAACTAAGGGGAGGCGGCACTCCCTAAGTAAAAGGCTTAGGGTTTACCGTAGCTAGCGGAGTACTTATTAAGTAGCGGCGTCTAAGCTACTATCTAGTAGCACTTAAAGAACTTCGAGGACGAGGAGGCGGAGGAGTAGAGGAGGAGTGGGGGAGGAGTGGGGGCGACACGCGATCGCTAATAATGAAGGAAAAGTTAGTATAAATTAATTTGTTTTTTCCATAACTTCGTTATTACTTCGCGTCGCTTACGCGTTAGTGGCGCGGGTCTCTCATAATCCTATAAGGGGTTATTATTTTCCTTAATCTTACCGTAAGCCTTCTCGTAACGCTTTAAGGCTTCCGTCTCTTAGAATGAGTCTATAGGCTCCCACGTGGGTTCCGCGTAACCGGTTTAGCGTATAAGGTATTCCCACACATTACCGCGACCTCACTTCTTAATCCTAACGTATAAGATACTTTCCACTTAGAACTTATCCTCACCGGCTTCCCGAATTAGTAAGGGCTAGAAGTCGTTATTCTTCTAGCCTAGTAGAGGATCTACTCTCGCTCGCTATAATAAGTTAACGTAAAATCGCGGGTAGATAGCCGTGGGCACGTTAAGTTTAACTACTAGCGGGCTTACCACTTTCGTTACCGTGTACTTATAGTGTAATTAGTCTAGCTTCTTACTAAGGCGTGTGGAGGCGTAATTCTTTAGGTTAACCTAGACTTTATTACCTACCTCAAACCTCTTAACTTACGTACGCTTCTTATTCGTAGATTCTTCGCTTCGTTATTATGCTATAGCCGTAATGGCGTGGATAAAGTCGATTATATCCTAAAGTCATTATAAAAGCTTCCTCACGTTAGCTACCTTCGCTTCTTCTTTTCTTATAACCTTAGCTACTTTAAGCGGCGAGACGTGATAGCTATGCTTTAAGAAAAAGGGGGTGACACTTATAAAGGCGTATTTTCGGTTATTTAGCGTTAACATAACCGCGAGTAAGTAGCTATCCTAATCCCTTTAGGAGTACGCTACGTAAGCTCGTAAGTACGCTTAGATCTCCTAATTAAGTCTCTCCGAGGCGCTATCGGTCTATAGGTGGTAGGCCGTGCTTAACCGCTATTAAGTACTTATAAGCTTATAGAAAGCTCGCTAGAACCTTCCGTCCTAATTACTACCCCTATCGCTCACGATTAAGGTAAGCATTCCGTGGAACCGGTAGTGTGCGATAAGAAATCGCTACGCGCACGCTTCTACCTCTATACTTTACATTAGCTTTAATATAACGGCTCTAGTTAGCCTATCTATAATCACCTATAGGTAGCGGTATCTATTAGGCGTCTCTAAGAGGTCCGTGATAAAATCCATCGCGAGGTTACTATATAGTCGCTCTGGGATCGGGAGAGGTTAAAGGAACCCTCATTTAGCTTCTCTCTAAATCGTGCTCCGTTTATAAACGTTATAGTTAGCTACGAAGCGTCGGATTAGCTATACGTAGCGGGGCTAGAAGAAGCGCCGTGATATAAGGTTTAGCGTGCCGTTACGGCTAGGGTGGCTAGCTATAGATACGTTATGTTTAGCTTACACGATACGAGTCCGTAGCTTATCCTTTTCTTCGTCGCTAAGGGAGCCGTCCCTTACGCTCCTAAGGACTTAAATACGATCCCGGAAGGTAAGCCTTCCTTTCCTATCGATAACGCACTTAATTATATTCACCTATAATCTAAGCTTTATAAGGAACCGGCGTTCTCTCTTCTTTACCGCTTTATAAGCGCGGAGGTATACTAAGTCCTTACGTACGGTCCTATCCTAAAGTTCTTATAACTCCTAGTCTTTTAAGAAGACCTTTATATAAGGTGGCGCGATCGTAACGACCCTATTAATAAGGCGGAGGTTCTTTATAGGTAGAAGTTAAAAGTACCTACCCGCCTCTTAGTTATTATTAAGACCCCTTAGCGTATCTTACTCACGGCGACTTAGCGTATCTAGCGCCGCGGCCGCGCTCCCTAGCCGGTATAGGATATTAAAGTGGAATTCGGAGAGGAGATTAGCCTAGCGGACCTATCTCTCGCTTAGCTAGCGCTTCGTTATAAAGTATTGTAAGTTCTTATAGTTTATAACGATAGTGAAGAATTCGTAGTTACGTAGCTCCGATCTCTATACTTCCACATAGCGTATAATACCTAATAACTCCTTATCGTGTATTGGGTAGTTACATTCCGTGGGTAAGAGTTTTTATAAGTAGAAGGTAATTACGTAGCGACGTCCCTACTCGTCCTCTTATAATAAGACTCCGCCTAATACTTATCCGGAGTAGTCGGCTTTAAGGAAGGTACGGCGAGTAGGGTTCTAGTCCCGGAGGATTAAAGCTTCGTAAAAGCGGCTTTTTAGCTCTTAAAACGCGGCTTCCGCCTTATCTCCCTAAACGAAGATAGCCCCTTTCTTCGTTAGTTTAATGAGGGGCTTCGCTATAAGTAAAAAGTTTAGTATAAAGATCTTATAGTAGTTCGCAAACCCTAGGAAACTTTATACTCCCTTCACTATTAAGGGCGCTTCCCACTCGCGGATAGCTCACTGCTTTTTTAGGTTATAAGCGATGCCTTTTCCTACTTAGACGATAAAGCTAAGATACTTTACTTCTTAAGTAGCGAAGGCACTCTTCGTGGGGTTTAAATAAAGGCCGGCCTTTATGAGGTCACGGAGGACTAGCTTTACCTTACCTATATAGTCGCTCCTAGACCCGCTTATATAGATAAGCACGTTATCTATAAAGGTAGTAGCGAAATCCCTTAAATATCTTCGTAATATATAGTTTACATACCGTTAGAAAGTAGTTAGTACGCCGTTAAGTTTAAACGGGCATACAGTCCACTTAAAGGACCTAAACTGAGTATAGAAGGCTATCTTCTCCTCGTGCCCCTCGGCTATCCGTAGCTTATAAAAGGTAGCGACCACGTTAAGCTTCGTAAACCACTTCGCTTTAGATAAGCTATAAAGGGTCTCCGTAATAAGGGGTAATAAGTAACGATCCTTCTTTAAGATAACGTTAAGAGCGTGGTAGTCGTAACAGAACCGTAACCCTCCCCCTAGCTTCTTCGTAAAAAGAACCGGGGCCGTTATAGGTAAGCTATTAACTTAAATAAATCCTTTCTTAAGTAAGTTAGTGAGGGTCTTCCTTAACATTAGTAACTCCTCTCTTAACATAAAGTAGAGAGGTCCTTAAGGGAGGGGTAGTTCTTTTCCGTTAGTATCTCGTAAGATGTTCACTTTAACGTTAAAGCTAGGCCGCCGTGACGGTAGCTTTATCGATTCGTCCGGTGTGAAAAGCTTAGGAAATAGCTTTAAGATCTCTTCCAGTATGAATTTAGTTAGGTCCACCGGCTCCTTACCCTATAGGGCCTTCTCGATGTCCGTTAGGCTAATAACTATAATTAAGTACTCCGCGCTATCGCGGCGTTACTAACGTTGCCGCCTAGCTATCGCGGTAAACGTAGCTCCGGTTACGAGCCTACTCTCACGTAAGACTCGTATTAGTAAGGGTTCTTCCTACCCTTATAGACGGATCTTTAGGTCCGTAACCCAATAATAGATCCGCTAGTTTCCCACGTCGAATATAACGCTATTCCTTTTTATTTAAGGTAATCTAAGGATAAGATCTTCGCCTAGCCCTAAGGCTATGTAAGCGTAAACTTTTTCGTTATACCCACTCGTCTTAAGCGTAAATATAACCACGTTAGGGGAGCGCACTTCCTTAACGTCTACTAAGAAGCTACTTAGCTTCTTCTTTATCCTTTTAAAGAACGGTAAGCGGAGCCTTATAACGACCTTTTAGTTAATTATAGTAATATAGTTAGAGCCGGTATCTACTAACGTACTTATAGCGAAGTCGTCGTTAATACGAACGTTTATAAGTATCTAACCGCCCACTATACTCTTCTTAGCTATCTCCCACTCCTTTAGCTCCACTTAGGTAAGCCTTAATGCCCGCTTTCGCCTCGGAGCTATTCTTTTCCCCCGTCGTTATTATTATCGTCATCACTACTTCTACTTAGCGACTTTACGTTATCCTCGTACTATACTTTAAAGACCCTTAGGGTCGCTTTCTTCGCCCTTAAGCATTAGTATCGGAGGTAGCTTATTTCCCTATAATTATAATAAGCTTAAGTCTCCTTCGAAACGCCCTTACTATTATTCCGACGCGTTTAGCTACCCTTATCCTTTATCTTATTAACACTACTTATTATCACGTCTCCTTTAGTATCTTTCGCGGGCGCGTTAACCTTTCCGCGCCCTCACGTTAGTAACGCCTAGCGTTTATCCTTCCTAAACGTCTTAAGCTTCCACGTGACGTCCTAAATAAACGCTAGCTATTCTCGGTACGTGTTAGGGAGGATTACGGACATTAAGGCGTTACGTAACTATAAGTTTAACGCGCCCTTAACCTATATAATTTTCACGTAATCGCTTTAAGCGGCCCCCCCCCACCTCTATAAGTAGTCTTTCGAACTTCTACATAAAGGTAACGAAGGACTACTTATCGCCTTACTTAAGGGATCGTAGCTAGTACGTAACGTTCACGTTAAGGTTCCGGTCTAGGAAGTTCTAGTTAAGGTATTCTATAAACCGTTCGGGGTCGTAACCGTAGCTCGGACCTAAGTATCGGTAGAAGTTAGTTACTAACTTACTTACGTTAGATTCGAGGTGGATATAGATATAATACTAAGCCTCTTATAAGGTATCGAAGAATCGGTAGTCTAGCTTAAGCTTATCGCGTATACTTTACGCCTATATGGGGTAATTAATGCGTTTCCCGGAAAACTTTAGGGGGTTAGGTAAGGGCTTCCTAATTGAGGGCCCTTAGCCGTCTCGCCGTGAGTTTACTTTAGGTTTAAGGCTTAAGGCCGGCGAAGGAGCTACTAATATTAAAGTCAGCACGCCTAAGCTTAACGAGGCTAGAGTAAGGCTACTTTAACTACTTCCCGTCGCCTCCATAGCGGCTAAGCGGCTATTTATCTAAGCGAGTATCTATATAAACTATTCTTATTACTATTAGATGGGGGTTATAGTTACGTTTAGCATCTCCGTTATACGATACTTAAGGCTTTACTCCGCCCGTTAGCGGGCCTACTGTTACGACCTAAGTGTGACGACGGCCTTCTGCCATGCGGCTATGGTCACGTGAGGGGGCCCACATCTTTTTTCATCCCAAACCGGTCGCAGACATTAGATCACTAGGATCACGGTGAGCTATAAGCTTTAGGCTCACCCGGATCACGGTGAACCACCGCGATCCCCGACCTTAGATCACCACGGGGCCTATAATCCCTAAACACATCAACCAGTATATAGACGCGGTCTTAAACCGCCTCCAGTAAGAGCTACTCTAGCTCCTTAGCTATCAATACAGAAGTTAACGCTCGACTTACTCCAGTTCCTAAGTCTCGCACTAAACTGTGACCCGACTCTACCTAAACGACACCCTAGTCTTTCTGTTAAACATAAACCAACCTCTATCTGCCCCGTAGCCAGACCCGAACGTCATATATTAATAGCTCTTATTTAGTGAATTATTATGTCACCCCTAAGCAATACTTCGACACCTATACTATAGCTCTAAGCACGACCCCAACCCTAACCTTATCTAACATCGGAACCACTCTGACTTACACTTAGATGGAAACTAAGGACATTAAAGAAATCATTAAACTATAATACCTAACTCCTTTCAATAGAGCGTTAAGAACACTTTAAGGATTCCTCACTTAACTTAAGGCTTACTATCGGTTCTACCCTAAGAGGCTTAAGAGTGACCCCAATAAGGTCCTTTATGTGGGAACTTATCTAAAGGGAACCGCTCTCACTTAGTTCGAGCCCATTTTATAGGACTATCTCAATAATGAACTATAAGACTAAGACTAGGAAATAGTGAATATCTTCGCTAGCTTCGATAACTTTGAGGAAGCCATTAAGGAAGCTTTTAGAACCGTTAATAAGTAACAATAAGCCATCGAGAAACTCAAAACACTTAAATAATGAGGATCCACGGCTAACTACGCGGCCACATTCCGACAAATTACTATAAGCTTAGACTAAGATGACGAACCCTTAATGTTAGCCTTCTATAAAGGACTTAAGGAGGAAGTTAAGGATAAACTCTACCGAGACGAAGAACTAAACACCTTAACTAAGTATATCGCCATGACTATACGAATTGATAACTAATAACATACGTGACGATAGTAAAAGCGTAATTAAGGATTCGGATTTATTCTATACACTATAAACTAAGGTAAGAAACGCTAACCATAAGGGACTAACTAAAGGCGAAATCAACTAAGAACTATATAGGCTTACTTAACAAACCCTAGACCTATAGAACTAAACGTAATTTAACGAGATAAGAAGAACCTCATATACTATAATTATGGAAAGAAAGGACACTTTACATAAAAATGCCGGTCACCTAAGAAGGGGAAAGCAAATTAGAACCCCATACCGAAGAGTAAACGATAAATCAACACGTTAGTGAATAAAACCCACTTAGGATACGAAATTATAGGAATGGGCGAATTGACTAAAACCACTCACGCCTCACTCTTATAGACCGTATGTTACGATAACGTATGTTTGATCTATAAGTCCGATAAAGACGTAAAGGGATGGTACCCTAAATAACTAAAGGCATCCTAAACGGTCGCTATGCTTAGACGAACTATAATCGAAGAAGACGAAGAAAAATACTTAATCGACGAGTCTATAGGGACTAGCGAAGCTAAGGAATGGGAATAATAAGTAACCTAATTACTCTAAGACATAAAGAAGGAAAATAATGAAGGAGAAACCACCGATTTAGTAAGAATAGAAGAAATCTAAGAATAGTGGGACGAGAATCTCATACTATTCGCATGAATGACCGTAAACGACTGGAAGTGTATAGTGAGTGCTAAGCAAAATCCCATACTAAAAGGAGGATGCTAAGTTATGTTCGTTCTAACATATAACATTTAATAACTATTTAACCTTAAAAACCTTACATCACGATGGGTATTTAGTAATGACGAACGATTAGCACCTAGATATTAGGACCACGAAGAGATCGGATGGATCTTATATATTTACTATCATTACGAGATATACCTTAAACAGAAAGGACGATATAACACATTCCCACGATAATTACTAAACACTAAAATCACTTAACTATACACTTAAGAAGAAGTAAAGTACCTCCGTTTCGTGCACCGTAACGAAGAAGCTTAGGTGGTAGCCTTATAATATAACTTACTAGAAGTCTGTCTCCTAAATAGCGACCCTAAAGATGGATATAACTACGAACGAGAGAACTACGAGATATATATAACGTATAAGGTATAATAATGGCATAAAAAACGACGAGAAGAAATTTAATGATATCGTGAAGACAATAAACAATACGAACGACTTAAGTAAGCACAAACAGAGATGCTATAACGGAAACGTAAGGGAAGGCAAGATCTTAAGAAGGTATTAAAGCACATCCTCGGATGTTAGGAGTGCGTCCTAAAAGCCTTACTACGCTATGACGATATCCTAGACCCTATAAGTAACCTATACTTTAAAGGATTCGACTTCTTTCGGAATAAAGAAACCTAACTAAGATAGAAAGAACGATAGGAAGAGATCAGGAAGAAACTCCCCATAACCTATATACATAAAAGCTCATTAGAGAATAATGATGAAGAAAGCGTTTACGATTCTAACGGATATGGAAACACGAAACTAGTAAATCCTAACCTAAGGGAGCGGTACTATTAACTAACAGACCTAAGAATTAAGACACTTAAGCATTACCTTTACGAGCTCTTCCTATATAAGGAATGCAATAAGAAGGAAGACCCAAAAAAATATATAAACGAGATGTACCACCTTTAGGCTAGAAACTTCAATTTCGTGACGAAACGGACGAATAACCTAAGATTCGCCACGATTTGGGAAGAACTTAAAGAAGCGAGTAACGCATAATAATGCGTATATAGAAGTAAGAATAATTAAATAAAAAACGATTAGCGTTATCTATAAAAGGGCTATAGAATGACTTAAACACCTTAAGGACCCTCTACGCGATATAGGCAGATCGCGGTATGAAAACGGTCTTAAATGTCTAAATCTAAGGACATCGCATATGAGCACTATTAAACAGTAATGCGATAGGAAACTATATATCCCTAGCTATAGTTAACCACTATTAGCTACTATAGCATTAGAAAGTCGAGCCTTATAGGCTATGTAACATTAAAGGCGACGCCTTTGATTATAATAGTGGGAAAGTCAACATGGAGACTAATCATCTCGACATGTCTGTCTAAGGACACTATAAGTAAGTCAGTTTCGATGTTATGAACCTATTTAGTTACGATCTAATACTCAGTCACTTATAGCTTTGGGAAAGTAACCCTATAATCGATTGGCGTACTAACTAGTTATGATGGATGGACACCGCGGCGCGTAACGATTATTTACGACTAAAAGAAGCGAAATTTCGTGACGACTTAGCCTTTAGAGAAGCTTCATAAAGAAGCTATAAGTAAGCTATATAGGCAATGACGTTAAAGGAAACGATAATAACTATAATAACGACTTAGAAGAGCTTATAACTTAGTTTACGATATAAGCAATCGCGGAAACACGACAAACGAGTTAAGAAAATAATTACACTCCTTAAACGACACTTAAGTCACGTCGATAAGACACTTAGTTAACAAAAAGAAACGCCCTTAGAAAACGAAGATAGAATGAAGAACGTCCCTAAAGAATATTGTAAATATAATAAGCTATTCTAAGAAAAACTCGATATAGGACTGTTAGAATACAGTCAATAGGACTATAAAATCTGGCTTAAAGACGGAGCTACGACTAAGTTCTATAAGATCTATAACCTTAACGAGACGTAACTTACCACATTACGAGAATATCTAAACGACAAACTCGCTAAAGGCTACATTTAGCCATCCAAATCGGAAGTAAGATACCCAATAATGTTCGTTCTAAAGAAGAATGGAAAACTACGGTTAGTTATGGACTATCGGTAACTTAACGATATTACCATTAAGGACCGAACACTATTACCGCTTATCTCTAAACTATAAGATAGGCTTCACGGCAAGAAGTACTTCACGGCTCTTAACCTAAAGGATGCTTATAATCTCATCCGCATTAAGCCTAAAGACGAATGGAAGACAGCTTTTCGAACTAAGTTCGGACTATTCGAGTACTTAGTCATGCCTTTTAGCCTGACCAATACCCTAACGTCATTTTAGCGAATGATCAACACGGTATTACGAGAATACCTAGACATCTTCGTTATTGTTTATCTAAACGACATCCTAATCTTCTCGGAAACCCTTAAAGAACATAAGGATTATGTATATAAGGTACTCTAAACGCTATAAGATGCGAAACTCCTCATTAAACTTACGAAGAGCCACTTTCACGTTCAGAAAGTGGAATTTCTTAGACATATCATCACCCTAAATGAGATTCGGATAGACCTAAAGAAAATCGAATCAGTACGCGACTAGCTAACACCTAAGAACGTGAAGGATATATAAGCCTTTATTAGACTCGCTAACTACTATCGACGCTTTATGCGAGATTTTAGTAAGATCGTAACATCACTTACAAACCTCACGAAAGGATCGACGAAATTCAAGTGGACAGAAGGATGTCAATAAGCCTTTAACAAAATTAAGGACACGATCACTTTAAACGTGGTCTTAACAACCTTTAACCCTAAACGATAAGTGGAATTAGAAACTAACGCCTTAGACTTCGTAATTAGTGCTCAAATCGGATAACGAGATGATAAGGGAAGACTCTAACTAATCGCCTTTTACTTTAAGAAGCTCCATAAAGCGGAGCTTAACTACCTAATTTACAATAAGGAGTTCCTAGCCATCATCCAAGCATTTAAAGAATTCCGACATTACCTCACGGGAAGTAAACATAAGGTTAAGGTCTACACTNAACTTAGCAAACGATAATTAAGATACGCTAAATTCTTAGCTAACTTCGATTTCGAAATCATCCACCAAAAAGGATCAGAAAATAGTAAAGCTAACGCTCTTAATAAACAACCAGATTATAATATAAGAGAAGTAAAAGTAATGGGATAACTCCTATAGCTTAACAAATAAGGAATCCTCAAATAGCGATTATTAAATACTATCACCTATAAGATAGAAGTAACTAACGATTTACATAACGAGATTAAGGAAACTAATGCACTATATTAGGGACACGAAGTGGAACCTAAAGTCATTAATAAAGGAAACGGAAACGAATATAACGCGGAAAAACATAGATTCCTAACGTAAGAAACCTACGAGAAAGGGCCATTAAAGAAATCTATACACACCTAACGTTAGGACACTAAGGAATTTAAAGAACCCTTAAAAGGATTCGAAGGACTTATGACTACTAAGGAATTAAAAATGATATTATACGCATCATAAAAGAATGTGAAGATTATATATAAGTAAAGGCAGCACGAGATAAACCATATAGAGAGCTCAAACCTCTATTAATGCTAACACGACTATAGGAATTAATCGCTTTTAATCACATCACGAAACTACCCCCATTAAGAGAACTCATAACGGATACGGTTTACAATAGTATCTTTATTATCACTAATAGACTTATAAAATACGGATACTTTATTCCCTATAAGGAAGCGAGTAACTCTAAAGAACTCGTATACACTTTTCTTAAAGTCATTATTAGTAACCACGGATTACCTAAGGAAATCATCTCAGATAGAGGAACGACATTTACCTTTAAATTTTAGCAAGCCCTTATAGCATAACTCAGATTGAAACACAAATTAAGTACGGCATATTACCCTTCAACGGACGGACAAACCGAAAGGCTTAACTAAACACTAAAATAATACCTACGGTACTATATTAATTACGAACAAAACGATTAGGTCTCAAAACTACTAACGGCTTAACTTGCCTATAATAGCTCCATCGCTAAATCAACCTAGCTCACGCTAATGTACGCTAATTACGGATACAATCTAGAAGCCTACCGGACTCCGAAAGAAGGATCACTTATAGAAAAGGCTATACTTATAGCCGATTAATTACGCTCATTACACTTACAAATACGGAAGGAACTTAAGTACGTACGCTAACGAATAGCACATTATTACAATAAGAAAAGATCGAAGGGACCGATCTTTAAGAGAGGAGACATGGTTTGCCTACTCTAACGAAATTTCACGACAAATCGACTAAGCTCGAAGCTTAACCACAAAAAAGTTAAACCATTCAAGATTATAGAAAAACTTTTAGACACTAACTACCGATTATCACTACCCAAAACGATGAAAATGCACGATATCTTCCACATTTCATTACTCAAACTAGCACTAAAGAATGCAAAACAATAACTACACATCGAAGTTCACGAAGAAGAATACAAACCAGAACGAATACTTAACAAACAAATTATAAACGGAGAAATTAAATATCTCGTTAAATGGAAAGGATATAACGACGCTAAAAACACGTGGGAACTTACTAAGCACTTAAAGAACTGTTACCGCCTCTTACGGTAGTTCTACCACCAAATAGCCGCGAAAGCGAATTGGTAATTATGAAATCATCCCCGATGCTAAACTCCGCTTAGTTTACCTCATCCGGAACCCTAAGGGATTGGATGTCCGATACCATATGCTACTCGTAAGCGTCTAAGGCAGGCAGAAGCCTATCCTCCTTATCTAACTCCTCTATCCCTCGACGGAACAGCTTAGAACTCCGCTCTTTCACTTAGTTTCGGATCTTACAGATACGGGATAACTAAGTAACCGCCGCTAAGAGTTATAACTACATTTCTAATATCTTCGCGTGGATGGCCTCTAGGTCCTTATTAGCGGACTCCTCGTCCGCGTCCAATTTCTTTTACTACTTAAGTAGACGGCCCATTAGGAATGTTAGGAGATAAACAAAGCTAAAGAAAAAGGGAGACTAATATAAGGAGCTAACCAACACGCCGTCGCACGACCGACCCTAAGAGACACACTCTAGATATCGACTCTTACCCTCCGCCATCCGGTAAGAAGCACCAATTCCCTTACGAAAGCAATAAGTGCACGGCATGTTAGCAGGAGAACCGTTCACTTCGATAAAAGCGACTAATTTTTGGCGCTTAGACGACTTACGAGACTAGGATTTTTCAACACGGAAGCCTAATATAGTGTTAGCACATAATAATACAAGAGGGAAGTTAGGATACTAACCGATGGTTTCGGGACGATAACCTTAAGAGGGGAGACATTATGTTATGACCTAAGTGTGACGATAGCCTTCTGCCATGCGGCCGTGGTTACGTAAGGGGGCCCATATCTTTTCTCATCCCAAACCGGTCGCAAACATTAGATCACTAAGATCACGGTAAGCTATAAGCTCCAAGCTCACCCGAATCATAGTGAACCACCGCGATCCCCAACCTTAGATCACCACGGGGCCTATAATCCCTAGACACATCAACCAGTATATAGACGCGGTCTTAAACCGCCTCCAATAAGAGCTACTCCAGCTCCTTAGCTATCAATATAGAAGTTAACGCTCGACTTGCTCCAGTTCCCAAGTCTCGCACTAAACTGTGACCCGACTCTACCTAGACGACACCCTAGTCTTTCTGTTAAACATAAACCGACCTCTGTCTGCCCCGCAGCCAGACCCGAACGTCACACCTACTCGTTAATATCGTATTCCCCGTCTATCGTAACGAGTTCGTAATGGGGGGCGACTTTATCGGTTTTATAGAGCTTAAGATATATTACGGTTCACTTCGAGTTTACGTAATAAGGAAGGACTATTAGAAGTTTATCTTAAGCTAAGGAATAAAGTAGAGAAGGGGTAGAAGATTAACCGCTTCTTTATCGCTTCGTTATCGTGGGCCGTAGTTTCTCCGACTAAGCACAGCCGGGTCTGCATCCTTAAGCCTAGCCTATAACATAACTATAACTATCACAACCCGATCGCTAGCCTACTATAGCGATCGCTTTAGTATATAGACGCGGTTATAAACCGCTTTTAGTAAGAGCTACTCTAGCTCCTTAGCTATTACTATAGAAGTTAACGGTCGAATCGCTTACTAGTTCCACGACTTAAGCACATCGACTATAACGACCCCTTAGTCTCATACTTATAACCTAGCGTGCTCCGAATAATAAACCGACACTTATTCGACCTTCTTATCCTAACTACTTTATAGCTAGTATAGCCCGAACGTTATATATTAATAGCTCCTATTAAGTACGTTGCCTTATAAGTACGAAATAATATCCAACATTATAGCCAGTAACTTAACCTCTAAGCCTAAGGGATCTTCCTCCTTATCTAAGGATAAGACACCCTCTCGCTTAACGACTAAACCCGCTTACACGGTTTAATTAATAAAACTCGACGACGATAGTAACGACGACGAGGATACCCGTTAACTTAAATAAACTATTTAACAACTTAAAGAATAACTTAGTTAGGTTATCGATATATAGCTACGAGATAGCTAAGCTTATTAAGAATAGTACGACGATATAAGAACTGTTATAAAGTTTTAAAAAGAATAACATTAATAATTTAAAAACATAATAAATACTTAGGTTAGCACGACCGCTTAATAGGTTAATAGAAAAGACCTAAGGGAAACCCTTAAGCCACGCTAGCCCGGACTATTTAATAAAATAACTAAGGACCTCTAAAGGTTCCTTACATAGCTTAGGAACTATTATTAGTACTTTCTAACGGTCTTACTTACTAACGTTAATAAGGTTAGGTATACGGTAGGATACCTTACCGGAACTGTTATAATATAGTTTAAGCCCCGACTTAAAGAATATATCTCTAACCCCTACTTAACACTATTATAGGAAACGCGTAATATTTTCGGAAATTACTACACGTTTAAATAAGCACTCTTAAACGCTTTTAGGATAGTTAACGAAGTATAACTTATAGAAAACTAGCTTAACGCCCTACGATAAAAAGGAGCTACTTCGGATTATATAGCTACCTTCCGGTAAATCGCCTTTAAAACTAATCGAAGCGATAACGACTTATAAGCCGCCTTCTACCGAGGACTAAAGGATAAGGTTAAGGACGAACTATATAAGGAAGACCGACTAACTACCTTAGCATAGTACATCGCTATAGCTATTAAGATTAATAACCGATAATACGAACGTTAACGGGAGAAGAAAGGATAGTATTTTACTAATAAACCCCCTAAAAGAACTAACTAGTTTAAAGGATTTAGTAGTAACTATAAGGCTAACATAAGCCGATAACGTTAATAACTATCCACCGCGTATAGGATCTACACGGGACTTATAAAACTAAACGCGATAAGGAAGGATAAGAAAAACCCTATATATTATAACTATAAGAAGAAAGGACATTTCGCTTAAGAATGTCGGTTACTAAAGAAAGATAAGACGGATTAGAAACCCGTACCTAAGGGAAAGCGATAAATTAACACACTAGTAAACTAAACGCGCTTAGGATATAACACCACGGAGTAAACTTAATAATATAAAATGCTTTATTAAATAAAGTGTTTTTACGACGATTACCTAGATTACCTAAAAGAGAAACGACGATACGGATAGTACCCGAAGGAACTTAACTTAACACGAACAATCGCCATGCTCGGACGGATTAAAGAAGACGAAGGAGAAACTACCAATTCCGTGGGAACGGAAGAAATTAAAGAATAGTGGGATAAAAACCTCATACCGTTTAC
This sequence comes from Hapsidospora chrysogenum ATCC 11550, assembly GCA_000769265.1. Lineage (NCBI taxonomy): Eukaryota > Fungi > Ascomycota > Sordariomycetes > Hypocreales > Bionectriaceae > Hapsidospora > Hapsidospora chrysogena. The sequence goes on from JPKY01000212.1 coordinate 19,526, forward strand.
ACGAATAACTATAAAAGACTAAAAACACGCGGCGAACGTTAAATAATAACCCTTACTAGTGGGAGGATGTAGAGTCGTGTTTATTCCGGTATATAGTATACGATAACTATTTAACCTTAAGAACCCTACACCACGGTGGATATTTAGAAGTAACGAATAACTAGCACCTAAACATTAAGACTATGGGGAAATAAGATAGATTTTATATACCTACCACGACTACGAGATACACCTCAAATAAAAGGGACGGAATAACACATTCCCACGATAACCGCTAAACGATAAGATTAATTAACTATACACCTAAGAAGAGGTAGAGTACCTCCGATTCGATAATCGTAATAAGGAAGTAAGAGTGGTAGCCTTACGATATAATTCCCTAGAGGATTACCTCTTAAATAACGAACCCGACGATAAAGATAACTACGAAGAAGAAGATTATAAGATATATATATAGTATAAAGTGTAATAATAGTATGAATAACGACGAAACGAAACCTAACGATAATAAGAAAGGTACGAACGAGAATAATAACTCGAAAGATAACGAAGGGAGAAGAGAATCCGGAAACGTATAGAAGAATAAGACCCTAAATGTCACGACGGCCTCCTGTCATGCGGCCGCGGTCACATGAGAGGACCCATATCTTTTCTCATCCCAAACCGGTCACAGACATTGGATCACTAGGATCACGGTGAGCCGTGAGCTCCAGGCTCACCCGGATCACGGTGAACCACCATGATCCCCGACCTTAGATCACCACGGGGCCTATGATCCCTAGGTACATTAACTAGTATATAGACGCGGTCCTAAACCGCCTCCAGTAAGAGTTACTCTAGCTCCTTAGCTATCAATACAGAAGTCAACGCTCGNAACGCTCGACTTGCTCCAGTTCCTAAGTCTCGCACCAGACTGTGACCCGACTGCCCAGACGACACCCTAGTCTTTTTGTTAAAACATAAACCAACCTCTGTCTGCCCTGCAGCCAGACCCGAACGTCACACTAAGAAGGTCTTAAAGTATATCTTCGAGTGTTAAGAGTGCGTTATAAAAGCTATGCTACGTTACGACGATATTCTTAACCCTATAAGTAACCTATACTTCGAAGGATTTAACTTCTTCCGGAATAAGGAAGCTTAGCTAGGATAAAGGAGACGATAGGAAAAGATTAGGAAGAAACTCCTTATAACCTATATACACGAAAACTCGTTAGAAAACGACGACGACGAAAGTATTTACGACTCCGACGACGGATACCTAATACCGATAAACCTAAAATACGTCACTATAAGAAAACGTAAGAGTAAGAACGACTAGGTAAAAAACTACTAGCGTTATTTATAAAAGGGCTATAAAATAACTTAAACACCTTAAGGACCCTCTACGCGATATAGGTAGATCGCGGTATAAAAACGGTTTTAAATATCTAGATTTAGGGACATTATATACGAGCATTATTAAATAGTGGTGCGATAGGAAACTACATATCCCTAACTATAGTTAACCACTATTAGCTACTATAATATTAAAAAGTCGAGCCTTATAAGCTATATAACATCGAAGGCGACGCCTTTAACTATAATAGTGGGAAGGTTAACACGGAGACTAATTATCTCGACATGTCTACCTAAGGACACTATAAGTAAGTTAGTTTCGATGTTATAAACTTATCTAGCTACTATCTAATACTTAGTTACCTATAGCTTTAGGAAAGTAACCTTATAATTAATTAGCGTACTAGCTAGCTACGATAAATAAACACCACGTCGCGTGACGATTATTTACGATTAGAAGAAGCGAAATTTCGCGACGACTTAGCCTCTAAAGAAGCTTTACGAGGAAGCTATAAGCGAGCCGTTTAAGTAACGACGTTAAAAGAAATAATAATAACTATAATAACGACTTAAAAGAGCCTATAACTTAGTATACGACATAAGTAATTATAAAAGCACGATAAACGAGTTAAGAGGATAATCGCACTCCTTAAACGACACCTAAGCTACGTCGATAAGACGCTTAAAGAATAAAAAGAAACGCCCTTAAAAAACGAAGATAAAATAAAGAACGTCCTTAAGGAATACTATAAATACGTTAAGTTATTTTAAGAGAAACTTAACATAGGACTACCGGAATATAGTTAATAAGACCACGAAATTTACCTTAAAGACGGAGCTATAACTAAGTTCTATAAAATTTATAACCTTAACGAAACGTAACTTACCACATTACGGGAATATCTAGACGATAAACTCGTTAAAGGCTATATTCGGCTATCTAAATCGGAAGTAAGATACCTAATAATGTTCGTTTTAAAGAAAAACGGAAAGCTACGGTTAGTTATAGACTACCGATAACTTAACGATATCACTATTAAGGATTAAACACTATTACCGCTTATCTTTAAGTTATAAGATAGGCTTTATAGTAAGAAGTACTTCACAGCTCTTAACTTAAAAGACGCTTATAATCTTATCCGCATTAAGCCTAGAGATAAATAGAAAATAGCCTTTTAAACTAAGTTCGGACTATTTAAGTACTTAGTTATGCCTTTTAGCCTAACTAATACCTTAGTATTATTTTAACGAATAATTAATATAGTATTACGAGAATACCTCGATATCTTCGTCATCATATATCTAAACGATATCTTAATCTTCTTAGAGAACCTTAAAGAATATAAGGATTATATATATAAGGTATTATACACGCTATAAGATACGAAACTCCTCGTTAAACCTATAAAGAGTTATTTTTACGTTTAAAAAGTGGAATTTCTCGGATATATTATTACCCTAAACGAGATTCGGATAAATCCGAAGAAAGTCGAATTAGTACGCGAGTAGCTAACACTAAAGAACGTAAAGGACGTATAAGCCTTTATCGGACTCGCTAACTACTACCGACGTTTTATACGAGATTTCGGTAAAATCGTAACACTACTCACGAACCTTATAAAAGGAATAGTAAAGTTTAAATAAACCGAAGAATGTTAATAAGCCTTTAATAAGATTAAGAACACGATTACCTTAAATATAGTCTTAATAACCTTTAATCCCGAGCGATAAGTAGAATTAGAAACCGACGCCTTAAACTTCGTAATCGGTACCTAGATTAAATAACGGGATAATAAAGGAAGACTCTAACTAATCGCTTTTTACTTTAAGAAACTCCACGGAGTAAAACTTAACTACTTAATTTACAATAAGGAGTTCTTAGTTATTATCTAAGTATTTAAAGAATTCCGACACTACCTTACGGGAAGTAAATATAAGGTTAAGGTTTACACGGATTATAAGAATATCGTATACTTCGCCATGACGTAAGAACTTAATAAGCGATAACTAAGATACGTTAAATTCTTAGCTAACTTCGATTTCGAGATTATCTACCGAAAAGGATTAGAAAACGGTAAAGCTAACGCTCTTAGCTAACGACTAGACTACAATATAGGAGAAGTAAAAGTAACCAGACAACTCCTATAACTTAATAAATAAGGAAACCTCGAATAACGATCTTTAAACACGCTCACGTTTAAAGTTAAACTAAATAAGATAATATTTAAGAAGATTTATTAAGTTATTAAGAACTAAAAACTAAAGGAATACCCAGATAAAGTAAAACCTAGATTACCACTAACGTTTAACGACAAAATCTAGTTACTAGAAGGATTACGCGAGGATACGATTAAAGAAATCCACGCATACCCTACATCGGGACACTAAGGAATTCGAAGAACCCTTAATAGGATTCGGAGAACTTATAACTACTAAGGAATTAAGAATAATATTACACGTATTATAAAAGAATATAAAGACTATATATAAGTAAAAGTATCACGATATAAACTATACGGAGAACTTAAACCTTTATTAATGTTAATATAATTATAAGAGTTAATCGCTTTTAATTATATCACGAAACTACCGTTATTAAAGGAACCTATAACGTACTTTATTAGTGAGTGTGCCACATTAGCGAGTGTGCCACATTCCACCATAACGCGTACATAATATTTAATTAAACCACCACAAAACTAATTATCTACTATAATTATATTAGAATTAGATTAATTAGCCCCTTCCGTA
>JPKY01000213.1:0-23452 GCA_000769265.1 Hapsidospora chrysogenum ATCC 11550
TTTCTGTTAAACATAAACCGACCTCTGTCTGCCCTGCAGTCAGACCCGAACGTCACATTAGTTAGCTAAGACTCTTAGCTAAAGGAGCGTGGGTATATATACGTATCGTAGTGTTATCCCCTTATTATTAATAATACTAACTCCTTATAGTATCGCCCGCCTTATCCGAGACCTAGGATAACGATTTAAGTGTTAATAGCGTTAATAAGTCGGCTCCTATAAAGGTCGATAACGCCTCACTATCGTACTAACCGTCTGAGATCCCTAGCGACGATAATAATAATAATAATAATAACATAGGAGGGGAGGCTAAGGAACCTAACGCTTAGGGTATCTCTAGGAGTTAAGCGCCGCTCCTAAGCGTACTTAGCGACGAGGAGGAGGAGGAGATCGTTAAGTAACCCTAATAGTGTATAAAGTGCTTCCGTTTAGTCGTAAAGGACTAAACGGATAAGTACTCTAAGCCCGAGACGCCGCCGTATCCCCCTACCCTTATAGTGTTTCGCTATCGCTAGTCTAATCTTATTAATATAAAGTGCGATAAGTGCCGTTACTAGCGGACCTTATACGAGACGGTATGTTTTCTAACCCGAAATGGTTTCGATTTAATTACTAACTATTAATTAGGTATCCACCTTTATGTAAAGGGATTAGCTTAACTTATATCGAACACTCTCCGTTATTAAGGACGCTATAAAGTTACGTCATACTGAGCACGGCACGGGGGCGTTTGTCTTACTAACGGTGATCCGCCGCCACCTCGCTTACGCCTCTTATAACCTATATATCGTGTTCGCTAACGTGGAGTAATAATACTAAGGTGCTTTTAACCTAGCGGGTACCTAACACCTTATCGCTATAAGTCTTAGTCCTCCCCTTAGGGCCGATTCGTTACTAACTTATAGTAGGCTAACCTCACCGCTTATAAGAACTTAGCCCTAAACCGTCGGGCCGAGCTAAACCGAATGGTAGCGCTTATAGCTATTAACGCGGTAAGTCCCTAATCTCCTTACTACTAACTCATTACTAACCTAACGTATAGCCGAGCTATGTCGTCTAGTCTTAAGAGAGTTAGCTAACTCTTAGGCTCTAGCTTACTAACCGTGGCTAGGAGGTATAGAACCGTACCCTCCACACGGTTGGGAACTAAGTGTAGCTAGCCCTAACCGCTATTAATACCTATCTTAAGTAAGCGTGGTGGGGGGAGCTTTAAGCCTAAATCTTAGGTGAGCTTCTTAAGGTATAAGGTGGATTCGGTAAGGAGGCGGGGTTATTTCTTATTAGAGTTTTTATTTATATCCTTATCGGTACTTTTTTTTAATGTAATTAAGGACCGGGCTAACTTTACTTTTACTTTATTATATATCCTCATCTCTTATTTAGTCGTAACTTATTAGCGACTTAAGTGCGTTTCCGTTATAATTTCTAGTAATCGGTAATGAGTTTTAAAGCACCTATGTCTTCTTCTACTACTTATTAGTTATATTCTATAAGCTATCCCTTCCATTTCATAAGGTAGTATTTTACCCCCTCCTTAGACTTCTAATCTTTAACGGACTTGACCTCCTATTCGTCTTCTTCTTCCTTAAGGTTAGGCATAGGAAGCTATTCGTCTAATTTATAGTCACGCCTCATCCACGGCTCTAGTTAGCTAATGTGAAAGACGTTATAAAGTCTTAAGTATTTCTTTAGGAGGGCTAGTTTATAGGCCTATAAGCCTATCCGTTTTAAGACTTTAAAGGGGCTAATAAATTGGGGTGTAAGTTTCTAGTACTTATCCTTAAGGCGGAGGTGTTTCGTGAATAATTTAATAAGGTCTCCCCTTTTTAGCGTTTACTCTTAATAGCGTTCGTTATATCCTTTTACTTACCTTTCCACTACTAGCTTTCACGCCTATAAAAGTTACTAACGGAGTGTTACGAGCTTCTTAATACGTACTTTTATATTTAGGGCCCCTCCCTCCGTAATGTCGTCCTTAACGTATAGCCAAAACTTAAGGTTATATCCTATAAGTGCTTCGTTTAGTGACATCTTAGTGGTAACGCTAATAACGTTATTATATACAAATTACGCTATACGTAAGAGTCGTGGCTAGCTCGCTAAGTTATCGCCGTAAAAGTAATGGAGATAATATTCTAACGTTTAGTTAGTCCGCTCCGTCTAGCCATCAGTCTATAGGTAGAATACCATAAATAATCTCTATTTAATTTTAAAATAATAATAAAGTAAAGACTAAAAGGTGTTTATAAAGGTTAACCCTTAATCGCTTACGATTCCTAAAAGCGCTCCGAAGCGTAACTCCACCTCGTTATAAAATAACTCTATAACTTAGGGAGCGTTAATTATAAACGAGACGGGGAAAAATATAAAGTACTTTATGTATCGGTTAACCACTATAAGGATATAATTAGTCTCTAAGGTTTGCTTCGTATCCACTAATAATAGTTCCGTGATAAAGTCTATAGTAAGTTCTTATATTAACCCCTTAAGCCTTAAGAGCGAATCGAGCTTACTATAAGGTCGGTACCTTTAAGGAACCACTCCTTAGCACGTTAGGTATAACTTAATATATTCCTTTACGTTTAAATCTATATGGTTTTAGTAAAACTTCTTAGTAAGGAGCTTCTTTATACGGTCCACTCTAAAGTGCCCCGCTAAGGGATCGTTATAATATAAACGTAAGAGTTCTTTACGAATAGTTATCTCTTTAAGCACGAAGATTCGTCCCTTATATTTAAGGAGGTTCTCCTTATTTACTAACTATAAACTATTTAGGGTAGGTTCGGCCCCTTTTCGTTATTACGTCTTAGGATCTTCACTTTAGCTCTCCTATAAGAGTTAGAGTAAGGGTCTTATTATAGCCCTATTATAAGGGGCTTCTTAGCTCACTACCTTAATAGCTACCTTCCTTAGGACTCGTTAGTCCTTCGTAATCACTTTAGTAACTTAACTAACCTAATAGGTAAGGTTTCTTCCCTTTACCTTACGGACTTAAAGGCGGTTACCTTATGTAAGGTTCTTACGTTACTTAAGTCGATTTATAACACTAACGGCCTTTAGTTAGGTAGTTACGTTAATCCACTTCCCCTTAAGGTATTAGGCTCCCTCACTTAACTTATTCGGTAAGGTCTCTTCTTACCTTAAAAGCTACACTAACTTAAGTTCTAAGTGCGAATCTCCGCTAAGTACCCCCGTAAGGTTACTCTCTATCTTACCCCTTAAAGCTAGGAGGAGGTCTTAAGTTAGGGGTTCCCTACCCTTAGATTTAAGCCGCCTTAATAATGTATTAATTAGATTAGTCTTTCCTACCTAATATTTAATAACAAAATTATAAGGAGTTAGGAAGATACATTATTACGCTTACCTCCCGTTAAGCTAGGTGTTCTTTATAAACGATTCTAAGTTATGATAGTCCGATAAGACCTTAATAAGCTCTTAGGCCCCCTTAACATAATGTCGTTAATATTTAAAGGACTCTATAATAACCATTATCTTCTAGTTTAGGGTTCCGTAATTAAGTTCGGCTTCCTTAAAACCCCTAAACTAAAAGGTAACTAAGTGTTAGCGGCCCGTATCGTTTAGTTAGGGAAGAATACCTATTATAGTAAACTTAAAGGTATCGGTCTCGATACGGATAGGTTTCGTTAGGTTATAGTAAAGAAGTAACGGTACCTTAGTGAAGGCTTTCCGAAGAGTAAGGAATACCTTATAAGCGTCTCCTTCTAGTTTTACGGTACTAAGCTTCTTACTATTCTTTATCCCCTTTAGGTACTAATTAAGCGGGCGGGTAATAGCTAAGTACCCCCTAATAAACCTCCGATAAAAATTATAAAAGCTTAGGAAGACTTATATCTCCCTATACGTAATAAGCTCCTTCTATTCCTTAATAGTGCGGACTCGCTTTAGATTTATCTTTACACTTATAATGTTAATAATAAACCTAAGGAACTTAACCTCTTATTAATAGAAAACGCACTTCGAGACTTTAGCGTAAAGGTTAGCGTCTCGGAGCTATTATAAGACCTAATATAAGTGATGTGTATAAGTATCCCTATCCTTTAAGTAGATAAGGATATCGTTTAGGTACACTATATAGATAGTATCCATAAGGCCTTATAGCGTATAGTGAATATAATTTTAAAACGTAGCTAAGGCGTTAATAAGGCTAAAGGGCATCACTAAGTATTCGAAGTGTCTATATTAGGTGCGGAAGGCGGTCTTTTACTTATCGCCCTTACGGATCTAGATACGATAGTACGTATCCTTAATGTTAATCTTAAAGAACTATCTTACCCCTTCCATATAGTTTATAATCTCTATAATAAGGGGTAGCGAGTACCTATTCTTAACGGTAATGCTATTTAACCCTTAGTAATTAACATAAAGTTAGAGGCTCCCATCTTTCTTTAGAACGAATAAGATACCTACTCTTATAAGACTCTTAAAAGGGCGGATAATACCCTTCCGTAATGTATCGTTAATATATTGGCGGAGCTTAATAAGTTTAGTTAGAAAAAGCGGATAGATAAGGCTATAGGGAGGGTCCTTCCCCTTTATCGTCTCGATCGTATAGTTACTAGCTATACGGTTAGGTAGAATCCTTACCGCCCCGTCCTTAAGTACGTTAGTAAACTCCTTTAGCTTTATTAGTATAGTCTCTAAAGCCTTCGTGTTTAAGGCGTCGTCGTTTACCGTTAGTATAAAGGTTAGGTCGAGACTTACCGAGAAGACGTACGCGTGGTTAAGCGTCTTCTTACGGAAGGTGTTACCCTTATAGAGCTTAAAACGGTCTTTACTATACTTAAACCACCACTTATCGTCTTTATAAAAGAGGTAGACTTAATGTTCCGAGAGGGTTGTCTTAAATAATAAAAGAGGGCTTTAACTTAAAGTCGGCTCCTAATTGACGCTTACGTATAAGTGGGTAAACTCCTTAGTGTTTCCCCTTAAGTTAGTAAGGCGGAGGGGAACTTCTTATATAGCCTTAAGGCGCTTCGCCTTAAGTTCGTAGTTACTTAGCCTTAAGGGTAAGGCTAAGCTCCTCTTTAAGCCTATCCTAATCGCTACTTACTCGTTAATAATGTTAACCTTAGCGTAACTATTAAGGTTTATCGTTATCTTATAAGCGACTTAGCTTAATATCACCCTAGATATATGGAATCGTGGGGTTACCCCTATCTTTATAAGTACGGTTAGCGTTAAGGCGCTTACTCTAACCGCTTAGAGTTTCCTTACTAGCTATTATATTCCTTTTAGGGTTTTAAGCACTAAGGTTAAAAGTGGTTAAAACTACCATAATTATAATAAGTAAGGGGTTTCCCATTTAGGCTAAGGGGGTTCTTTAGGCCCAATTCGTGGTTATTACCCATTCTTACTAAAAGTGCCTTAGCCGACTTTAACTTAAGACGACCTCTCGAGAAAGGGCTAGCTTAATTAAGGTTCGTAATCGTATCGCTCTTAAGTCACTTATTAAACGAGTTAAGCCTCTCTTTCCGTTAGAGGTTCTCCTATTAGGTATTTATAAGTACTATAAGCTCCTCTTTAGAAAGCTTTAAGTTATTAAGGTTAAGATTAAGGAGCGCTTTAACGTTTAGCTAAAGTCTTATATAGAAGTTAAGAGTATTAACTTCCTAATCCTTATTTAGAAAGTGCTTCTTTAATAAAGAGAGATAAAGATAGTAATCTCTTAGGGATTAATTAGCCTTTTAAAACGCCTTCTTTATTATAATGATAAGATTAAGGCGTCTTATAGTCACGCCCTTTAGGACTTATTCAGTCTACTTAATAAATCCCTTCTAGTCTCGTAAGATCCTAATTTGTTCCTCCTTTAAGTATCCCCGAATAAAATTTCCCTATCTCTTACGTAGCTATTCGTCTATCCATCCTTTAGCGAATAGAACCTTCTTCTCCTTAATGTCGTATCGGTAAGGGTCGCCTCTAAATACACGCTTTAGATTATTAAGTTATAGCTTATATTCTCGGTAAGTAACGTTAATAGTAAGAGGGGTGATATTAGGGGCCTTAATAGCCTTCTAGCGTCCCTTACTACTACCGGGACGGGTAGGTTCCCAGATGGAAATCGGGACCGCTTTATAGCTAAGTTAGCGTAGGGCCTCCCGTTCCTTATACCTAATACGGATAAGATCCTTAATTAAGGAGAGGCGTTTAGCTACGGCGGCCTACTCGGCCCGGAGGTCCTTAATAGACTTCTTAAAGGGTCTAACGGTCCCAGACGGGGTACTATCCGTCTTGCTTAAGGTAGTGTCGGCTACCATATATAACGCCGCCTCACCCTTAAGTCCCTAAGGGTTTATTTAGGGATCGCTTATAGTTATGGGATTTTCGTCTCTAGCCTATAGGGTAGCACTAACGCTTCGGGTAGTAACTATCTTAGCTTCTTTAGGTAGCTATAAAGGAAGCTTTAGAATTATAATAAGTAGAAGGTATATAAGGTAGTTAGGCAAAGGCTAAGAGGTAACGGTAGCTCTGTTCTAATATTAAGACTAAAGCTTAGAGAGTTCTAAGCTTAAAGAGTGTAGTTACCTTAAGTTAGGCAGCGCTGCTACCTATAATGACTAATCACTGCCGCCTCGAGACCGAGGCGGGGGTGTCTCTTAGGTATAGCGGGGCTGCACCACTTAGTCACCTAACTTGTCCGTTACACTCGCCGCCTAATACCATCTCGCTAATTAATACTAAGAATACGATCTTCCAGCCGATTAGTGTCTTATAATAACCGAAAATGGCTAGACTACCAATAAGGTTAGTCTAGATTGGATTAAGCACTTCGATCATTATACGGCAGCTCGTACGAAAGGTATATATCGGCTCCTAATCCTTAATGGCTATAAGAGTCATCACTCCACCGAATTCAAGCTTTATTATAAGGGACATAATATTATCACACTTTATATACCTTCGCATTCCTCTTATATCCTTTAGCTACTAGATGTTAGCTACTTTAAGCTATTAAAGTAAGCGTATAGCCGTTAGGTTAAGGATTTAATGCGTATATATATCATATATATTAGTAAGCCTAAGTTCCTTTACGCCTTCCATATAGCTTACTTCGCCTTTATAACCGAGAAAAATATATAAGGAGGCTTCGTAAGGGCCGGCCTTATGCTTTACGATCCGTAAAGGGTTCTCTTAAAGCTTAATGTGTGGCTATAAACACTAATACCTTTAGCGACCCTCCCTAAGATTAGATAGCCTTAAGTCTCGAAGACGCCATAAAATGCGTATAAGGCTAGCTCGTAGTTAAAGTATATTAAGAATCGCATCTCTACCCATTAGAATAGCTCCCTAACCTCTATACTAGTTACTATAAACCACTTTGCAAAAGGGGTAATAACTATAATATATTAGGTAGCTCTTCTACGTGCTAAGGTCTCATCACTTCGTATAGCAAATAAGGCACTAAGTAAGCGCTAGAGAGCTAAAAAAACATATATACGACTAGGTGGATCTCTTACTATATAAAATATATAGGATTTATTAGATCAGAAGGATCTAGATAAGCAGATTAGGAAGGAAGAGCGCTAAAGTGGTGGTCGTGGAGGAGGGGCCCGTACGAAGGCTCCACGCTATAATAATTACGGCGGGACCGGTTATAACGTACGAACCTATCAGAATGCTACGGAAGGGGCTAATTAATCTAATTCTAATATAATTATAGTAGATAATTAGTTTTGTGGTGGTTTAATTGAATATTATGTACGCGTTGTGGTGGAATGTGGCACACTCGCTGATATGGCACACTCGCTGATAAAGTACGTTATATTTATTCTCTGAATTAGTAGTTATTTGACATCGTGGCTGACCCCTGGCTTTCGTAAATCTTACCCAAACCACCGGGTCTAGCTCTCAAGATAATCGTCAATACCTAGGGAGTACCAACACAATTGCCGTAAAAGTACGGACATACTCCGTACTTAGACAAAGCTTGTCGCCTTGGAGGTAAGCACATCACAAAGACAACGGCAAACGGTCACACATGCATACCCTCTCTTCCTCAAGGAAAGCGGCACTGCAGAACCCATCACAGTAGAGGCGAGATACGTAGACGGAGATGGGGAGTTTTTAACACAACAGACGTTGCATTTCGGCTTTGCATTGATCGACCACAAGCTGTTACGCGACGTCCTCCTCTAGTCCCGTTCTTCAATGCCCAGGTATCGATGAATATTACTTCGGGTATGGCCAAACTCACGAAGTTGTACTACGATACTACGACTCCAAACAGATTAGACGAGATACCGAGCATACAACAACAAAGGCCATCGTCGAGAGGGCCGAGAACAAGCTCCACGCCGGCACCGAATCACTGACAAGACAGTGAAAAAAAGGACTAACGATACAGAGAGTGATTATTATTACCGACCGTAAGAAATGCTGAGACCAGTGGGCTCATAAGCCCTCCCGGCTCCTTTCTCATATACCATATCCATGTCCATTACCCACATTCCAACCACCATTCCAGAGCCCCAAACAACCCAAAAAAAAAAAAAAAAAAATTGCTCAGAAACAGGAGCAGCAAAACGATAATAATGCTTCTCAAAGGGTATATGAATATTGGTTAGAAGCCCAAACAGCAGCAAACAATAATAGTCCAACAAGATGTGCAACGTGTATGTGGTTAAAATCAAAAATCAATCCCCAAGAAATCAAAAACGTGCCACCATGGAAACGTATACCCGTCGTAATGAAAACCATTGACAAAAAGAGGACACCAACTGCCAAGGTCTATATGTGGTAAACCCGCCGTATCCATATCTATATTTGCCCTGCCCCGTCCGTGACATGTACCAACTCCGTGTATAAGGAAAAGACGCGAAAGCACCCGAATGCAAACAGTCCGTCAGTTGAGTCGAGCAATCTGATGACGGCGGCCCAGTCACTGAGGACAAAACAGTCCGCGCTGGGGGTGGGTAATGAGTTCAACGCTCGCAACGGCCTCCAACAAGCTTGGGAGCGGCGGCGCCAAATGCCGCTGCCAGACCAAAGTGGATGACATTGTCCGTGGCCACAGCCCATGGCCATCGAGCACGCGAGCCGTGCCATCCGACTGCCAAGGCCCTCCGGACCAAGTCCACACGAGGATGTGTCAGGCTGATAAATAGGAGGATCAGCAGCCACGGGCAACTACCGAGACTCCGTGGTGGGTGTCCCACGCCGCAGGCAGTGGGAGTGCAGCCGACTGGAAGAGGTTGCAGGGGAGGAGGCGAACAGAGGGGGAGGCTACAGGACACGCGTGCCGCTGCGTAAGCCAGAACTATCCCGGGGAACCATCGAATGCAACCCCGGATCCCATGACCGAACGAACGTCGATTCTGCGCACTACGGGCGAGTGCATTACAGATGTGCGCAAGGCCAATGAAGAGTTGAGAGTTGACTGGGCCCCGGAACGATGACGAAAGGACATGGTGTGAGAGGCGTATAAAGCGGAGGGAGGGGAGGGAGGGGAGGGAGGGAAGGGAGGGAGGGAGGGAGGAACGGCGCGCGTCGTCCGTGGTGGCCCCGTATCAGATGGTTCACGACGACACCATCTCCCCCAACCCACCACCTGCCACAGCGGCAGACGCATGCAGCTCTCCCCCCCTCATCCAATGATGATCGCTGCCCGACCCAGGAAAGATCTCATTTATGCAGCCGTGGGTGGCGCGTGGCATGGTGGTGTGCTGCTCCGATCTCCGATTGGCGTGCGCCACAGCACCTGACCAACCCGCGCGACCCTCCCAAACCAACGTCCACTGAACCACGAGGCTATCCAATGTCCTGCCATCAGAACTGCCTTCAAATAGTTTGACGGAGGGGCGTGCGGTGAAGGAGGCTTACGACGACACATTCGAACACGAGGCCCTGACTGATAGACGCGGCTGTGGCCAGGGCGCGTGTCATCATCTCAGGTTGACAGAACTTCTACCCGCCCCCCCTTCCCCCCAGCAGTCGTCCTCCAGCAGGAATTCCACCAAGGATGGTTTATGCTCTCGGCGCACCACCATCAGGGTACGTGGGCGCAGTGCTGTAGACTGGCTGTCCCAGGTGCGGGTGATGGTGTGAGTTCAGGCTGGGGTAGCCATCTGCGTAGCTGGCGGGCGTTGGATCCCACCTTGGGGGCGTCGCCGTTGACGGATGGTGGCTGCTGATGGGGGTGTGCAGTCCCGTGCTCCCATAGCCTCCCGTTGACACTGTCCTTGTATCATAGGTCGTGACTGCTGGTAGGGGGTTCGTGTTGATGCGCATCGGTGGCGGATGTTGCTGCTGCGGACTGGGTTGTCGGATGTTGGGACTGAGTGTCCGTGTTGTGGCTGGGTGATAGGCCTGTGCAGTGGTGTATGGTGTCCATGACGGCTGGGATCCAGATAGGGATCTCGGAGAGGGAATGGGGTCATGATGACTCGAGTGGACCGAATACTGACTGTGCTGGTCACTTGGATGCGACGACATGCCCTGCCCAGGCGGCGTGGGCAGCGTCGCATACGGCGGCGGCGCAATCATGCTGGGCGGTGGAGGAGCGCTGCTCGGGCTAGCGCTGTACTTGCCGATGATCTTCTTGAGCGCCGACTCCAGTATCTTCCATGGGAAGACCTTGACGTCCTTCTCGATGTTGCGGGGCTTGGGGTTCGGAAACGCCATGATGAGCTTGAAGAACTCCTCGCTCTCTGCCTTGCCCTTAGAGACGGTGAGAGGGTGGAATCCTTCGAGGTTCCGTCGAATCCGGTTCTTCTCCTCCACGCTGAACCGGGTGGGTCCCATGACGAGCTGCTCCAAGAGGTAGATTGTGTCCACCGACGTGACGAAACACTCGCCCTTCTCCGCCCACCAGATGCACGAGATGCAGATGCTGTTGGGTGGTCGCTCGTTGACCGGAACCGCCCGGAAGCTGGCGTTGAGCGTGGATCCCGTCTGTGACCGGCGGAACATGACGATGCGCCGACGGTTGCTCCACTCCTCCTGTGTCCAGTTCTCGGCCATGGATTCCAGCTTGCCGTTGATCTTGAGGACGGCCTTGTGTGAATAAAGCGACACTTGGCTGTATGGCGTGGCGCCTCCGGGGTTCGTGATGGTGCTTGTGCGGACGAGCTGGGGTGCCCCGCTAGCATTCGTGGACGGCATCGGTAGGGGTGTCAAGCTCGATCGTCCACCCATCCCCCGGTGGTCCAGCGACGACGTTCTCCCAGTGCTTCCCAGGGTTCCGGGAAAACCAGTCCAGCCGTGCGCCGACCGGCGATGGTAGGGCGGCTCCACGAAGCTTGAACTTCTGTAAGTGCTTATCATGTCGTCGGTACCTTGAGGAAACGTGGTATTGGTGTACTGCCCCTGCTGCGTAGGGTCCTCATAACTATTTGTACCTGCATCTGCCGGCAGGGCGGCGGCGTTGGTTTTTGGTGAGACGTTCTCGTGATCGGTGACCTGGTGGGCAGGTGGTTCTGGTTTGGACATCTTGGTCCGCGTGACTTCGTCCTCCGTCGTCTCGAGATATTGAAAAGAGCCCGCGACCGTCCTCGAGATCTCCTCGGCAGCTGGACCCTCGATAACTAGTGACAGTGGCACGCTGGTGGTCTCGCAGCCCGTGACGAGAGGCTGCGGTGCATCTGCGCTGCACGAGTATACAAAGTTGCCGCCACTGTCCTGGCTCTCCCTGGTCACGTCTTGCAGTGGGCATTTCTCGGACCCGAACTGCAGGAAGAAGTAGGGCACCGTCGAGAGGGAGAAGAGATCGTACTGCGAGGAGATCTTGAGAAACACCTTGGTCCCGAAGACCCCTGATGTCGGCTGGCAAGAGAGAACCGCTGGCCCTGGCGCCATGTACGGCCCGATGGAACCGCCAACTGCATTGTTCGACGCGAAAGCTTGCTGATTAAGGTGCGCAAACTTTTCTGTCTGTTGCGTCGTGGGGAATGGCTGTGTCGAGTACTGGTCGTAGGGGGCTTGGGAGTAGCGAGGTGCATCATAGCCTTTCATAATTGTCAGCCCGAGTCCTCAGTCCACTTCCACACAAACACGAGCTGCCCGTTCACAATCAACTCGCCTGTTGCGGAGTCTCTGATGCTTACCATTCATCGATGGCAAAGGTGCCGCTTTGGTGTAGGTCGCCATGTCGAGAAGTCTAGGCGGCGAGTCGCTATTCGGGTCTCCCCCGTGTGCTGCCTGAGCAGCTTCTTCGTACCGCAAGGCGAGAGTCCCCGGTGACTCGAGCCTGTCGTCCAAACCAACAATTATCGGCTTTTGTGGATGGTACTCAGGCTGTGGTCCCCACGTTAGTCCCTAGTTCGCAAGAGAATCAACGACACCACCCGCTTGAGTCTCTGGGGAAAGCTTCAACCCCACGTTTCCGTGATGTTGAAAAGAAAGCTTGCTTTGGAGAGCGTAGGAAGAGTGTTGCAACAAGGTCTGAGGGAGGCCGACTCACTTCGAACAACTTGTAAGACGGGGACTGGAACTTGATGGCAGACATCCAAGCTGTACCAGAGGGCGAAGCCTTGGTAAAATGGTCGAGGGAGGAAGAGATGGAAAGAGGTTAAGAATGCAAACCACTGTCTGGGACAGAGAAGTGGTCAGTCCAGGTGTTAAAACCAAGTTGATGTCGAGGCTCGGTCTCGTTTGGATCCGCCCTGAACGAGAGAATTCCAGCTGTCGAGTCTCGTTCCCGGAAATTTGACAGAGCACAGCTGAGTGGCTAACCGTGATAGCTACTGTAGGGCACCGTTAGCAGTGCCACAAGCCTCCTTCTTCTCGTTCGTCGAGTCGACCTTGGGTGAGACACAAAGCGAACCGGGGCTATCTTACTGGTGAGATGTCAAGGTCTCGAGGTGGCGACCGAGACTCTCGATTCCCAGTAAAGACAATGGCATTCCACCATAAGATGATCGTCATATAAACAAAAGACAACAATCGGTCGTGTTTTGCAGTCTCCGCGATGGGTGTCTGAGCCGTGTCGGAGTTTCAGTCCACAAGTCTCAACAGCTGATATAGAGCGATCCAGACCAGACAGACTTGGCGACTTCGTGAAAGATGTGTGTTCTATCGCCAGAGAGAAGAGTCAGTACGGGTTTTATTGGGACGAATCCTCCCGGAGGGGCTCAATCAGGTTCCCATCGATTCCAGCCAGGAGGATATGGTCCGGAGATGCCATCAGACTCACTAGTCTGCAAGGCTCTTGTAGTGATCAAAAGCTAATCTCCAGTGCTGCAGCTCTTATTAAAGCTCCGTCCTTGCTTCAACTTTGTGGAGTCTGAAAAGTGTTCGTATCGTCGGATTAACGGGGCTATTCCAGGAAAGCGTAAAGGGTTAGCTGCTTGGCCAGCCCAAGGAGAGTCGGAGGCCACTGGATGATGGCGCCGCCGGGTGGGAGAGCCAATGGTTCCTGAGTCAAAGCAAAGGGAGAGGCGTGGAGAAGAACAGCCGAGACTCAAGAATGTTAAACGTCTCGTATTATGTCAGGAGATGGTCGAGGGAGAGGAATCAGAGACATGGGCAGGAGGGCGTTTCTTTTTGGGTCTTCGATGGTGTACTGTATGCGATATGTATGTCGTGCCCTGCTTTCCACCACCGAGTCGTGCGAGGAGGTGGGGGAGAGAGGTGCAGAGAGATATGTGTATGTAAGGTGACCCCTGGCTGTCGTCGTGTGGAGTCCCGGCATATAGGTGTCTATACGTGAATAGAGGGCGGAGACTTTTTCGAGAGCGCCGATGGGGGCAGGGGGGAAGGCTCGTTTTGTTGCTTTTTCCCCCGAAAGTTGGCTGTCAGTTCTCAATCCAGATCAAGTTGATGGGGCCCGGGCCCGGGCCCGTGTTCCCTTGGGATACTTGCGAGGGTACATTGGCAGAAGGCCCACCGGCCGTGCGGCCCCCATTGCTCCCCGTACCTGACAGGCATCGAGCGCGAGCCGCACAAGTGCAGCAGACTAACATCGTCTTCCCATCTGTGCCTCCTGGGGTCTACCGGTGGCAACGCCTAGCGGCCATCATCCGGGGACAGGCAGTCGTACTGTAAGATCGGAGGGGGGATTGGAAGACAAGAGGACCCCATCGTACCAACGGCGGGACGGGCCAAGTGGGGGCTGCCAATGATGCAAGGATGGGACCAAGTCGCATCACGATTTGCGCTTGCCAAAGGGGTGTGGGGGGGATGTACATTGCTGGTCAGCCAGGAGCGGCCAAGCCAAGCAAGCTGCTGTGGGCACTCGGGGGATGCCCTCTGAGCTGAGAGATGCGGAGCGGCGATGGTCAAGAAACCAATGACGACGCCCGAAAGGTTCCCATGACCCTTGGCCAGTCATGATGACATGACAGCAACCCTCCGGAAAGCCTCGATATGGTACCACGGAACGATTACAGTTGAACTCGGACCACTCAACATCTAGCAGTGTCTGCTCATGGTTGCCTTTCGTTGTGAACCACTCTCCATGCCTGGCAGTCCAGCACTCCCCACGCCAACAGGAGAGAGATCGAAAGTCTCACGACGTACAGGGCTTATTGAGTGCCAGTAGAGCAGGGTGGCTTGGTCCTGGCGGAGCATGGAAGTATGTCCCTGGACGAACGCGCAAAGGAATGCAGATGGGCTTCAAACTGGTGAAAATGACCTTGTGCCCACTTGAGCAGCGCGGCCCAGAGCCAAGATTTGGAACGACTGTGCAACAGCTGCGAGGCTGCGAGGGGCTGGACGATACGAAATGTGTCTCTTACCGGTCCGTGATTCTGACTTGGTCTGGTCGCCACTCGTGTTGCTGGCCGGGAATGCTTCTCCATCGACCACAGTATGTATGTCCGCCAATTTTGTCGCCAGGTTAATATAGGGGCTTGAGAGGAAAGTGTCGACTCTTTCAGTGCGTTTATCGCCATTGACCAGCGAGAGACGATGGCAAGATAACTTCACCGGCACCCTGGCACGGGCCGGTGCTCGTGTTCTGATCGGCCCCGACGCGTGTAAGTTGGATAAGAGGACAAGTCCTCCCCGCCGGAACTAGTGTAAAGGCCACGCCCCGAGCCAGGGGTGTCTGTATGAGATCAGCAACCCATTGGTCACCTGTGGGACGGCCGTGATGGATGGTGGTGGGGACTGGGGTTTGCTCGGGGCTGGGGCAGGGGTCCGGGAGAGCAGGGGATATGCTCTAGCGCAGGCGATGCAGCAGAGCGAGAAGCGCCTTGGCCTGTCATCATGCCCATCCCGTCGGCATTGGTCGGCGATGCGGACGGCGGGCGAAAGACTGTCCCCAGGAGCCGGGCTGGGCTTGCAACTCGCCAGGCTCCTGCCAGCCCGCAGAACACATTCCAAAGCTGCAGGAGAGCCTGCACTGGTCACATCTCGAACCTGCTGCATTGATCTCGAGGGTGCTCCGACCCGGCGTTCCTCTTGAAGACGGACGTGGCCGGATTGTTACACCATACTGCTGGGCGTGACTGCGAGACACACAAACCTGCTTCGTTCCCTCCCGAGCGGCCTGATCCAGATCTTGGAACACCACGCGTCGTTTAGCGTATCCCAGCACGTTCCAAGCGCGGCACTGCAAGGGGTGGGCGGTGGTCGGCGTCGTGCCAATGTCAAATGATGCGGCCAACATTATCCCGGCAAAGGAATTGAGAAAGAAGTGGGCTACATTATCATACCGGCATATGGGGCTTATGCGCGCCAAGGACGTCAACGACAAGTACGAGAGCCGTGAGAATACGGCCCCAGCTGGCCAGCATGCGCGTGTGGGATTGTGTTCCGTACCTAGCTCTTGATGTTTGCAATCTGGTTAGCCTGTCTGGTTAGTGCCGCCGACATGTGGACGGTGGTGGTTGTGGTGGTTGTGGTGATGACGGCGGCGGTGGTGAATGCTGATGAGGGCCCTGGCCGTCTTGGCGGCAGCGCGATGCAATGCACAACCGTCGATCGCAGTCGGCCAGAGTACGTACATACGCACTCGTACGTATGTCTGTACGACGCGGGAGAATCCCGAACATTGTTCGGACAGATAATTCGTGGGCTTAGCCGCGTCCCCCGTCACCCATCGGTAGCTGAGCGAGTGGTCATTACGTGTCGACATATCTCTCGGATCGCCATCGATAGCTTTGCTTCTCGAGTCGTTTCGGTGAGTCGGTTCTGCTCAGCGCAGTGATGATGGTTATCAGCCCCCGATGCAGGTGCGGATGGTGAGCGGTGGTAAGGCCGTGGGCTGCATCTAACATTACCGTGTAGTCAGTCGCTGTTTTCCTTTTTGAGGTTTCGCGATTCTTGCCTGATCCTCCCACACGCGCCACCGCTACCGGGGCCGGGACCGGGTGACGAGTGCTCGTAGCACCCCAACGCTTGACCGTCCAAGCTGTCATGACGCGTCGCTGCTTGGGCCTCCCAGCTAATATCACATCTCGAATTGTTGATTTCCACGATTCAGCAGCAGTCGTTCACCGGAATCTCACTTTACATGAGAGCCCTATTAGGTCGATTTTGGCCTCTGTAGCCCAACCGCACTGTGCAGCCTGTTGTCCTCAATGCCGTGAATTGTCCCCCAGTCTAGGCCGGAAAGGGGACACCACAAGCAGGGTAGTCGGCTGAAAAGCAATTATTCTGACAATAGAAAAGAGCTCGGCCAACCAAAACCTGGGCCCCGGCCGCGCGCCCAGCATCAGCAAGTGAGGGGCGGCCAAATCATGCGGGGAGCTCAAAAGCAAAGAAATCGTATGGGGCTTGTTACGGTCTCCGTTGAGTACAACTGAACGCACGATCCGGCCGTTTTGGGATCACCATTTCCCCCGCCGACGAGGTGCAGCCGCGTTGGTCCGCCATGGCCATGCCCCAACTCCGGTCGGTTGGCTCCTTTCCGCCGGCCTGGAAGACTCTGGGGAGGTACAGCTGTCAGTGTCAGTGGGAGACTATCCAAGCAAGTCATCGCCAATGTCTCACCTCTTCTTCCCATCCCCCGACGGCTTGTCCCTTGTGATGTCACTACTAGTGGTTTCCCTCTGCCGCTGCCTTCGGACTGCAAACAATGGGATACGCGCGGCTCGCGCGTCAATCGCGCTCACCAAAATGGTCAACGTGCATCCCAAAAGAAGCATGGTGGGAGTATTGCTATCGTGGTTCAATTGGCTTCCAAAAGCTGCCGTGGGTCAGAAATTATGAATTTGCGAGTTGCTGAAGATTCTCCTCGTACTCGCGACGATGCGACCTGCGGCCCCGGGACCCAATTGGGCATCGTTTGAGGAGACGTCGCAATTCGGGGACGGCTCAATGGCCTCTACCAAGTTGGTCAAACGACCCTGTACTCCGTGCCACCAGGGCAGCAATGACTTCGAGAGAAGCGTGGTTGATCCAACATGCAGTCCACTTGGGTTTAACGTGCGCCGCACAGGACGAAAAGTGAGAATTGAGATATCACATCACCTTGCCAAGATCGGCGCAGGGAGTCGAGCCAAGGGTCCAGGAGACGGGCCCCGGCCAGTGCAATGTCCCCATGAGAGCTAATGTCGACCACATCCGATGCGTCGCGCCACGGCTGCTTGGCAATCGAGGATACCATGGGTGCCGGGCACAAGTCGAAGACGGACCACGCAGCGAACCGACCTTGACCTGCCGGGCGATCCAGCTCGTCGGAATGAGAAGACTCGGCAGTGATGTCCTGGGTTGAGTGGGAATGTCCTCGTTGGGGAGGACAATGCCACGGAAAAATAGACAAGGTAAGAAGATGGCGCGGAATGTAAAGAACGAGGATTGATGGGAGTATCTTGGAACTTGAGAGAAACTTGGCCCGTACCAGGAAAATGCGCCGCCGCCATCAGTACATTGGTACCTACCTGGCACGGGAAGGCGCGGTGGTGTAAACGACTCGGTGGCGTCCAGAAGCACCTGCCCTAGGCACCAAGCGTCACAGGGTTCGCGGAAGTCGCGATGGTGGGTACTCAGGTAGTACTCCTCGTACTGGACTCCAGTACCGTGACAGGTGACGTTCGCTACACGTACTACCCGGGACCATGTCATCGTCGAGTTTCTACCTATCTTCCAGATAGGTAATTAGTAGGTAGCAAGATGGTGGTAGCGCAACGCTCTTGAAATTTTTTGGCATCCCATTGTCCTTAATACTTTCATTCGCGAAACTACTACCAGTATAGTACTAGTAGTATCTCGCAATGACTCCACTTCCCATGCATCAGAACCAGCGACTACGCACATATTGACAAGCAGAACACTACTTCATCAGCAACATCATTCGGGCGCGCGACAAACGAGCTCCAAATACTTGGAGCATTGGGCCGAAATATCGACGTTCCTCAGGCGAAGGTAGCAAATGCGATTTGACAAATTACGAGTACAGTAAACTGAAAACCCAATCCCGTGATACTGCAAGTATTACCAAGGCTCTACCGATAAAGTATTGATATCCTGCCTAGGCACTGCAACGGCATTTCTTCGTCGAGCTACGCCACAAGCGCTACGCCACATTCGAGATAGCTCTTCTCAGCAGGGACCCGGCCTGCTGCTCTACCTTGCATCAGCACGTGCTGCTCCCGGGGTGGTGAGTTCGGTCGCGCCAGGTACCCGCCAACATGCACCAACCACACTCTTTCCGGGTTGACATTCATTTCGTCCGCGATGAGAGACCTTCCCAAGAGCTACCGGCATGCGCGCAGCCGCGCGAGAAAGAATTTTCAACAAACGAACGGGCGGGTGATAGCTGCGCCGCCTCGCTCTATGCTCGGGCCCAATCTTGGGCCAGTACGTCCGTAATAATCGACTGGTCACCTTGGTGGGTTGTGGGTTGGGTGGACCAGGAAGCACAGCACGATCAACATTCAACACAGACCACCCAGGCGCCGGCGAGAACAGGGGCTGGCAATTTGATTCATTTCGGGGCGATCCGGCCTCTTCCAGAAGGCCAAGTTCGCAAATTGGCAGCGCCACCTAGGCAGCACTTTTGGGACGACCAGCACCCTTGAGAATCGTCCGAGATTGGCTCACGAGCCATTGACCGTTTTGGCGTGCGCTGGTCAGGGGCTCAGGAGTCAGGGCTCCATCCGACGCGGAGCCAATCTTAGACAGTCAACGGGAGGGTGTCAGATCCGCAAGGTCCTCAGCCTTGTGCGCCCACCCATCATTGTTGTGGACGATACCGAAGTTGAGACGTAGACGGCCCTGGTTCGTAGCCAGCTGCGAGCCTGAGTCCATGGGGAAGGTACCATTTTCGGGGTTGCTTGTTCTGTCCAACAGTGGCTGCTCATTGGCTTGGCACTAATTCTCGTTTTGCAGAGATCCCTTTGCCCACGCACCTGTAATCCCGGGCGTGGAAGGGTGCGGTATCTGTGTATCGCTCTGTTCTGGTAACTGGCCATGCCTCCCACTATGCAGTCAACAGGCGTAAGCCAAAACAGAGGGTTCTATGGACGTATTGTTCCCTGCCGCTCGCCGGCACTGGCTTGACCAACTGCCGACTACGTACGAGTATCCGTACATACGTTACGTACGTGGCCCTGTTAGGAGGGGATCACCTAGCAGGCTAGCACTACTGCCGGTAGGGTACTGCAAGCCCACGCTCCCGGCCGCCTGGCAGGGACTATTGATCCCTTCCAAGTTCCCTGTGATCGACGACACCGGCGCAGGGGTCTTGCGGTGAACCGACAGGATCCCAGCTCATGCACCAAGAGGTGTTCGACGTCAGCGGTAGGCCCCTACCACGTATTGAATCACCGGAAGCGCATCGGTGATAGGCAACCATATGACTTGCGGACGGGGTTTGACAGCTGGGGCAGCACATGCCGGGGTGGACACAGCCACAAGCTCGATGGTGGCGTCGGGCGTGTTCCTTTTGGCTTGCTAATGGCCCTTTCTGCCGGCCGGTGGGTGTGGACGACAATATCGTGCCATGTCCATGCCTACCTGGTTTGTAGATTCGAATGTCGCCGGTAATTAAGCTGAGCTGACGATATTCCGACAGGCGCTGCCGTACGGTTGGTAATTTTGGAGCCTAATCCAACAAGCCAATATTGACAACTTGGCCGCATTTCTGCGCCTTAACCAGGGACATGATAGCAAGGTATCCGTCTTTGGGGCAGCTTCTTCGCCCTGAACCGCTCCAAGATGGGGGCTATCTGGGAGAGTTTGATTGTACGATCGTCCAAGTTCACCCAGATACATGTAGTGACCCGACAAGCTGGGAATTCTAGCTAGATCTGAAGGACAAGGAGAAAATACTGATACGCTGCTGAGTGAGCTCTTGGAGCTCTTAGGGTTACTGCAAACCCCATGATGGACTCGCCATCCACGCATACACATTTGGCCCATTGGAGCGGAGAGCTGCGAATCTCGTACGTAGGTGGTGCTCTAGTCGATCCGTACCGCAAGCACTGCGCCGGACAACCTCGATCCTTGGAAGTCATTGGTCTGAGACAGGCTTAAACCAACTGGTAGCTCTCAAAGGCGGACTGAATACGGTACAAAGGCGATATCGCGGCTCCAACCTAACAATTCTCGCTCAACCCAGAAACAGTGCAATATTGCCCATCAGGACCGGACCCGATCTTGCTCGGCTCCTTGCCGTTCGAGTTACCAATATACCTGTCGCAGCTCTTGCCATCATCCTGGCACGTATTGGAGATGCGGCAAGTATCTCCGTAGTTGGTATTGATGCCGCATAGCACACCGCCGTCGACGGCGATGGAGTTCTCGATGACGATGTTGCGCGGGCCGCCGTTGCCGGAGCAGTTGCCGCAACTGCGCACGACCTTGCCGTAATCCTCGGCGTAAAAGTCCCGGATACGGACAGTGCCCCGGCCGTTGAACTGGAAGATCTTGTCCTCAGCTTTGAAGGCGCCGCCGCCGTTGACGTAGGAGGTTCCGGAGGATTGCTTGAAGGTGGCAGCGTCTTCGCAGACATCGGCCCACCAGACGTTGTTCAGCGTGCTATGCGCATGTTAGCCGGTTCATGGCACACATTTGTTGGCGAGGACGACAGGGCCCTACCAGGTTCCTTTGCAGTGGACGCCTTCGGCCTGACTCTTGCCGATGATGACGTTGGAGAGAGTGGCGCCATTCTCGAGGATGAACATGGCGTCCTTCTCGCCCGTCTCAGACTGGCCCTGACAGACGGATGCTGGGTAGGATGTTAATATCACGTTGCACGGCTTTCAAGGGATGCCTTGTGACTGACGGTTTCTCTCAAACCGCTTCATGCCACCGTCATAGGAGCCGCTGACGGGAATGGCAGTCGGCACAGATGTCGAACCGGCCGACTGGGGGAGCGTGGTAGTGGCAGCGGCAGCGGCGCCGGCCACAAGTGAGAGGAAAGTCCAAGCATGCATTTTCGAAGGAATAATCTCTTTCCGGGGTTGGTGATGATCGTTTGCAGGCTGAGGGCTTGGATTCATCAATCCAGCGTCTTGGAGTTGGGATAGTTTGAATGTTTTATACTCGGCCGAGGCACCGTCCTCCAAGTTATCGACGTCAGCTGCAGACTAGGAGTGGATGGATCCGCTATGTTCCGTTTTGCCTCTATCCGCCGTTATTTGCGAATGGTGGTGTGCTGCAAGAAGTCTCTTAATGCGGACATTACTTGATTAATTCGAATACCAAATGCGAACGCTTCATCCGAAGACGCTGCCAGGAGACCGGTCCAGACCGTTACTTGAAGCAAGAATAGAGCCATCTTCGGCCATGGCTCCCATGTATTGTGTCCCAGAAAGTTGTTCCGATTCGAGGAATTTTCTAATTGGAAACGTTGATGCGACCCTCCCCTCTGTTCCCCGCCAAACAGGGCCCGGATCTGTGTTGAAACGCGCCCTTGTAATATCGGCATCTTGGCGACAATGCTGCCGGGGGAGGAAGAGGACTGGTGGAGTGTAGCTCTGGGAAATTTTCCGGAGTCGTAGTCTTTTGCTGCTCAGCATTTTCTCATTAGGTAGATTAATATGACACTATTTCCACTGTTTTCATGTGTTTTGTTGCCGTTGTTGGTGTTGGGATGACTTGGCGAGGGCATTCGACATTGAGCATGTCTGGGCCGACCCTTGGAGGTGAGGAGATAGATGTTAAATATCTCCGTAGAGCAATATGTAAACCTGGGGATGAGTGCGGATAACAGCTCGGCTCGGTCGAGTATCTCCCGTCAAAAGCCCGATCGCCGAGGGGCCGGTGTAATTCAAGGGCATGCTAGTCCTTTCTAGCAACCGGGGCCCATCAGGGAAACTGTTGACGGGAAACTTGTCGAAGTACGAAGCGAAGGGAAAATATCGACACGTTGCTGACCCACATCGGGCAACCAGCATTATGTCTGTGGGCAACGGCGGCAACCCTTGGGGGCAATTCGAACCATCATGGGCATGGACTTTTTATCAACCCCAGATGGCAGATCAAGATGTCTGGCGCAGGGGACCAATGGCTAAGCTAACAGTTATGCTTAATCTCGTTAGCCTCCAGGATGGGTTGTAAGGTTTGAGCCTGGAGATGTGGTGATGTAATATTGTCCGAAAACAATACTAGCTAACTAAGTATTTGTCTATTTCCATTCCATTTTTTACCTCTTCTTCTTCGTCTCGTTCCTTTCTTTCTGTCTTTTTTTTTCTTATTATCTCTTATTCCCGGTTAATCTATCGCGAATCTATCGTGAAAAGCAGAGCGAGTCGCGGGAGGTACTAGCGTGGACAAGGTGAGCATCTATGCTTACCAGCGCCACCTGCTGTTGCGTGCGCGGTGAGATAGCAGCTGATTCCAGTGTGTCGCGGCTGTGTTCAGTGGCTGCTGGTCCCCGATGGCGCTGTCCCATATTGCTGGACCCACAGCTAACCGCGTTTCTATCTGAGGAAGTTGAAACGTTCCAGGTCTCTTGGGTCGCTGGCCGAAAGGGAAGGAGGAGCGAAGCAGGCTGAACATGTTATTTAAAACGCGGAGCTGAGGCTGGCTGAATCTAACCACGAAGAAACTACAGAGTAGCAAGATCATTATCATTAGGTAGCTTCAATTAAACCGTGGCTGTCTGAGACCCTATTCTTATTTCTGTTTTTAGGTCTCTGGTTGACATAATTCGTTGTACTCCTGTAGTCCGTACCTGACGTACGTATCGATAAGGACTCGAGAGTCCCTGGATTGTGGTTTCGACCCACTGGGTTGCACCTTCCTCAACACCATAAGGGACTACTCGTATATAGAAAAGTGGTAGTAGCTCGGTACCCCTCTTTGACCGATTCTCTTCTTGTTCCTCAATCATCATTTGCCCAGTGGGCGGTTCAACCGAACCTACAACTACGTTTGTTTTCCATTCGGAGCCTTTATCCTGCACGTGTGCCTTACCCGCGAGAGCACGCCCCGCTTTTTCAACAATTTCTTTCTACCCCTGATTTCCCACGTGCCGAGCACCGAGTCACCTAAGTCACGGACAAGGTCTCGGGCACATAGTAAAGTGTAAGTGCACTAATTGCAAAGTGTAATTACACTACGAGAAAATTTCTTAGCGGCGGTAGAAAAAGAGTGTATATACTCA